>OY720426.1:36398937-36998937 GCA_963082815.1 Melanotus villosus | reverse complement strand
AGACTAGAAGTTAACAGCGAAAAACAAAAGCCATGGTAATAGCAGTTCAAAAAGATACTTTGATTTTACAGACAGAGGAAGAAAGTATAGAACAAGTTAGAAACTTCAAATACCTAGGAAACACAATAAATCATCAAAGAACCACCGAAGAGGAACTAAACAATATGATTAAATCTGCTGGAAGAGTATTCTATTCTTTGAACAGAAGCTTCTTAAACTACAAAGAAATCAGTAGGAGAACTAAAGCCACAGTCTGTAACACAATATATGTACCAATTTTAACGTCCGGCTGTGAAAACTGGGTACTGAACAAAAAATAGGAAAGTCGGCTACAAGCATGCGATATGAAATACCTGCGAAGAACACTCGGTGTCAGAAGAATTGACAAAATTCGCAATACAGAAATCATAAAGCAACTAGATACAACGCCACTCCTAGAAAAGATTGAAGATCAGAAATTAAGGTGATTTGGGCACATGTGTCGTATGCACAACAACAGACGGGTAAAGAACTAAAGAAGGTATGGGAAGGCAGAGCCCTGGGCAAAAACAGACGTGGACGACCCCGGCAAGCATGGAACCAAGTATAACAGACCTGCTGAAAAATGAGGGAAAACATGGACAGAAGGCAGAAACCTGGCGAAAAATGGGAAAGACTGGCGCAACTTCATCAAAACCCCTAAAGAAAACTGAGAAGAGTCATCCTCGAAACCCAAGAGTATAACAGGACAAGATTATGTTATGTTATGTTAGTCTTTAATTGTCACCCCTAAATGGAGTAAAATATGAAGGTGCCCTGAAAAACCCCTAAGTTTTAGGTAGTCCTTCTAAAGATATTTTGATGGGTTAAGTTAACGTGTTATAGCGGGCTATTCGATACTATTTCTTCTTCGAAACCATTTCTAAGCCAACAAGCAGCTTAACAATATCCTATCAACACTAGATTGTTACAGGGACTAGCTCTGGTCAATGAATGCAGGGATAATTTGTACATTATTGAAATATAATACTTTTTATTTAATTTATTTAAATACATGTTTAGATCAATAGTTACATTATTTATATTATAGTGTATATGTCTCACAGGAGCATCATTAACGGCATTACGTTAGAGAAGAGTACATCGGCAATATGGTTGATACTGTTTTCTGTTAACTTGTTACGTATGCTTCAAGATTAGCTTTAATCTTAAAATAAATCCTAAAATAAATTAGTAATTTTTTCCATAAAATAGGCCGGGTAGAGATTCGATTAAATGAAATAGATATGTATATTAATCACTCTAATATTAAATATTGACGTGACATTGAGACTAATCATGCAACACAAACATTTACGTTTGCAACCAAACGAAAACTCCAGTTACATAGCAATAAAACAACCGCAATTTCATTAAGTTTCTTTTTTCAGGAAATCAAACTACCTTTAATCACATAATAGCAGTAAAAAGGCACAACTTCCGGAGTAACCTAACTTTCACTAACCCGCAAAGCTTTCACGATTAATTCTAAAAGTTAATTTGACTTTTAGACGCTAAAACCACGCGAACTAAACACGGAACTATCCCTTGATCTGTACTTTAAACTAATACCACCTACCTTTGTACCTAGAATAATATGCGAATTTATTTGTAGATAGGAAGATTAGTCGAACGGCTCGAAAATATGCGTAGAAATGCTTTAGGAAGGGGGCCTTCGCAGTGTTTACTTTGTGGCGATCGCTTTGGAATTTTAGGGGCACAAAAAGCTCGATGTATAGACTGCCGTAGATACGTTTGTCAGAAATGTGCAATCGATGCCACTTCTATCAAACACAGAAGGTAAACCAATGTTTTGGTATTTTTCTTATTTTTATATTTCTTATAACACTTAGGTTAAGCGACCAAGGAAATTATGGTGGTGATCTCAATTATGGATTTTTTTGCACGTAAGTACTTTGAGAGCTATTTTACTGAACTAAATTTGTGAACGAAACAATTTATAAGGTAGACTGAAATTTCCCAATGCAACCCTGAATTTTTGTGTTTTCTTTTGTACACCATTTTCCCATGTGATCAATGTGTATATGTATAGTTCTACCAACTAGAAAAGTAGCGTTTACAGTATTAATAGTTCAAGATGATCGAATCAAAAACCCTTTAGCCCTTTTGTTATGTGTAGACATGTTTTCTCCTAAGGAGAATGAAAACGTTTAATTTTATTCCTTTCATTATAGCCCTATAAAAGATCAATGGCTTTGCATGATTTGTTCGGAAACCCGAGAGATGTGGAAGAAATCCGGAGCTTGGTTTTTCAAAAGTCTTCCCAAATACACTTTACCAAGTCAGAAGTTAATCTTTTCGGGAAAAAGGAGATCGAACAGGAATTCACGGAAGGAATCCAAACAAGACAATGATAGCAGTTCTGATGAAGACAGAAGACCTTGGGGAAAATTACATAGAAGAAATTCTAATACTGAAAGTACCCATGGTAAGTTTTGTTCCAATTAAAACTTTAGTAACTGTATTTTAAGTTTTGCATATTCGTTTCTGCGATTTCTTTCATTTTAATCCCCTCTTAAATTCTCGTTACCATCTTGCAGTTATTATTTTATCCCCCTTCTTCATTCCTTGTGCTTACTCATCAACTTTTTCTATTTTTAGTATTTCACTGTCGTATTTCTTCCTTCTCTTTACCGTAATATTTATGATATTCTTTTCATATATTATTTTCATCTTATCCCTGTTTCTGTTCCTTCTGTGACTTTGTTATTAATTTTTACCTTGTTTATTTTCCATCCCCTTTTGTTTATGTTATCCCTCATTTTCTTGTTTTCTTAGGATTAAAGCTGTAAATCTATGCAACTGAGTTTGTGAATATTAATTGGGATATTTTACATTGATTAAAGATTACTTAATTTTGCATACTATCGTATATTGACCCTATCTTACATTTATACGAAACATTCACAACAAGCGTATTTTTAAATTTTTTCTTGTTTCATATCAATTTTTTTAATGGTGCAGAATATTTTGAGTGCATGTGTTGGGAAACTTTCCTAACACATTTGTCTAGTTATGGCTTAAATTTTCTCAGAATGTTGCTTTAAATAAAGTCATTTAAAATTCTGAAATTTCTGGAAAGGGAAATAAACAATTTTAGTTTTTGTTTTAAGTTTTTGGTGTTGATTTATCAAGTGGAACCACAGTAAGCATCTTACTATTGTAGTGAATTAGCCTTCAGAGCTTTTATGTATATACTCTAAAAAAAATATGTCTTGGGTAACACCTTATCGGCAACTCACTTTAGAGGGTGATAAAGTGGAAAACCAGCTAAGTAACTATTTTCACTATTTTTTTCTTAATTCATATCACGTAGATCTCTATTATTTACTTTTAAACATTACTACTGGTCACTTTTTTGTGGTGTGATTTCCAATTTTAATTTTTCTTTTGTTTTCTGGTAAGACTTTGATCCAAAACCTATGGATATGGCTGGAAGGGGCTATACCAAACATTTTAAGGATATAAAAAGGGAAGCTTCAGAGTTAATCAATCGTCTGTTGCAATTCAGATAAATATTGCGATGATACTTGTTTTATCTTAGTTCTTATTTATTTTATTATTATGTATTACACAATAATATTATTATTAAAGTATTTATTGAACTGTGAATTGGGTACAAACGTGCTTTTGACATTACTTAGTCTGCCGATAATCCATATTACTATATGTTAAACTATTATTAAAAGTAGACCTTTTAAATATACAACAATACTTATATCGCTATTAAGATAATTTTGAGTTGGGTTAGGGTTGCCACCTGGCCGGTTTTCACCCGGTGTAACCGGTTTAAAAAGGTTTCTGCCGGTTGCCGGGCGAAGTATCTAAAAAGCCGGTTAATTTTCATTTGAACCGGTTAAAACCATGTACGATTTGAGTCTAATCGCACAAAATAATTTGGATATGCATATCTTTGTATAGTAGGTACATAAGATAGAATATTCAACGTATGTCTAGCGCCAGCTCATGCGCATGCATACAATAATAAGGATTTAATTACATCCGCAAAGGCGAACCAAAAATATTCCTTTAAATTTAATTTGAAAATTTCTGTGAAAAGCCTGGGATTATATTTTTGTATGTATACAGGGTGTCTCTAAAAGGTCTGTACAAAACGCTAGTACAAATTCCCGAGGCTAAAATATGAGGATCTAGCCCAATTTACCTTAATTAGTCCAAAAATTGATAGTTTCCGAAATACAGGGTGTCAAAGTTATTATTTTTTTAAACTTGTTTGTAAATATTTATCTTAATAATAGCATGATTTGCACGAAATTTGGTACTTAGGGAATAAGAATTTTATATACCGGGTGTCAATTTTTTAAATTATATTTGCAGATATCAAAATGAAATTTGGTATATGTAATATACTCTTTAAACTGTATTATTTGATGTAGAACAGAAGTTTCTGTCACTTCCGGTTTCGCCGAAAATACCCTCAATTTTGTTATTTTAAATGGAACACCCTGCATATTTATACATTTTTGGAATCTACATTTAATTCTACGTATCTTAATCAAGTTTGAAATATTTTGATGACAAAGTAAATACCTGCAGAAGAGTTTATTTATTAATCTAGGGTGCTATGGAAACTGGAAATCTGGGTGCTCCGACACTCAAAACAAATTGTTTTAGAACAAATTAATTAATTTATTTTGTGCATTTCATTTGTTTCAATTCTTTTAAAACCCAGTGCCTAGATTTAAATGTCCAACATACCGTTTTTCTGAATGGAAATTATGTGTGTGTGTTATTCCGAATTAAATTTTCATATTAATCCCACTTTAGGTCATTCTAATACAGCAACGAAAATAGTTAAAATTCGAAGGCAATTTGTCTCGAGTGTTGGGGCACCTTAACTTTCATTTTGTGTAAGATTAATTTTTACAAAAATTTACTTTGTCATCAAAATGTTTCGAACTTGGTACTATCATACGCAAAATTAAATGGAGATTCCAAAAATATATAAATATACGGGGTGTTCTATTTAAAATAGCAAAGTTGGTGTTAATTTCGGCTAAACTGGAAGTGACAAAAACTTGTGTTCTGTGTCAAAAAATGTCATTTAAAGAGTGTATTACATATACCAAATTTCATTTTGATATCTTAAAAAATAAAAAGTATATAGGGGTGCCCCAGGTTTCGTTGACACCCTGTATAGTTTGTATTTGTACAAAAAAAATAAATAAAATTAATGAAATTTTGTGGCTTAAGGCTGATAACCGGTTTTGTTATATTTAAAAGGTGGCAACCCTATTAATGAATGGTAAAAAAAGTATTCGTGACTTGGTGTATGCTTCTTCCTTCGTTAAATTCTCCATAAATCCACTCCAGCCTGGTATGTCCGATAAATTCTTCCACTTCGCATACATCCACAATACATCCGAATTTCGGAGCATTGGCGTTGTTTTCATTTCATCACAATCCAGTTTTTTCAAGATTATTCTTTTCAATCCTTGTACACATGATTATCATAAACTTTAAGAGGAATACGAGCTGCATGAACCATTACATTCTCAGTCGGCATTTTCGGTAATCTAAACATTTTCTGATCGTCGGCCATTTTATCGTGTGGAGCTATTATTTTAATAATTCCCATAGCATGAAATGTATTCAAACCTTCGAGAGTAGCGACATTGTGATCCGCGTTGTCACAAACATACTGCACGAAACATTCCTCTTCTGGTGGAGAAATTGCAGGCTGGGGATGGAACAAACTTGATGCTTCATACAATAATGCTTCTTTATAAATATGATGCACATATACCCATGCATGACAAAATGTCAACTAAACGTTGTGACGCATATTGCCGGTGAAAATAAACAGTCAGTCCCAGCTGCAGAGGAGATCTAAAAGATCTAGGACGAAGTGCAGCCATAATTATATGACAAACAGTAGTGCATATCCTTTTTAGAGGCTCTGATTTTCCTTTTTTATTTTTCAGCAAAAGCTCTTCCACAAAAAACATTGAAGAATCAGGAATAGATTTATTTAAATCGTCGAACAAAGAGGTGCTGGGTGGATAGAAATCAGTTTCGCAAATTTCAGTACGTATATCCTGGCGCAAAATTTCTGCAGAAGTACCGATGATTCTGCGTCGTTCTGCCTCAGGATTACTATCTTTTTTATTATACCACGCTTGATTTAGAATATTCAAATGAGTTTCTCGAAAGGATATAAGCGTAAATCCTGTGTTTTTAGAGGTTACCACAATTTTGTCTCCATACCTTTCCTCCAATTTTTTTTTAATTGTTTTATCATCTGGTATATAATCAGTCAGTACTCCTTTCAATTCAGTCAATGTAAACTGAGAGTCATCGTTGTTTTCAATGAAAGATAAAATTTCTTCCATTGCTATCAGAACATTTTCATAAACAGGAAGACCTACCTTTTTTTTTCAGACACTGGCAAGTTAAATTTGCTGAAACAAGTTTGGTGATATTTAGCTTCAGCTGCAACCAGATCTGTGTCAAACATAACACGTTTTTTAACAGTTTTTCCCCAGTCATCTCCTCTTATTTCGGCCAGTACCATAATGTTATCTTTAAAACTGAGGGTTGAAACATGGCAGATTGTTTTACGTTGGCCTTTCGCTTTTCTTTTCTCTTTTTCTTCGTCAGCCTCGTTTCCACAAATGAAACAATAGTTTTTAAATTTAAAAAGCGATTGGCTCGATCTCATTCGCTGTTTCAAGGGACTCGACGAAGTAGCAGCCTCTTCACTTTCACGTTTTCTTTTGGCCGCTTTGATACTCGATGGACGAGTGTAGTCTTTATGGCACTGAACGTGCACTGTGGTTGAGGTTAGTTTGCCCAATTGTTCATGTTTTCCATCACCTCTCTTAACTGCCATCAATTAATTTGTCCAATCCACGATCAACCTTGGCGGTAGGTGTATTATCTAGCGATTGATCACAGATGAAACAAGTTTCACTCAGTTTCCACACAATCACGTTGGTAAGCACTCACTGTAAAAATACGTTCGTATGCCACACATAACTATACAATACTGCTGAATTTTCCGTCCTTGGCAGTTAGAACAGGTATAAACTTTGGGACTCATCTGCTATTCCAGACTCGGCTTCGCCTCGTCCGGAAACAGCAACGATTCGTCCAAAAAAACTTGATTTTAGGTACTTGTTACAAGAATAACTATTTAACTTATTGGTACAACATTTTCAAGCATTGTGATTGGCTGATTTTCTTAAGAATTGTATTCTCATTCAATTATTATTATAGAACAAATTTTCTATTATGAATTAATAACTGAAAGAAAATTTTTTTACGAACCTTCATGACGGCCCGAGTTTATAGCAGAATTTCGTATTAAATAAAGGGTCTCATAGCAATATACACTACCTTTTTACAGGCCATTTAGGCCCATGGCGTTTTCTACAACTTCCTTCCATCGTTTTCCGTCCAGTTCCATATTTGCAATTTACTTACTTGTTTGATGTCTTCACAATTGTCTGTTACTATACCACCCAAGAACACTACAATATTAACTTTTTCAAACCCTAACTAGTGATTATGTGTTAAAGCCACTTTCAGATTTTCATTCTGCTCCTTTTGTTTGCGATTCTTCCCATTTCTGTGCACACCCTGTTCTGGTGGTTGATTCGTGATCCTATCTTTGCTGCGGCTGCTTTCATTCGTTGGACCAACTTCTTCAGCTCTAATTTCATTCTTGTTAGCAGTGTAACATAATCGATGTATGAAACACTGGTGGCTTTTCGTAAATAGTGTTCCATCTCTATTTAATTTACAGTCCTGTATAATTGTTTCTAGTGCTAGACTGAACAGCACTGTAGATAGAGGATCTCACTGTCTAAGGCCTTGATGTACCCCAAAAGAGTCTGATGTTTCTCCATCGTACCTTACTTTATTGTTCAAGTCTTCTAAAATCATTTCTACTAAGTTTACTAATTTGGTTGTTATACCTAATTCTTTCATTGTTTGGTAAAGTTGAACTTTGTTTATTGAATCATAAGCTTGTTTCAAGGGCATGTTTGTTTATATTCGTAACATTTGAGTTGTAGTCGTTTGAGAGTAAAAATATGGTCTATAACTACTTTGTTCTTTATCCTTTCTGTATACTCTGTTAACCAATGATGCTAGAATTTTATACATATGTTGAATCAAGTAATGCTATTGCTCTGTAATTGCTACAACCTGCTTTATCACCTTTTTTATACAAAGGTGTAATTATTGCCATTGTTCAAATTTTTGGCATTTTTTATTTGATCGAAATACCACACACCAGCTCATGCACATATTTTGTTTTGTATTGTTTCGCCCTTATATTTAACTAATTCTTATGCTAACTGGTTATCTTCTGGGCAATTATTATCTTTTACGAGTATAACCTTGTTCTTTAGTTATTCTAACATCGGCATTCTTACTTCATTTTCCTCTCCGATATCGTATCCGTGACTTTTAATGTGTTTCGGCTTTATCTTTGATATACAATATTGTCTTATGGCGGCATTCTTTCAATTTCTTTATTTCTTGGTAGAAGTTTTTTTATTTCTTTGTTTATGTATTTTGTTTCTAATTCCTTAATTTCCCTGTTCAAGTACGTTTTTTTCGATTTTCTGCGCAGAACTTTCATTTTTCTTCTTTGCTCCTGATGTTTAATTTTTCTTCTTCTGTGTTGGTCCTTATCATTCTCATTCTAGCTTCGTTTCTTTTTTGTAACTCCTCTATATATTCTTCAGTAAACCATCGGTTTTTCTTATTAATCGGTTACTCAGTTAACATTTTTTTGCCGCTTTTAATATTATACCGCGGAGCGGATAGCCACGCGTAAAAGACCTCGGTCTCTAAAGGCGGATCCACATCAATAAAAATTTATGTTGTACGTTGTATTTTGAAATTCAGCAAAAATATTTGCGGCGCAAATTTAAATCTGGTTAAGTATTTTACCACGTAAATATTTATCTTGTGTGTTGTACGGCCGAATCCACGTGTGCAGGTTTGTTCGTGCAGAGCGCAACAGTTTCCAACTAGAGAGCCTGTTATTATATTTATTAATAACCACGTGTCGGGAGTAGAATAGTTGTAATTCGCATAAGAAAATAACTAATAAACGACTAATAAAATAAATACAATAAAACATGGAATGGAGCAATGAGGATTCATTGCACCTCATTCAGGAATATTCAAAAGTAGAATAGAGGCAGTTGGGCGGCCATTTTGTTTTTAATTAGGTCAATCAATTTAATCGATTGCGCAATCAAGGTCGAATTAATGGGATTAGCGGTTTAATTAGATCAATTCGCGGTTTATTTAGGGCAATTTAGATCAATCCGCGGTTTATTTAGGTCGATTTAATGGGATTAGCGGTTTAATTAGATCAATCCGCGGATTATTTAGGACAATTTAATGAGATTACGTCATAATTAGATCAATCCGCGGTTTAATTAGATCAATCCGCGGTTTAATTAGGTCGATTAAAAAGTTTAATTAAATTCTCGATTAAAAGCGGCGGTGCATTAATAGCTCGATCAATCGATTTAATTAGGTCGATTAAAACTTCCATTAAAAGCGGCGGCCATCTTGGAATTAAATCAAGTATTATAGCTAGTTCAACCAGGTTAGCGGTTATCAATCTATCTCTCTCACCCTTTATATTGTACAAATGGGATGGGAATCGGCTGGTGTATAATTAATTATTCAGAGTGACATATTGAATTAACCTTTAATCAAAGTTATCAAATTCAATCAGGTTAACTGTTTAATTAGATCAATCTATCTCTCTCACCCTAAGTGACATATTGAATTAATCTTTAATCAAAGTTATCAAAATTCGGCGTTATCGCGGTATCAATTCAGCCGATAAAATTAACTAGACTGAGTACAGTCATTTTTTTTTTGTCAAACAAGGTACGTCTTCGACAAGTTGGGACCTGTATGTTTACAATTCAAAGCTTATGACGTCAATAGGGATTAATTTATCTTAACAATAGAAACCTCGAGGGTCCAGCTGTGACATCACAGAAAAACACATGAGTCATCAAAACGTCAATCACCCACTCGGGTGTAAACAATAATAAAAGTAACTTATTTCAAACTCCCGGAATACAGGAAATGACTAATGTGACAGCCATTGTGTGATTATCGCAAACAATAACCATTGTTCAAAGGATCTTTCTAGATTATTCTACAAGTTGCGTCATGAAAAGGCATGTTTCGACTTGTATGTGAGACATCTCCCCTTCCATCCTACACTACGGTATAAATAAGCGAACAGATTCCTACTCGGCCATTCAGAGTTCCTATCTGTGCTTTCTACCTAGTGACCTATTGAGTAAGTTATGAATAACCAGCAAGAAAATTCAACCGTTGAGGCCAGGAAGCGTTGGGCTCCATATGATAAATCGCGTCGAGGCTGCGTCCAGAAGTCTACATCAGTAACCAAAGAGCGACCCCGAAGTTTTTCGCCACAACGCCATATCACCGAAGAAGACGTGCGTGTGTTTCAAGAAGAAGCCCTGCCTGCATATGGTGTTAAACCCTCTGAAGATGACGCGCAGCAGAGAAATCTGGTACGAAGCGAGAAGAAGCGTCTACTTTGCGGGTCTTACATCCCGTTAAATAATTCTGCAAGTAAGTTTATACATATTGGAATGGATCCGTATAAAGATTTTGCCCCGGTTGTCCGCATCGTTAAAAGCGGTATTGAAGCTGGGGTAGAATTCGAAGAAGAAGCGTTCAAGGAGTTCGTTAATGTTCTACCCGAGATATTAGTGTCCTTGCGTGAAGGTAGTTTAAACTTCGATTTGCAGCGTTACAAAATGCTCTGTACGGGGTGGCAAACGTGTAAATTTGTACCAAAAACTGGTACAGAAACATTTGAACTTTACGCAATGTATTCTACGCTAGCGAAAATTGTGGACATGAAAGATTTTCTCTTTGTGCGCCTAGAGACATTGAAAAGGAGTGCTATGAAGATGTCTGTGTTATTTACTGAGTTTTATACAAATGTAGCATGTATTGTTGAAAATTCTGGAAATTTTGACGTATTAGACGTTTTACTTTCAGACACCTATAAAATAGATTATAGGGGTGAAGATGTTTTAGGTGAATTGATTTATAATTTTAAAAATTTTGTTATTACTGTAATTCAAGGTAGTGTAGGGTCTGATGATCGATTGTACATTGCTGGTGGTGTTAATAGATAAATAAATAAATATTGTTTCCACGTATACCTGTCTTATTATTTATATAAATTTCTAATTCTTTATCCTACAGCCAGAGCTGGGAAGTAACTACAATAAAAGTTACTTTTTGTAACTTAGTTACTTCTAGTAACTTAGTTACTGTAACTTAGTTAGTTTTATTTTGCGGTAACTGTAACTAATTTATAGTTACTTTTTGAAAAGGAACTGTAACTAAGTTACTTTAGAAGTAACTTAGTTATTTTTAATAACTAAGTTACTTTAAAAGTAACTAAGTTACTTCCAGATTAAAAGTTACTTTTTAGTTAGCGGGTAGGGGGTAGGGGTTAAGGATTGTTTAGTCATTTTCAGAACTTCAAGTACATATGCACTTGTCCAGTCAGCACTGTCAGCCAGTCTGTAGTACCTTCTGGATTTCTAGACTTAGTTTTGTTTTACTAATATGTAAAATACACATTAAATACAAATATATTTGTGTTAAACACTGTAAATTGCAGTTTCTTATACACTTTTTCGCTAAGTAACTTTATTTTTATTTAGTAACTTAGTTACTTAAAGTAACTTAGTTACTGTAACTAAGTTACTAATCTGATAAGTAACTTTTTGTTAAAGTAACTAAGTTAATTTGACCAAATAACTATTAACTTGTAACTTAGTTACTTATCAAAAGTAACTTTCCCAGCTCTGCCTACAGCCAGTTTAACTCTGACGTTGATGCAATAAACATGGAGTGCCAGTTTCAACATCCGTTTTCTGCAATTGTTGCGGGACCGTCAGGGTGTGGAAAGTCGTTTTTTGTAGTTGATTTTTTAAAAAATATGCACAGTGATAATATATGCAATGTTAAATTTGAAAAAGTAATTTGGTTTTATGATGAGTGGCAACCTTTATATAAAGACTTAAGCTCCATAGCTGAATTTCAACAAGGACTACCAAATATGGACCAGTTTGACGGGGTTCAACCAAATTTAATAATTATTGACGATTTAATGCGCGAGACAAACGGCAGTATTGTAGATATATTTACTAAGGGGTGTCATCATAGAAATTTAAGCGTGTTTTTCATAACACAAAATATATTTCATCAGGGCAAAGGGCAGAGGGATATTTCCCTTAATGCACACTACATCATATATTTTAAAAATCCGCGAGATGGAACTCAAATACGTCATTTAGCGTGTCAAATAGTCCCTTCAAACATTAAATTTCTACAAGAAGCGTACCAAGACGCAACTTCCAAGCCTCACGGCTATTTACTCTTCGACTTAAAACAATCAACACCTGATGAGTTTAGATTCAGAACATCTATATTTCGAGAGGATGGTTCATGTTATGTGTACGTGCCGAAGAAGGAGTATAAATACAACAACACCTATAAATCTAACGTCATTAGTGCATGATGCCTCACGCTGTGATTAAAAACTCTGAATTGCTCCGTGCCCTAGCAAAACTCGGACCTAAGGAGCGAGCGGCTCTCTTAAAGGCCGTGGGTGATAAAGAAATTCATTGTATTTGTGAACGTATTTATAACACTTTAAAAGGAAAAGTTCCATTAAGTATTCATCAGAAAAGGCGACTCTCTCAACACAAACACATCCTAAGGCGATTGGTGAAACCCGGGGAACCTATATTCAAGAAGAGAAAATTGTTAATACAAAAAGGTGGTGCATTACTACCGTTAATTCTTGCTCCACTAATTAGCGGAATTCTGGGAAGTTTGCTAAAATAAACTAAAAAATGGAGCATGCTAAGAAAATGATGATTGTGCCTCCCGAGTTGCTACAACGGTTAACTGTTTCTGAAAATACACAACCAAAAATATTATCTCAATTAGACGAAGACATGCAAAAAGTTCTTGGTTCCAAATTATCGGATCATGACAAATGGGCCCAGTACAATCAGGTGTTGCAAAGATATTTACACTTTACGGACCAGTCTCGTCAGCCAGTCAACGTGCCTGTGGAAGTCAAACAAGAATCTTTACAGCATTCAGACATACTAGCCACACTACCCGATACGTATAAGAGAAAGGCGAAGAATCTTATTAATATTTTATCTTCAACTGGCTCAATTGATTGGGATGATAAGGGAACCGTCTCCATAAAAGGTGAAATTCTACCGTCATCAAATATTATCGATCTAATAAATGATACACTAAGACCTCGCAAAAGTTCAAATCCTGCAGGCTGGGAGCAGTTTGCATCCTTTATGAATGAGAAAAATATACCTCATGAGTTAATAGGTAACCCTAAACGACGTAATGTTTCATCTTATAATCAATCGCCAAAATTTTTAAAATCAGAAGTGAAGCCCGAAGACTACGATGCCGATTCAGAAGGGCGTATAAAAGAAGTTTCTGGAACTGCCTCAACCAGTCAACAAACACCTGCTAGCACACGCTCTAAAAAGCGTAAAACTTTAGGCAATACGACACGCTCAGCTAAATCTCTGGGCTGGGCAAGACTTAAACTTTAAAAATGGTTGATTTGAATACCATCTACTACGACCCTTCAAACCCTGTTGGATATTCTGGTGCCGATTCATTAATAAACTCTGTAAAAAATCAAGTTCCAAAAGCAGACGTAGAAGAGTGGTTAAAGAAACAGGATGCTTACACTGTTCATAAACCTCTTAGAAAACATTTTCCAAGAAACAAGTACGTTGTTAGCAACATGTTTGAATTATGGCAGGCTGATCTTTGCGACATGAGGACTTTGACTAAATACAACGATGGAAATAATTATATTTTAACAGTAATAGATGTCTTTAGCAAAATGGCTTGGGTAAGACCTTTAAAATCTAAGACTGCAGCATCAGTAATAGAAGCTTTTAAAGAAATATTTAACGAATGTGAAACGACTCCTTTAAAAATTCAAACTGACAAAGGCAAAGAGTTTGTGGCAGCGCCCGTACAGAAACTGTTTAAAGAACATGACATTAATTTCTTTGTTACCAATAATCCCGATGTAAAAGCGGCCGTAGTTGAAAGATTCAACCGAACACTTAAAACAAGAATGTGGCGTTACTTTACCTATTCAAACTCGTACAGATACATCGATGTACTGCAAGATTTAGTTTCATCATATAACAATAGATATCACTCGAGCATCAAAATGCCCCCGAGCAACGTAAACGAACAAAATGTATTGGAAGTATGGAACAATCTTTACCGTGGAGGAGTGGGGGTACAAAGAAAACCTAAATTTAAAGTGAATCAGCATGTTAGAATCAGTAGAACAAAACATACATTCGAGAAAGGTTACGAGACAAATTGGAGTGAAGAGGTCTTTAAAATCTGCGCGGCTATACAGCGGAAGCCGCCTGTATACAGAATAGTTGACTTAAACGACGAAATTATTGAAGGAACTTTCTACGAGGAGGAACTACAACCTGTAACGTTAGAAAAAGACACAGTATTTAAAATCGAAAAAGTGTTAACTGAAAAAGGTCGTGGCAAATCAAAATATTATTTAGTGAAGTGGAGGGGGTACAGCGACAAATTTAATAGCTGGGTAGCAGCTTCAGAACTTAAACGTTTGTGAAAATGGAGAACGAATTTTATCTAACTCTCTTAAGCAACAGTTCAATGAAATATTTTCCCAAAAACACTACAACAAAGTTTATTACACAGTTACATAAACGTGTAAGGTTAACTAGTAACTGGGTTGTTGGAATTGCTGAAATTCAATATCCGTGCTCCTTTTTAGCTGTGACAGACACGGATAACTTAATTTATTATCGTCTAACGCCCCCTAACGCTGAAGACAAAGAAACGGTGCTAAAAAATGCTAGCAGCCATTTCAAAGACAGCTCAGAAGTTTTATACGAAAATGACGGATGGTTTGTTTTTCACATACCAGCCGGGAATTACGAGAATATTGAAGATGTTATTACGACGATTAACAGTCATCAATTACTAAGTAGGCTGTTGGAATTTAAGTACAATAAAGTCACTAAACGGGTGTCGTTAAACTTAAAAGAGCAGCTAGCCGTACTGGGATTATCACAAAGATTGGCTCTTCAACTTGGATATAAACCGGGGACAAACATTGCACTCAACCAAGCCCCGTCCCACCCCTCAAATATCTGGGTAGGCTTGCCATCTCAAATGTTTGTATATTGCGATATTGTAGAACCTCAACTTGTTGGCGATGTTTTATCACCACTTGTTCGTATTATCAATATAACCTCAGACAATTATAATTACGGATGTCATAAAGATGTAATATTCTCGCCCCCTCACTACATCCCTGTGATGAGAAAAGAATTTGAAAATCTCGAGATAGATATAAGGACCGAGACCGGAGCCTCGATGCCATTCGAGTTTGGAACTCTGAGCTTGAAACTACACTTCAAGAAAATTAATTAATGATGGATTGTCCCTATCAACAATATTACGTACAACAGGCAGGGAGTGTATTGGGGCTATTTACAGAGGAGCTCCTTACCAACGTGGTCATGGAATTGGATCATTTCTGGGCGGTATATTTCGCAGCATCCTTCCTCTTTTTAAGACTGGTGCTCGAGTGGTGGGGGAAGAAGCCTTGAGAAGTGGGAGTAATTTTTTAAACGATCTAGCCGACAAGCGCACCGTTAAAGAAGCCTTTCACAATAGATTAGAAGAAGCTGGAAAAAATTTAAAACGTAAAGCCGATGCAAAAATCAGCACTTTAATGGACGGATCCGGGTATAAAAGACCACGCACATTAAACATTACTCAGTCTATATCAAGATCTCCTGGAAGGGTCGTCAAGCGTAAAAATACTACGAAAACAGAACATAGTGATATATTTACTAAAATTTAAAAATGTCTTTTCTACATGCTCATTCTTGTGAATGCATTAAATCCGAGCTGGACTTGTTTGCGTTACCTTCGACTCAAACTAGTATCGAAAATGGACAATGGATATTTTATAAACCACTTTCTTCGCTTACTGATGACGCACCTATCGAATTTATTGTACCCGGAAATGGAAATGATTACCTGGACCTGAGTCAAACTATGCTACATGTAACCGCAAAAATAGTGAAACAAGACGATACACCTCTAGGCGATGAGGACAAACCAGCCCCCGTAAATAATTGGCTACATTCTCTTTTTAGTCAAGTGGAGATATATTTAAATCAAAAATTGGTATCACCTCCAAACAATACTTACGCCTACCGTTCATACATAGAGACTCTTTTGAATTATGGGCCTGAAGCTAAGAGTTCGCACTTGACCTGTTCGCTATGGTATAATGATACAGCTGGAAAAATGGACGCCACAGGCGATGAAAACAGTGGACTAGATAAAAGGCGGTCGTTCACGAGTAAGAGTAAACAAGTTGAATTAATGGGCCATGTTCATGCGGATTTGTTTAATCAAGAGAAATTTCTTATTAACGGTATTGAAATGAAGATAAAGTTTGTTCGGTCACGTGACACGTTTAGTTTAATGGCTATCGCGGGCTCGACGTATAAAGTGAAAATTACTGACGCTAGTTTATTAATAAGAAGAATGAAGATAAACCCCAGCATTTTGATAGCTCACACTAAAGCTCTGGCAACGGCTACATCTAAATATCCAATAACTAGAACTGATGTCAAGGTTTTAACAATTCCATCAGGGGTACAAAGAAAATCCTTAGACAATGTGTTTCTCGGACAATTACCGAAACGCTGCATTGTCGGATTTGTGACAAATAAAGCATTCAACGGCGATTATGCATCCAATCCCTTTAACTTCGATCACTTTAAAATGAATTATTTTTCATTGTATATTGATGGACAACAGATTCCTACTAAACCTTTACAACCAGATTTTACAAAGGACGGAATGTACGTTCGGGCCTACCACACCTTATTTTCGGGGACAGGAATTCATTTTCTGAACGAGGGTAACGATATTTCACGCGAAAATTACTCTAAAGGATATTGTTTTTTCGTTTTTGACCTAACACCAGATTTATCGGCAAACGCCAGCACTCATTGGAATCTTGTGAAGAATGGTTCACTGCGTGTAGAAGTTGGATTTGAAGAAGCTTTGAAAGAAACAGTGAATTGTTTGCTATACGCAGAATTTGACAACGTAATCGAAATTGATAAACACCGAAACGTGGTGGTGGATTTTAGCAGTTAAAACAGGTTCTGCTGCAAGTGGGGTTTTAGTCAGGTGCTTGTAGTTGCATAGTATGGACGTATTCGTTGACTTGCAAGGTTTCCGTGGAGCAGACAAAAAGTTCATTCCAAAAGAAGTTGTTATTATTTCCGGCGACGGAAACAAAATTGAAATCCTTCACTTCGAACCCCCTCAAATTTATTCATCGCTACCTGCTTCTGTAAAAAAGGACGTGACATATCTAGAAAATTATTTTCACGGACTGTCTTGGGATTCAGGCTTCGTAAATTTTGAAGAGTTTGAACTAGAACTCAAACGTGTGGTGCAGTGCTTCGATACAGTCTTTGTTAAAGGCGATGAAAAGAAGAAAGTTTTAAGCTTTCTCAAACAAACTGTTATAAATCTGGAGGAATTTGGGTGTCCGTCTTTAAATAAATTGAAGAAAAAGAAAACTGCAGTACGTTGTATGAGTCATACAATTGAAAATCCTGTTTGCGCCGTTGAAAACGTACTACTTTTATCTGATTGGTACAATGAACACGTTCGAAATAAAGAGAGCTCTCCAGACAATACCGAGTCAGTCGAATGTGAATCGACATGTTTATGCTTCTGATGAATTGCCTACGTTTATAATTAGACCATGTGCGATTGTGGCAAACACAGATCCATCTTATAAACCCGGGGAACACTGGGCAGCTTTCTACATCGATGAAAATGGTCATGGCGAGTACTTTGATTCATTCGGACGCCACCCCGAAGGACGTCATTATAATTTTATTCAGAAGAATTGTAAATCTTGGAAATGTAATACCAGAATGATCCAGAGTATGACTTCAAATTTCTGCGGTCATTACTGTTTAGTGTATTTATATTTAAAAATGAATAATGTATCAACTTTAGATTTTCTAAGTATGTTTGATAATAATTTAAAAAGCAACGATCGGCTCATCAAGCTGATATACGACAGTTATTTCCCTAAGATAAACTTGTCAACTTTGGCATATGACATACTAAATGTAATACAATCTAATGTATAAATTGTAAGTGCACTTTTTTATATAAATAAAACTTTTTTAAACGATTTCTTGTCTCCTTATCCTCTACGAAGTAAAACAAAGAAAAATTTCGATTTGTATAAGAGTTTATTATTATTTCCATATATGTTGGTGGGTATAAAAAGTGAATTATGTATATAATAATAATCGTATAACGAAAGTGTAAGTGATAAGTACAGCAGTAACATTAATAGTTAAAACTGATTAAAACTTGGTTACATAAAATTGATTAACTAGAGTTAAACTTGGTAGCATAAAATTATCTACAGAGTAAAAAATGCTGATACTTGGAAGTTAAAAAACTATTATAATAGAGTACTGATAAATGATTAAAAATGAATAACTAAAACTAAATTTGACTATACAGAGTTATATACATTTTAAAATATTAATATTTGAACTTAAAACTAATGTGATATGAAAAAAAGTATATACAAGCTAAACTAAGAATAATATATAAAACTAAGATTAATTATGCTAACGTATAAAATAAAACTAAAATTAATTACTGGGAGATGACGAGCAGTTTCAGCTATATCGGTGGAAATCTACCATGTTATTACTAACTTACGTTCTATAACCGAAAGGAAGCGTGTCAAAACTATCCTCTACACGACGCCGCTTCGTATACTGAACTCGGAAAACCTTCCGTTCAGGCTTGGAAACGACCTCGTGCACAGGTATTCTGACAATCTTTCTATCGGTTTGAACGTACGTGGCCTCGGCGTCGTTAAGAACCATGTCTTTAAGGGTCTCGAAATTCACACTTTCGGAATTTTTAAAATTCAGGGTTATCCCTTTAACTTTGCAAATAAATATAAAGCCATTCTTATTGGTGGAAAACACCTTAAAGGCATAGTTCTTAGGGCCACCACTAACGAACTCGACAATGTAACTACCGGGCCCGTAACACTCGATCTCATCGGTCATGTCACCGAGGAAATCTCCTGTTTCGGGTACCCACTCACCCGGTCGCTGTGTAAAAATCACACTGTCGGTATCGAAGTACAGCACACGTCTACCCAGCTTTTCCAAATACTTATACAGCTCGAGGCGTGCATTAGCTGTCGTATATGCAGCTAGCGCGACATTGACGGTATTCAATGGCTGAATACACTCGTCCGGCCTGTCCCAATTTAGAATAACCGTATCATCGTCCACAGGAGTTAATGTATGGACTTCAACCGAAGGATCGGTAAGCTTCTTGAATAACTCATTCGAGTCCGTGATGATAGAGGACTGCATTAGATTTTCTCTCTGGGCAAACTTACCCCAGAAGCTATTTAAACACAATTTCGCAATGTACCGCATACCCGGATTTGACGCGATTTTACCTTTATCTAATGCAACCCCCTCTCGATCAGCGTATTCGGAAACATACCGATCCTTGGCCTGGTCATCCGTACACCAAGAAGGCCATCCACTACACTCCTGCTTTATCTTCACGAAATTATTGACGTAATCTGAAAAGAGTCCCCCTGTTTTCGTTGCCTTGTTGTACTGAGCGACCTTATATTCCCAAACCTCTAAAATTTCTATCACCCTGTAGCCCAGCGAAATAGCTTTCCGGAGTTCATCCGCCACGTAAGTACCGGTAAATTGACGCTCATCCTGCGTATGAGCACACTCGCCCATAAACTTGTCCTCAGCACAAGTTCTACACAGAACAAACATCAATTTACCGTGCATTCTAAGAGGTAGAACAGGATGATATAGATCGGTTGGTGGTACAATCGTACAGTTGACAATGCCCTCTACAGAATTAAGATCAATCTGTTCACATTTATCCCTGCCCACATGAATTTTAGGATGCCCTATGGGGTATTTCCCATACTTATTAACAAAGGGATACAGTGAACAGACGTCTAAATACCTGATCTTCTCATCCTTTTCTACCTTGTGATGCAACTTAATCGCATTGGTACGCCCACCGAAGAAACTATTTCGTGGGTTTAAGGGTTCGTGTCTAATAACGTTGTGATTGGCCAAAAATTCTGCGGCCTGAATATTAGTTTTTAGAAAATTTTTAAAACGACATTCTTTCATTTCAACGAGGTTATACCCAAAGGATCGGATGCGAGCTGCTGTGGCCTCTGTCTTCTCACGACGCATAAACATCGTTTCATTTTTGTCACCACCAAGTTGCGCCGTTTGATCAGGGAAACAAGCTTCGCAACCGTGGTAGTAGCAACCATGGAACTGATATACAGTGTTCGTAGCCTCGCAGAAGCCATCGACCAAGCAGCCCTCCCTAAGTTTAACCTCGCGACTATTACCCGCGTGTTTAATTTGAAGATCCAAAGAGTGTTCAAGATATAACAACCATTTGATGGCGATAGCTGATTGCTTGTCGGCCATTCTATAACCGTTTGGGGGTATAAGGCCTATTGTATCAGCTGTAAGAAACTTACGTCTGAAGACTGCATTGCAGGAACCAGCAATCGTGCATGCTTCACGGAAGGGATCAACGCCGTTTGACGTGCAATAACTACGCCAAAACTCCAAGCAAGCCTTCCTCAGTATATCGACGTCAGAAATGCAGTATCTAACAAGCTCTTCTTGCAGGTTGAATACTGCATCTCGCT
Organism: Melanotus villosus; assembly: GCA_963082815.1. Taxonomy (NCBI): domain Eukaryota; kingdom Metazoa; phylum Arthropoda; class Insecta; order Coleoptera; family Elateridae; genus Melanotus; species Melanotus villosus. The sequence continues at coordinate 36,977,978 of OY720426.1, read as the reverse complement.
CGACCTCGCCTCTATACCAAGCAAGAAACTCACTTCTAGCCGACGTAGCCATCTCGTCAGCCCCGTAATAGTGTGTAGCTGGCATTGGCCCAACATAATTTTGATTACCCAGAGTATTAAAGAAGTGCGGGAAGAACCCTTTGGAACCCTGGAAGCCAAACGTCTTGGGTAACTTACTGAGTGGCATCGGCATGTAGTTCAAAGAATCTAAAAATTTGATGTCTTCGCCGCAGGAAATGGACATCAGCTTAGTGCCATTGGATATAATTTTAGGGTTCCACCGTTCCTTCTGACTAATAATCCGGCGTAATACAAATTGTGAATCATAGCCTTTAGCGTTGTGCGCCAGAGCAACTACGGATCCTACCGATTTCTTGAATTTTAAAATGAAATTTAACAGTTCATCGACAGGATTCTCTCTAAAAATGTGCTGGCGCTTTCCGCACTTGTTGCAATCTTTATTGATATCGGCGTCGTCAATACACGACTTACACACGTTCTGTACAACGCACAAGTTTGGCTGATGCAGATAAACATTATCTGTACCTTCCACGAGAGAGTCCTGCCGACATTCAAAATCATAAAAGACAAAGCCAAAATGTTTGTCTAACTTTTTCTTATTCGCGACATTCTTTGACATATGACAAAGATGACGTATGGGTTGCTCGGACCTACATCTACTGCAGTACTTGAATCCACATTTATGATTGGACTTTTTGTCAGTCCACACACTATACAGACAGGTTGGGCACCTCCGCAAAGCCTTACACAGATTTTTGGTATGCTCAGTAAAACAGGCTTGACCGCGAAAATCTCTGTGGCACTCGTTGCACTTAACGAGGTCCACATTTACATTACAGGGGGGTGAGGTGTGACATGACGGACAAATGTATTTGCAGCCTTTATGGGCGTTTTTCTGCCCAGAACGTATACGGCACATCTCGCAAAAGTAGGTAGTTGAAAAAGCTGAGCATAAATTAGTAATAACATTGTAGTGCGCGTTTTCAAGGATTAAATTCAGGACTGGCTTGTCGTTATGCCGGGGTCCTTCATAATATACCGTCTTACCCAGTCGGCTATTGTACACGACTATTGTGTGATTTACCAGATATTGCTGAAACTGCTCTATATGGTCCCTGGTCCCGCCCTGGCTGAGGTCCACTCGGGCTCTAGTGCATAGCTCGTGAGTGCGCCGGTCCATCTCGGGATACCCCTTCACTAACACGGGGAGTAGGGGATCGTTGGCCCTCCAAGCCATCGCTAGCACTAGAGCCCTGGCCAAACACTGATTGTCGTCATTGTTGACCACCATGATACCCTTCTTGCGCCGACAGAACTCCTCGTAGCTAACGCCAGTTAGCTTCTCCCTTGATGGTCCATACCCCACAGGGAGCGAGACCCTGTCCAGCTGGATTCTAAGAGCGTCCTGGGAGAAGAAACTGGCGTTGCTTTGCAGGATCTTGTCTAGCACCGCCATCACAACCTCCACGGATAACTGGTCAACCCTGCGAAATGATATGCCTATAGGCTTCTCAGGGAACTTGTCGCTGTGTATGACCAGCCCCACACGGTCAGATGGCGATGCGTCGGCTACCATGTGGTCAATAATCTCAGTGAATGCATTCTAAAAATAATATTTCTTAATTAATAAACACTCTTAAAAAATATAATTGGTTTTTCAAAAGACTATAAGTTTAAAATAAGTTATTTACCTTAAGCCATAAAGCAGGCCCACTCGCTTCATTGCCAACATCGGCAAGCTTCAAGGTGACTGTCTTGGCCATGAGGTTGAACTTTTTAACCAGCTTCGTGCCTTGACTAATCACCTTGAAGTATTTAAAGGCCTCAACTGCGGGCTGCTGCTGGCGGATACCTACGTTGTAGGTCGGCTCACGCCTCCGGGTCAAATTGGTAACCTAAAACAAAAATTAAATTGAATACTTTCATTCACCTTACTCCAGTTAAAAATTTGTAATTTATCGTATAAATTTTATAACATTTACCTGGTTGCTAGCAGCCTCAGGTCTAGGCGCCTTAATGGACGTAGACGCTGTCTGCCTCGGTACTTGCCGTGAAGTCGACGGTACACCGGCCCCGAATGCCTGAAAATAGAGTTAAAAGATTAGGAATTACTTCAGACATGGAAACTTAAATTTCTTAAACTGATTTTATAAGAACTGTACTTACGTTGACAGCGTCTCTCGGCTCACCCCTGGGATGCTGAACGGACGTGGGCTGTGCCTGCATAGGCCGTGAAGTCGAAGGCTGACTTTCCCCTAATGCCTGCAAGTTGAATTAAAAATTAGAATTTGCATTACTTCAGACATGGAAAACTTAAATTTCTTAAACTGATTTTACGAGAAGTGTACTTACATTGGTAACATTGTCTACCGACTCGTGCTGCTGCTTTTTAGTCTCCCCAACAACCCCGGGTGATTCAACAGTTACCTATAAAAAATAAATAATGAATAAGACTCGCACTGTATAAACAGTTGTTAATAGATAATTAAATTCCCTAGCGACAAGTTTATAAAAACTGGATTATTTTAAAAAATCCATTTTCAGTATTTAAAATTTTACTTACCCTTCGATTCTCTTGCAGCTTCAGTATGTAACCTTGCAGCTCTTTAAGGCAGTCGGCCTCAACAGCCGTTAAAGAGTAGCCTTCGTATACCATCTTACGACAGATTAGATCGTAGATGGTACACAAGCCTTCCTCGGTACGGATAAGGCCAGAGGCTACAATCTGCAGGAGTTCGTTGACGGTAGACATGGTTCTTGACGTAGTTGATGCTGGAGTCGGAGCAGTAAAGTGGATTGAGTAGAGCGATGCAGCTAGTTTTATACGGTTTTTTCAATCCCTACTTTCACGATTTTTTTTTCTTCCCACGGTACACGCACAAAAGGTTTCCGCTTAAACAAAGCTGCTGAGTCAGTAAAAAATACGTCTTACTTTTCGCCCTTTTCGGACAGGTTTTAACTTGTATACGAACATCGTTTGCGGTTTACAAAGACAAAGGCTTGGGACTTCGTAAATAAAAACGTCTTTAATTTTAAAAGTTTAAATCCGGTATTGCTTTTTTCGGTTTCACGTTTAAAAGCTGTGACAGGCTATAGAAAACACTATTTACAGATAAGTTTTATTTAATCCGACATGTATTTATCTTTCTAAGGTTTAAAACTGTAGAAGGAAAAATCCTTGGTTTTCAAACTTGTTTTTTCAGGCGTACAAAGTCTAAATTAAAAACATCTCGTAGAACTATGAAAGGTACCTATTGTTTGCAGTAATCCCTCACGCGCCAGTCCTATTCGTCATTGCCGTGCGAAACTTGTACGATTGTGCAAACATTTTCGAAAAAGATTAACAAATTCAAATGTAAGCATTTAATAATAATACTAGAAATTAACCTTAAGCACTGTTTTAAAAAACTATTTTAAAACGTAGGTAAAATCACCGGCTTTTGAGTTTGTTCCCTTTTTAAAAAATGTAACGAGTTTTAAAAAACCAGAAATAACAGCGTAAATAGCATGCTTTATTATTTAAAAAAATGATAATTTAGGATTTAATTGAAATATTTACCTCCATCTACTTTAGTTCAGCTATCAATTAAATTGATTCAACGAAGATAGATTGTTATTTAACAAGTATCAGCTTAGTTTTCAAGTTTGATTACTCTTTTAAAATTTGTTCATGACGCGACTTGCAGAATAATGTAACGTCGTCAGCTTTGATAAATTACGGACTTTTGAGTTTGTTTCCCTTTTAGAAATGTAACGAACCAACCCAGATAATATGTTTTATTATTTAAAAATGATAATTTGGGGGATTAATTGAATTATTTCCATCTGTAGATCAGCCATCAATTAAATTGAATTAACGGCAATAGAATGTTATTAAAATGCATTTCGGAAGTTTAAGAATAAGTCACATGTTAGTTTTCGAGATTGTTTACGCTTTTTTTAAAAATGTGACGAGCGATGAGTAACGTTTGCTAGAAAAGTATCTACTGTTAAAAAATTAATCCCTATTGACGTCATTGAATTGTAAACATACAGGCCCCAACTTGTCGAAGACGTACCTTGTTTGACAAAAAAAATGACTGTACTCAGTCTAGTTAATTTTATCGGCTGAATTGATATCGCGATAACGCCGAATTTTGATAACTTTGATTAAAGATTAATTCAATATGTCACTTAGGGTGAGAGAGATAGATTGATCTAATTAAACAGTTAACCTGATTGAATTTGATAACTTTGATTAAAGATTAATTCAATATGGCACTCTGAATAATTAATTATGCACCCGCCGATTCCCTGCCCATTTGTACAATATAGAGGGTGAGAGAGATAGATTGATCTAATTAAACAGTTAAACTGATTGAACTAGCTATAATACTTGATTTAATTCCAAGATGGCCGCCGCTTTTAATGGAAGTTTTAATCGACCTAATTAAATCGATTGATCGAGCTATTAATGCACCGCCGCTTTTAATCGAGAATTTAATTAAACTTTTTAATCGACCTAATTAAACCGCGGATTGATCTAATTAAACCGCGGATTGATCTAATTATGACGTAATCTCATTAAATTGTCCTAAATAATCCGCGGATTGACCTAATTAAACCGCTAATCCCATTAAATCGACCTAAATAAACCGCGGATTGATCTAAATTGCCCTAAATAAACCGCGAATTGATCTAATTAAACCGCTAATCCCATTAATTCGACCTTGATTGCGCAATCGATTAAATTGATTGACCTAATTAAAAACAAAATGGCGGTATCAAGTGTCCGTATTCTACTTTCAAAACATGACTTGTTATGGAATCCAAAATACTGTCAGCATTACAACAAAATAAAAAAAGCTGATGCATGGGACAAAATATCTAAAGCATGTAGTATTGGAGGTGAAGAAATATTTCTTTTTTAAAAAATGAGACATGATCAATCACAATCACCCAAACATAGGTATTTACGTAGTAAAATAAAACAAAACTACAGATGCACTCAGAATCAAGTCCACATTTAGTCCAGTCAACGAACGCTCAATAGGGGGGTGTAGAATGCATGGAGGGTGTCACAATTTTTGACTTCAGGGCTTTGTTTGGAGTCGTTAGGAGGTAAACATACTAAAAGTCCCCGGACATAGGAGGTGAGCGGGGTGCAGGGGGGCACCGAGAATATCCCTTTTTTTGGTTTTTTGCTTATATCTTGAAGACGGTGCGTTTTACCGAAATGTTATTAAATACAAAATCAAAGCTGGCAAAATTTCCCATATTTTTGCTTTGTAAAGTTCTTTTCTATCACCAACCGTTTATGAGATATCCGCTATCAAAAATCGTTCATTTTCGAAAAAAATATATAAGATGTATATACCATTTTTAAGGAAATTTAATCCTCTACAACTTCTTTTGTACGGATTTTTCTGTAAACCGAAGAGATGAGGTGCTAGAGAGAAAAGTTTAACGAAAAACGTGAGGCATAATATTTTCTTTCGAAAATTAGCGATTTTTGAGAGCAGATATCTCATAAACGGTTGGAGATAGAAAAAAACTTGAAAACGCAAAAATGTAGAAAATTTTGTCAGCTTTGATTTAGTATATAATAACTTTTTTGATAAGATGCACCGTCTTCAAGATATAATCAAAAAAACAAAAACAGAGACCTTCTCAGTCCCCCCCTGCACCCCGCTCACCACCTATGTCCGGGGACTTTTAGTATGTTTACCTCCTAACGACTCCAAACAAAGCCCTAAAGTCAAAAATTGTGACACCCTCCATGCATTCTACAAACCCTTTATTGACTGGACTAATTAACATTACTGTGCGACGCAAATCTCTTTGAAGTTGACTGGAAAACCGACAGTACAACGGATAGCGTGCGTTGTTCGTCACGCAATTATTTGTGTGCATTTGTATACGGCGCACAGTCCACACCAACAAAAATTTCGACGAACACGGACAAATTTGTGTCAAATACAACGCACAACGCAAATTTTTATTGATGTGGATCCGCCTTAACGTACACATCTCGGGTTCGGTTTCGGAGACCGGCAATATCCTCGGCGGAATTTTAGAGGTCGTACGCTTCTCTGTGCTTCGGAGGATACGCTAAGCTGACGGACCCGGTTATCATTCTAACACCTTTGATAACCGTTAACCTCGCAACACTGCGGGTTTCTTCGCCTCTTTTGACGGGTAAGGTTAGCCTCCTGCCCGAGATACGTAAGAAGAGGGCTTATAGAACTCATAGTTATGAGTTAATAATAGCTCATTGGCCTAGGCTTCGGCCAGAATAAGAAGAAGTATTATACCTTGATTTTTTCCCATTTTTCATCAATGCTGGTTGATTCGGAATTTTTTATAATTGGAGATTTAGTGCATTATAGCATTTTATTTTCACATCTTCGTTTTGGAGATCCTTTATTTTTCTTCAGTCTACGTTGTAACTTCTTTTTATCCACTTTTACTTCTTCTTCTAACGATATCTTAACTAAAAAGCTCTGATAGCTTGCGTCTGCCCCTCTACAACCTTTTACATTGGTTATTTATTTAGTATATAGTCTGGGTCTGGGTATTTCTAATTGCGGGCTTGTAAGGATCTCCTAGCATAATTTTTTATCACTGACTGGTATTTTTTGATCAATTCTTTCCCACAACCCATAAAACTCGCCTTTTTCTGTTTCGCTCATATTTTCTGTCGGTCCATGAACATTAATGAAAGATATTATACGATGATTCGTCTGTTGTAATTAACTACACAATCAAATCATTTACTAGCTAATTCTCAATTAAGACAACATTTAGCTTATATTAAAAGCAATTTTAGTGTATTTAGGAAACTATTTTTCGAACTGGAAGAATAATAAGTTTCGGTTGTCCACCCGATAAAATTTGTGAGTTTCGAAAAATTGGAGTCGAATCCATACTAAATATGATCTTTTCAGAGCTTAAGCACAAAATAAGTTAATATATTTCTGACATATTAAAAGTGAAATAATTGCGTACTAAATTTTCAGTAAATATTTAATCAGAACATTTTTGTGGTTTTCTAAGAAGATTAATGCCGTATCAAAATATGTTAGAACAGAAACAGACAGCGAATAATGTTAGCATCAAAAGTTTTTTGTTTCACAATTTATAAAGAAATTTCGGGTTAGAAGTTTTGTATTAACATAAGAAACAAACAACTTTTGCAGCCCAGAAGAAATCATGCTGAAAGTAAGGAATTTCTCAAAACTTAATGTTTAGTTTGCAAATAATGCAGAATACTGTTGTACTTAAAAATTGTAGAAAAACTGAAAACTTTCGGATTGCATTTATTAATTTGTCATTAATATTTGTTTTCAGATACTGTAGAAGCTCTTCAGGAATGTTATCAAATTCAACAACCCGTTAAAGTTTACAGTCGACAAGCAAGTGCGTTGGATACTCAAACATCTAAAGAAGTAGAACCTCTAAAGAGACATTTAAGTTCGCTAACACTTAATGAATCAAAAACGTGGGATGAGGTTTTGGGAGATGATAGGGTCGACTGGATATCCGCAAACGGTTCTCAAACATCCAGAGATTCCTTTGCTAGCCGATCAACATCTGAACTAAATTGGAGCGAATCTAGGAGCGAAGAGAAAAGGTCTTCCAGTGTTTGCAGTATTAGTAGTAGTATTTTTAAGGTATGTCTCATGATAAACATTTATATAAAATGTCAAAGTTGACATTCGTTCTGTTAAAACTAATGCGTTTCATCAAACAACACTCAAAGGTATTTTGAAAAGTTGTTGGAACTTTAATATTCATTACGGGATATTTTCCAAATTCCAGGGGATTCTAATGAAATATTTAGACGAGTTTGAAGAACGAAACGTGTTTAATTTAGGTACTCTTAAGTGCCTTCAAAAAATCACAAGGGCAAACGCTTTTTAAAATTATTGGCACTTGAGTTCAGCGGTTCGTTTCGTTATATTAATTTCTTTTATATTGGGCTAAGTTTTATATTGGGCACAGGCTTTAGAGAGAAAGAGAGACAGAGACCCACAAAAGCAACGCATTTATACTAATAATGACGTTTTGGTTTCACAATCGTACTCAAAATACTCAAAAAATTGCATGACATTTTTGGGTAGCAAATGAAATTAAAAACAACCTTTTCGTCAAAAGCTCCCAATTGTTTAATAAAAACAATTAAAAAACTCTTATTATAAGCCAAGGAAAAGAAAACTGTCATAATTTGTCTCTTTCATTCTCCCTTCACGCTGCTTCGCCTAAACCTAAATTTTTCGATTTTGCTTCAGAATGCAACCGAAGAACGTAAAATAGCCGACACGACATTGGGAACAATGGAATTAGCATTAACATACGACCCCGTAAACTTAACCCTACACTGTGCAGTGTACAGGGCAAAAAATCTAATATCAATGGATATAAATGGCCTTGCCGATCCATTTTGTAAACTAAATATTTTACCAGATGCTAAAACCTACACGAGGTTAAGAACTAAAACTGTACACAAAACGAGAAATCCGGAATTTAATGAAAATTTAACGTTTTACGAGATTAATGAAGAGGATTTGGCTAGGAAGTCTCTACACGTTTTAGTCTTAGACGACGACAAATATGGACACGATTATATGGGCGAAGCTAGAATTCCCCTTGCTAAGCTTAAGGTGCAAAATACGATTTATGTAAGTACTTTTAGGGACCAGAGACGCGGTTTTAGTGGTTTATGCTCCAGAGATTTAACTTTTACGTAAATTGTACTTTCGGGAGGAATTACAAAGGCTTGCACGATAATGAAACGTTTTCGCAGTTTAAATTTATTTTTATTTAACTGAATAAAGGCTTCCAAAAAGGCATTTTACTTATACCTATAGTTCATCATTAATAACTAATAACCAATACACATGCATTTTGTTCTTAACTAAATTACTCATTTATACTCATTTAAATGTATTGTTAGTAACTTTCTGATCGACCCTTGTATTTTAAAAGATTCAATGATGCTATTGGAAAGCTAATTTTTTTCACAAAATTGGAAATACTTCTTTCTAACAAAGTTAAATTATCACAACTTATCGATGACTGCGCGGACGTTTTTACACTAAACGAATAATTTTGCAGTTACGAGTGCCGTTGGAAAAATTAAGAGCAGAACAGAAGGGGCCACTACCATCACCGGATTTGAACCAATGGTTTGATGACCTGTGGTCCCGTGGACAAATTCTGCTGTCCTTATGCTACAGCACCAAGAAAAGATCACTGCTTGTTGGTGTTATTAAATGCACAAATTTATTACCAATGGACAACAATGGGTTTTCTGATCCTTTCATTAAGCTGTAAGTCACCTTCCCTTTCAATTTTTAGAAGTTTCGAAAATGTATACATTTTTTCTCGGTGCAATAATTATACAGACGTATTTTAAATTTACCTTTTGCTCCGGCGAGAACATTAATTAAAGAAACAACATTTCATTCAGTTGTTTAGAAACAGTTTCGAAAAACAGAAATATATATGCAAATATAGTCATATTTACAGCTCTTCTGACAGTCGAAAGCTTCACGTATTGGAATTTCCCTAAAGGTTTATTCAAACCTCGCCACTTGAATAACGAAAATTTTAAAGGGGCCTTTATATAGAAATTCTTAAATTCCTAAGGGTTTTGTTGATACCGCCTCACTAGAAAGGCGAACGACTGACATTTCATTACATTTTTTCGTGAAAATTTTTTAGAACAGTTTAAAATCTTTCAGATTGTTTCAATCAGGAAACTTTATATTCTATTTTATAGTACTGATCGAGAGTGAAACAACGACCTTATAACTTTAATATTTCAGCCATTTACGTCCAGATCCGTATCATAAGAAGCACAAAACAACAATAAAATGGAAAAATTTGAATCCAACCTTCAATGAAGAATTTGCCTTCGAAACGAGGCCTACTGAATTATCGACGCAAAGCCTGTACATTACAGTATGGGATAAGGATTATGGTAAAAGCAACGATTATTTAGGCGGTCTCGTCCTTGGAGGATTAGGTTCCAAAGGTCAAAGACTGAAACATTGGCTCGATATGATACACTACCCTGATCACAGACATGAATATTGGCACAATTTGACTGAAGATCCATTACTTGATTGAATTCATAGGAAATTAGTGAAATTGTATTTTTTCATATGAGAAACTATTTGGGAATGTTAAAATAAGATTTTTGTACCGTTTTGTAAAATCATATGGTGAGAGGAAATTGCGAAAAATCAAAACAATAAAAATCGTTTCGAACGGAATACTCGCTAAAAATCATAAATCACACTATTTTACTATGTAAAATTTCATAAACGACCTTTTAAAAATCGTTATAATTATTTGTTTAACACGTTATAAAAACCAAACGATTTTTTTCTTGAAATGCCAGCATTAGCCTCAACATATACTTATTATGCAATTTAATTTCATGATACTTCTCGTAATTCATATATCAATTATTTATTTTTTAAAATTGATGTGCAACTAGTAGCTCATACAACCATTTTCTTAACATTTTAAACTTGCTGACTACAGCTTTTTTTTTCTGGAAGGAAACAGATATGCGCTACGATTACCTAATTTTCAATGTAAATCTGTAATTAATTTTGCATGTCGTCAATATGTGGATATAAAATAGACTCAAATATTAAATATTACGTCTATTTTTGTACGTGCGTGTAACCTGAATCTTTGATTTATACACAGTTTTTGTTAAGGTACCTTGTATGTAATCATAATCAGCATCGCATACATTAAAATTATGAATTATATACGTAATGTAAAACAAATTGAACTTATGTAAAACTTGTTTAAAATGTGTATAAGTAAATATCTGCTGCTTTAAAATTGCTTTTTTATTCATAATTTAGAAAATTAAACATCATATGACAGGCTTCATAAATATTATTTAATAACTTAGTTTAGCTAGTTAATAGTTTGGTTACAATTAACGGTTCTGCCTGGGGCAGTGGTCGGCTTCAAATAGTAACAAGACACATTTAATACACGGTCACAAACTCTGCTACAAGTATCATTCAAAGACAAGAAAATAAACACCTGGCTAATAGAGAAGACAAAAGTCACAGATGTAAGAAAAAGAGCTACACAATTTAAATGGCAATTTGGTGGACACAATGCCCACCAAACAGACACAAGATGGAACCCACAAATCCTAGACTGGGGATCATGGTTAGATAAAAGGACGCAAGCAGGATCACAGATGCGATGGGCAAGCGATATAAAGCGCCACTCCGAATCAACGTGGAAAATAATAGCTCAGGACATAGGACAGCGGAGAGAAATTGGGAAAGCCTACATACGTAAATAGACTGAAGGAAGCTAAAGAAAAAGGAAACGGGTAGACGAAGAATATTTTGGATGAGCAATATTAGAACTGATTAGGTCTCAACAGAGAACAGCTAATCTACACAACCAAAGATAGGTGGAGGTTCACGATGATAACAGCCGATCTCATCAACTGAGAACATACCGGAGAGGGAAAAAAGTATGAAGTATTTATATCGAAAACTTTTATTTAAAAAGTTGCGTATTTATTGATAACACATACATTTTTCAATCTCTATAATTGAAGCTGATTGAACAAACATAAAATCGACAATTAAAGAAACATCTCTTTAGATTCACATACAAATAAAGGAAATTAATCAAAAACAAAAGGCATAGGGGAAAAACAGTTTAATTCCAATTGAGGTGAACTATACATTTCTCCATTAAAAAATGTATAGTTCACCGCAAATGGCGCCACCGTTGTTTCTAATTTCGTCTTAGCTAAATGAAGTGGGTAAGGCCTTAATATGTAATATTTAATTCAGCGGGCTTTGGTATAACCAAAGAATATATAATAGAGAAGAAGGTTAACGCCTATATATTTTAGAGAATAGTTGTATGTTGGGTTGCATAAGCAAAATTTGTGTTAAACAACAGATTTTGTACGCATTATCAACTGTAGGTTGCTGTAGGTCAACAAATTCCTAGAATCTTTACCTGGTTTTTACCCGAACAAGTTTCTAAACCTCTTAACATTTTACAGTGTTGTTGTTTACAGCTGAAGCTTCACCAGAATAAATATACTTGCAATTCTTTGCTTACAGCAAAGAGTATACTTACAGCAAAAATAATAAAATACAGTGATTTTTATTAATACTTATAGAAATATGCTTTTTAAATGCCTACAAGCCTATAATACAACAGTAAAGAAATAGACATAACTAATAATTTATAGAAAATAGTACATATTCTAAGAATAATGAAAAAAGTAATAAAAAGGAAATGATAAGCAAGTTAATAATATAAACATAATTTATAATTTTAAATTATTACTCGTCTATGTATTTGTTAATCAGTATTAAAAAAATAATAATTAATCAATTATAAAGTTTGCTAACTTAAATGACTCAATCAAATGTTTCAATTTTGTTTATATTCTTTCCCAATTTGAATTGCGAAAAAAGTAAAGAAAATAAAAAAAAGGAAGCAAACTTGCAATTTATTTAAAAAATTTTGGTTTTAAAAAATGTTTAAGCATAAAAAATTGTGAGTTAATAAAAATTGAAAACACTTTACTATTAACGATTTATTGGAATTTGCAAAACAAACTGTAGGCTTTGAAGAATTAATACTATATAAAATTATAAATAGAAAGGGTTACAAAATACAAAAAATATATACCCACAGAAATTGTGTTTTGGGGCAACAAAAATTAAGTTTTAAAACCATTTTCGAATAAAACGAAAAAATAAGTTTTGTTAATGTGAATAAAACCTGGATCTATCAAAATGGTTCTCCATAGCGCATATGGGTACATAATCTAATTGATTGGTATTTAAAGACAAAATTAAAAGTAATTTATTGTGTGAATGTAACACTTCAAAATAAACTGTTAAATTAAGTCAAAATCAAAGCCTACCTCAAAAAGTAATTTAAAAATACTCACGATACTATTGTAGATTTTGAGGGAAGCGTAAATTTTAATTTTTCCCTCATAAAAAGGTATAATGCTGGCGATTTGTGATATACAGGGTGGTCGTGAAAGTTTGGGAAATACGTTAACTGCGTTAACTACATGAAAAGTAGTGAAGATTTTTTAAATAAATTTTTTTCCTAAAGGGTCAAATTAAAAAGTTACGGCCCTGTAAATTTGAATTAAAAATATCGATTTTTTTGAATAACTTGAAAACTATTAAAGATTTATTTTTAATTTTTGCAGGGTAAATTAGGGTCTACCAAAGTCATAATTTGATAGTAATAAGAAAGCTTTAATTTGTTCAGTGGCGTAGTTAGGGGGAATTAAGGACATTTTGAATTAAGAAAAAACATGAAGGCCACGTTTTTTTAAACACCCTGTGCAGCAATATTAAAGAAAAATTAATTTTACGTAAAAAAGTTCTCTTGACATTTTTAACTCAACAAAGTCAAATAATGAAATAAACAATAGAAATTTGTTGATAGTTAATACACTGCTAATCTCATAGTAGCGTTAAAAACTGGTATTACCTTGCAATATGACGCATGTAGATTAGAAGTACCTAATCTAAAATTTGCAACTAGCAAGAATTATAACAAAAAATTGCAGAATTTCTGCCGTTGCAAAATAGTTAGCCTGCAATCGTAAAAGCCACGTTTTGTGATCCAAGATTGTTTTTCGTTGCTTATATGCTTATAATATACTGTGCTTAGTTGTGACATTATGATTTTATCAAACGGAGATTGTTTGTTTATTTAGTTTTGTTTATGTAGTGTCAAAATGTCATGAAAAGAGAGCTTCGCAAAAGACCGGTCAAAACTATAAGCGAATTGAGAGTAGTGATTCAAAACATATGGGATAATTTTACCCAGAATTACTGTGAAAACCTAGTTGCTACATTACCCAAAAGATTACAAGCCGTTATTAAGAATAAGTGAGAGGTGACGCAATTTAAGACCAATTATTATACCACAGCAAAAAGGGTAATGTTTGCAACACGAGCGAGCATGCGAGCGAGTTTTGCAATTATCCGAGGTAATAGTAGCCATTATAGCGAGTAGTATACTATACTTTATCCTCCACTACAAAATACTAAGAATTTTTAATTAAAATTTAAATAACAACATAACCTATTTCAATGACAACATAACCTATTTCCTTCATTATACACCATACACAATGATGTTACCATGACACCGTGCATAATCAAATGATGTTACCATGACACCGTGCATAATGATTTCAGTGTATAATGGATAGCATTATGAGTGACCAAACACATGAATAATTGACAGATTATGGACTAGTCGTGGATAAAGTAAACGACTTTACGTTTATGCTTTTCAGATAATGTATAAATTAAATAGGTAGGCCAACTATTTTGCAACAGGGCTCGTATAAAACCTATATTGGCAGTAACTTTTTAATTTACGGTTTTAAGAAAAAATCTGAATAAAATTAATCTGGTGTATTGTCGCACAAATACTAAAATATGTAGGTATTTGTCTTTTTTTTTGTTTTGTTGTTGTGGTAGGTGCTAGGTAGTAAATAAATAAAGAATTGATTCAATGTATTTGACTCACCTGTATGATACAGGAATTTTCCCGTATTTTGTTTGCTTCGCCAAGTGAGATGTTATCTGTTGCTGATAAATAAGGTTCCGAATTAAAAAGCACTTTACTGTACACTCGGAACGGCTTCTCTTTTTACTGTTAATTTTTTGGGCGAAACAGGTGGCACACTTTCGACATATTTTGTGAAATCACTTTCGTTATTTTTATAATTTACTGGAACAGCATTATGAAGGAGTCTATTTTTATGCGAATTCGTAAAATGGCGTTCACAAAAATGAGTGGCACAAATTCTTTTGCCACGCAACTGATCTAAATTTAAGGTAAAAAGATGTGGATTGCCGCAATTAATTAACCATATTTTACTTTTACATTTGTAGGGAAACGGAAAAAACTTAAGTCAGAATGAGTTTATATACGCACACGTATTTACCATTTCGAACACAAAAAGAAAACAAATTCTAGGTAATTAACTCAATTACACGTAACAATTTTTAAACTATAAAAAACACGTGAAGCCTACAAGATGAAGCAACCGCTGCGCTGTTCTAAAACTGAGACTTAAATAAATTTAAAAAGTGCAATATGTATACTAACCATCAGACATAGCATTACTTATTACCTTTTACTGTTCAACAAATCCTCTTAAAATAAAGTACATACAAAACAATACAGGAATAGAACAATATAGAATTAGGAATTTCCTATGTTTTGAGAATTTTCTTAGGATTTTATTGCTGTTTAAAATTCAACCGAAATGAGTCGAAGTAAAATTAGCATGCCTGTTCCAAGTTATATTAGAATAAATAAATTAATAAATAGGGCACGTATAAGTAATGCTAGCTCACGAACATGAAGTTTCGTTCTCAAACTCGTACGCTGAAATTCGTTTACCTACTTGTTTTATAATGTACTTTAAGTAATAATTGCGTGACATTCTGTTTTATAAATGTTGAACTGATTATCCTGATCTAATAGTTGTTGCTAACGTCAATTAATAAACTTCAGCTAGTAACATCTTATATTTTCAAAAAATTCAGCGACAACATGAATTGAATTTAGCATTTTCTTACGAACATATACTAAAATATAAACTTTTGCTAAACAACAAACATTAATCATATGATAAGGTTTAGATACTCGTAAGAAGCAGTATATCAGTAATTTTTACACTAGCAAGTATAAAATACGTACTACTTTTTAGATTTAAATCACTTAAAATAAATGCGATCTTCAAAACTAGAAAATTTAATATAATTTCCACTTATGAAATTTAGCACTCTAAGATTATTAAAATATTTGTGGATTGCGTTTTTTCTGCTATGTTTACTTTTCTATAATTAACCCGTTTTTTAAGTTTAAGGGACCATAATCACAAAAAAAAATTGTAAAAGGGTTATTATAATTTGTAAAATTAATTACATTCAAATTTCTTTACATTAAAAAACATCTAAACATTTTCGGATTTTAACCACAATCTGACAACGCTGTAGAATTTAAAGAAGAAGGAATCTGCACACCTTGACTTGCTTTAGCATAAACAAACGATGTTTAGTTCAATCCGCCGGCCGCTAGAGCGACCGATCTTGATTTCCTGGCGGGCGGCGGATTTTTACTATTACGTTATACCCCATAAGGCTGAATCTCTTTATATTTATACTCTTTGGTATAACTAAACGAATATGTCCAAATAGAATACGCTGTACGTGCATTTAGCACGATGTTGCGTTTCCGCATCGCACGGATAGTTTGATCGTTTCAAACGGTTTGATTTTTCACCGCAGTTGTCGTCCGATTATAGCAATGGAAGGATTAATTTTCGAAGTACGGAAACGAAGCGTATTATGGAATATGGTTAGCAAAAGTCTCTTTTCCACAGAAATAGGTCTTTGAAAGTTTGTTGCACAATGGTAACAGGTAGCATGTATTTTTTCCACAATAAAGTCGAAATTATTTAAGGTTATTTTGGTGTACCTACTGGCGAAACGGTGATGAAATTCACCGTTACCCAACCTGTTCCTATAAATTATATGAATCTTTTCTCGATTACGTTTTTTAAATTTCTTTTATATTTTCAGTTTCAATGAACTATTTTCCGTTAGTAAAAGGGAAAGTGTGAAATTCGAAGTAATTGTTGAATTTGAAACACTTTACACTATTATTAAGACGCATTGACTTATCGTATTGTAGTTCGCAGTTACCGCAAATATTTGCGATGCGTGCGTTAAAACGCGGTGCCCGCATCGCACGGACCCGCATTTACCTAGGACACGGCGAAAGTGATAAGTAATAACCAGACTCTGGAAAATATGCAGCAAAGTGCATATCTCTATTTTATAGCATATTATATTGAATCTTTGTTTCTATGCGTTTCACATCATGTCAATGCCTGTAGTGCATTTGCAATAGAAAAACTTCAAGGCAGGGAACTTTCTTTAGAAGAAAGTATTCAGGTGGTTGAGACGTTAAAAAAACAAAATTAGCAGTGCTAATGGCCCCGTATGCAAACAAAAAATAAATGAAAAGTTGAACTTTGTTTTAAAGAAAAATGAAGGATTTACAAAATTAAACGCAGTTAACAGGGTTTTAAGTGGTGTTGATTTTAATGAAGCTCTACTTAATGTAGATCCCCAATTTATAGATCACTTCAAGTACGCACCTATTACCTCGTGCGAAGTTGCCTGTACATTTTCTATGTACAAACACATGTTTAATGACAGCAGACATCATTTTAACAATGGAAAATATTGAAAAATATTTGGTATCTATTCATCTTAATTCTCTTGGTGTAATTTAATGATTAAATAGTTATTAAGTCTATTTTGTACATTTTTACGTGCCATTATTTAAACTAATTGTTTGATTATTATCCGTCACAATAAGAATTTCCGGTGGATAAACACCGAGACACAAGAAAATAATAATAATAATAATAACATCCAGAGCTTGTGCTAGATGTGACAGCTTGCTAGTCACCACTGGCCGTCTGTGTAATCGGCGAGCGACGGTCTCAAAAGAAGATATCGCTGAAGAACTGACCCATGTCACTATTACACAATCCCAACCACAACTAAACCCGGCTGAAGATGTTTTACTGGTAGATCAACCGGTAACCACCAAAGCTGGCAAACTCAGACAGCGCATCGCTTGGTCTAAAAATATGAACCAACATGTGATGTACTGCTACTACAAAGCATCCCGACTAGAGACAATAAAATCAGATTACAGACCAGAAATGTTACAACTGTTCTTGCAAAAGTTTCCAACATATATTATGATAACCGAACAGAGATTGGTTGACCAAAAAAGAGTAATAATCCAAAATAACAAACTTACTACTATGTAAAAGGAAGAGATCAAAAAGAGAATCACTGAGGAGATAACGCAAAACAACGAGGATACAGGAGAAGACCAAGAAGAATATACACAACAAGAACAACCTCAAAATGAAACAAACGTAAGAATCCATGAGGAACACACTGAACAAGAAGGCACACAAGTAGAACCAAAAAACCCAGACGATACGAGTGAAGATGAACAACTAAAAATACAAATCGAAGAAGAATTCCAAGCAACGCTTATCAAATGGAATGGTTCACATCCAGGTAAAAGAGATACACTTCCAAGATTAAGAAGCACTAGAGATACACACAAATTAATATCACATACAAACTCGATACTAATAAAACATACCCCTCAGTCCCGAACCATTGAAGACTTACAAACTATGCTATACTGTGCAGCAGCAACAGTCTTAAAACTTAACAAACAAAAATCCATTCCTACAAACCAAGAAGGTAATACATTAAAACAAGTCAGGGAAAAACCAGTATGGCAAAAATGTATAGAGAGGAAAATAGAAGAACTCAGAAGAAATATAGGCAGGATCACACAGTACTTATCTGGTATCAGACGCAAATGACTTATAAAAAATACACAGAACTTTACAAATGGTCGAAATACACAACAGATACAAGTGCTTTTAGTTTCCCAAAAACAAAAATTAGCTGTACAATCAGAATCAGACAGGAGAAAGAAAGAAAATAGAAGCTATCTAATAAATGAGAAACAGTTCTATAAAGAGCTAAAACAAACTAAAGGAAAAATAATCTCTAACCCACTATCTAAAGAAGCAGTAACTGAATTCTGGCAAAACATCTGGTCAAAAAATATTGAACACTCTCAAAATGCACTTTGGATTACCGAGGAAGAACAAAAATATCAAAATTCAGAACATCAGTTCGACCCAACAATAACTGAAACAGAAATACGGAAAATAATATACAATACATCTAACTGGAAAGCACCAGGTAATGACGGACTACAACATTTTTGGCTGAAAAAGTTTACAGCTGCACACAAACAAATTGCAAAACACATAAGTACTCTGCTAAACAATCCAAATGAAGTACTCGACTTTCTTACTACTGGAATAACATATATTACGTTACGGAACGCATCCTAAGTTTGTGTTTTCTGTGACTCCTTATTTGTGCAGTATTTTGACTTAAGACAGTTTAATTTAAATATTTAAAACACAGTGTATATACAATGGAGGAGCCCTGCAAGTGATTCTGATAATCGGTTTGTAGCATTCTTTGATATTTGGAGCGATTTTTATTTGTTTTGCTGTGGACACAAGCCAAGGTTTGTTTATCATTTACTCAGCTGTGTAGTCAAGGCTGTTAGTCAGTGCCGTATTGGTTAAAATGTCGCCTATTTGTACTGAATGCTCACTAACCATAAACAATAAATCGCCTGGTCTGCAATGCAGTGGTGAATGTAATTTATATTTTCATGGAAAATGTGTTGGTCTAACAGCAAATGAATTAAAATTGTTCTTAGCTAATGAAGTTGCTTGGAAATGTCTTGAATGTAGAACTTCCAAGTCAAACAATTCGTCTATAATTATTGAAGACTCAAACTCTGTCCATCTGACCGTTACACATACGGAAATTCTTAAAGTAGTGCAGGAGATCCAGAAGGATGTTAAATTAATTCATAATAAATATGACGATCTACAACGGGCTATTGAATTTTATGGCAACAAAATATCAGATTTTGAAAAAACCTTGAGCGACTTTAGCGTCAAGGTAAAACAAATTGATAAATTGTCCATTGATAACCAGGATCTTAAGAACAAGCTCATAGCAACTAATACCCGATTAGGTGAACTCGAACAATATTCACGGTTAAGTAATCTAGAAATTCAGGGAGTACCTGAAAAACCTAACGAAAATGTCGTAGAGTTAGTTGAAAACATTTTTACTGCTCTTGGCACTTCGCTAAAGGTGGCCGAAATCGACACTGTACATCGTGTTGCTTTTAATCCAGCAAATAGTAATCATTCCAATCCTAAAAACATCATCCTTAAATTAACTAATAGACTAAAAAAGGATGAATTACTGGCGGCGGCTAAAAACTATCGTAATAGAAATAATTCGGTTGGCATTAAAATTGATAATGTGTGCGATAAAATGTTTATTAATGAGCACCTTACTCTTACAAACAAACTCTTATTCAAGGATGCTAGATCTGTTGCGAAAGAAAAAAATTACAAATATGTCTGGACTAAAAACTGTATCATCTATGTTCGAAAAGACGACCGATCTAAAACGCGTCCTATTAAAACTGAGGTGGATCTGCAGAAAATGTAATCGCTCAGTTTCTTTCTGTATGTAACAACCGTAGATATCTCTCTCTACTTCAGTGGATCTATTAATCTACTACCAGAACGTTCGTGGCCTTCGAACAAAAACCACTACTTTATATAATAACACAATAGACACTGAGTATGATATTTTGTGCTTAACGGAAACTTTTTTAAATAGTGCTATATCTGATGGTGAATTGTTCAACAGCAATTACGCAGTCTTCAGACGCGATAGAGAAGCAACTGGTTCCGTGCTGGATCATGGTGGTGTTCTTATATCTGTAAAGAATTCATTTAACCCCATCGCCGCTCCCGAACATTGCAGTAACGCCGAAGATGTGTGGGTGAAATTACCTACCAAAAGCGGCCGTAATTTGCTTTTATGTTGTGTGTATTTACCGCCTGGTGATAGCATCATAGCTGAACACTTTTGTGAGAAATTATCATCTGTTGTTGCAAATAATCAAAATGACTTAATTTTAATAGTTGGAGATTTCAACCAGCCAAAGATTAATTGGGGGCCGGCTGGAGGTGGCTGTTTAAAGGTTTTAAACTATGGTGTTAGATCTGTTGACTTTGTGAACACTCTTGCGTTCTGTAATCTATTACAATTTAACTCTATACGTAATGACGATGGAAGAATGTTAGATTTGGTACTCTCCAACGAATATTGTATTAAGAGTGTTGATAAATCTCAGATAAATATGGTAACCCCTGATTATTATCATCCACCACTTGATATTAATTTAAAATACTTAGACATTAATAATTTGCATCATAATCCTAAAACCATTTATTTCTTTAAAAAGGCTAATTACATAGACTTAAATTTATCCCTTTTGGATACTAATTGGGAAGAATATCTGGCTGACACTGACTGCGAGCTTGCTGTTCCTCGTTTTTACAACCACTTAAATACGCTCATTCTTCATCACGTACCTCACAAAAAAATTTCACGTCGTCGATTTCCTCTTTGGTATTCAATCTCCACGATAAAAGTGATCAAAGAGAAACTTAAGTATCATAAAAAATGGAAACTCTATGGAAACCCGATAGATTATCTTACATTTACTCTTCTTAGACGAAGATCTAAATTCTTAATATCTGATGATTATAAAAAATATATTAGATCTGTTGAACATGACATCACTATAAACTGCAATAGAGTTTGGTCTTTTGTTGCTTCTAAACGCCGTGGTTCTAGCTTCCCTAACGCAATGAAATATGAAGGCGAAATAGTAACTGGTGGCGAGTCCATATGTAACGCTTTTTCGAGATATTTTAATTCAGTTTTTACTGACGGGCAATTAAATGATAAAGCTGATCATGTTAACCGTAGTCATCCACGAGCGGTTCATGTCTCTCCTGATGACTTATTTATTAAATTGCAAAAAAATGATGCTCGTAAGGGGCCAGGGCCTGATGGCATCCCTGCCCTTTTCTTACGTAACTGTGCAGCTGGATTAGCATTACCCTTATCTATAATTTTTAATTTATCATTAGATGAATGTCACTTTCCAGCTATTTGGAAAAAAGCGTCGGTTGTACCTATTTATAAATCGGGAGACAAGCAGCAAATAGAAAATTATAGACCTATTTCTATTCTTTCTGCTATACCTAAATTATTTGAAATTGTATTATTCGAAAAGATCTTCACTATAGTTAAACCTAAAATCTGTCCTGAGCAACACGGTTTTTTACCTAGAAGGTCTACAGAGTCGAATCTCATTTCTTATACAAATTTTATCTTGCAAGCGCTAGACAGTAGGAACCAAGTTGATTCAATATACACGGATTACAGTAAAGCCTTTGATAAAATAGATCACAATATCTTAATCAGAAAGTTAAATGAGATTGGTCTCCCTTCCGATTTGCTCAGATGGGTCAAGTCTTATATTTCGCACAGATTGCAAGCAGTTAGAATAAATGGATTCATGTCGAAATATGTGTCTGTAACATCAGGCGTTGCACAGGGCTCACACCTAGGTCCTTTGTTTTTTATCATTTATGTAAACGACATAATACAATGCTTTAAACACTCTAGAGTGCTTTTATATGCTGATGATATGAAAATATATCGCACAATACAGTCGTTAGATGATTGTGTTTTGCTGCAAGAGGATCTCTTAAGGCTTGATGAGTATTGTACAAAAAATAAATTATATCTTAATTACAATAAATGTAACCACATTACTTTTACCCGAAACCGTAATATATTTCATTTTAATTATACATTAGGTCCACATCAACTAAAATCAGTAAGCTCAGTTAAGGACCTAGGTGTGATTCTGGATTGTAAATTAATTTTTGATGAACATGTGCACTACGTATTAAAAAAGGCATCCCGAAACTTAGGTGTTGTTATTCGAATTTCTAGAGATTTTATAAACTTTAAAACAATTATGGCGTTATACTATGCATATGTATATAGTACTATTAATTATGCAAGTGTTGTTTGGAATCCGCAATATTTGGTATACATAAATAAAGTGGAATCCATACAAAAAAGATTTGTACGTTTTATTAATTTTAAGTTCAACAGACCGTACATTAATTATGAATCCTCTTGCAGAGAACTGAGTTTAAAAACGCTGCTTGCGCGTCGTCAGATATCTGATTGTATTTTTTTATATAAAATAATATCTAATTTAGTAGACTGTTCCGAAATTCTTGCCTCGCTGAACTTTAATGTCTCGAAATATGCGACCAGGCGTAACGTACTTTTTGCTGTACCTTTTGCCCATACTAACGCTTATATCAATGCACCGGTTGTAAGAATGATGAACACATACAATAACAACTACAATCACATCGACATATTTGCCCTTTCCTTTAAATCCTTTAAAATCCAGGTAAAGAGCTCCTCTTAATGATCATCATTGTTAATATAGTTATGCATACTAAATTGTGTTAATTTTTTTACATTTGTACTACTCAAATTTTTCAAACTGTTTAATTTTGTATTTTGTGGGTGTTTTGTTGGAAATAATTTTCTGTTAGCACCCCATATATGTAAATAAAATAAAATAAAATGAAAGATGAAGAAACACAAAATCCCTCCCATTATCGACCCATCACCTGCCTTCCGACACTATACAAATTAATCACTGCTATTATAGCTCGCAAAATAGAACAACATCTCGAAACGCATAGTATCCTAACTGAGGAGCAAAAAGGATACCGAAAAAGAAGTAAAGGTTGTAAAGAACAACTCATAATCGATGCTGTCATCGCCAAGCAAGTCCACAAACAAAAAAGAAATTTGTATACATGCTACATCGATTATCAAAAAGCATTTGATTCAGTACCGTATAGCTGGCTCATCAAAACGCTGCATATATACAAAATACATCCTACAATAATTATGTTCCTTAACACAATCATTACTAAATGGAAAACTAACATCCAGTTTAACTCAAAAAATGGCAACATAACAACAGAAATAATAGAAATAAAACGGGGAATATTCCAGGGCGACTCGCTAAGCGCACTATGGTTTTGCCTAAGCCTCAATCCTTTATCAAATATGTTAAAAACTACAAACATCGGCTATAACTTAAAAACAGCACAGTCCCAATCCAAAATATCACACTTGTTTTACATGGATGATAAAATTATATGCCGGCACAAGTGAACAACTCACAACACTAGTTAAAACAACAGAAACAATCAGCAATGACACACAAATTGACTTTGGTATAAAAAAATGTAAAATACAAAGAATTGAAAAAGGAAAATAGTGTGAATCTGAAGGCATAAAAACGGAAACAGACAAAGAAATCGAAGGTATGGCAGAAAGAGAGACATACAGATATCTAGGCTTTCACCAAAGTACACAGACAGATCGCAAAAACATCAAAAGTCAACTAAAAAACAATTTTTTCGCCCTTCGGCTAGAAACACTGAATTTTCAGGCGTATAAATCGTCTGGAAAATGCTATTTTCAGGCCTAGGCCTGAAAGTAAAATTGGGATTTTTGACTGGTGGCGCTGAACCGAACTGACTCCGCCCTCTCATTGCTACGCCCATTGTCACGCCCAGAAAAATAAATTCCCTAGAAAAATAAATTCTCTAACGTCAAATATTTGAATAAAAAATGATTTTTTATAATTAACGTATTTTTATCGGCCGAAAAAATATTGTGTATCACACGCCTAGAAACTGCTTTGCAAGTACTCGTACTTGTAGGGCCTCGGTTGCACCTCGGCCTACAAACGTACTCGCACTTGCAAAGTGACAGTTTCTAGCCTTGTGATACAAATAACTATTAAAAAGAGAGTTACCTTAATACTAAATACAAAATTAAACTCCAAAAACATCACGAAGGCCGTGAACACATATGCAATCCCAGTTCTTACCTATTCATTTGGTGTAATAAAATGGCCAGCCACGGAACTAGATGATCTGAATCGTTGCATAAAGGTCTTATTTACCAAACACCGTAAACTTCATGAAAACTCCACAACACAAAGAATGATATTACCCCGCATGGAAGAAGGCAGAAGAGGACTAATATATATAGTTGAACTACACAAAAATCAAATACTAAATTTAGGGCAATACTTTAATTTAAAAGAGGAAACCAGTAATATACTGTTATGTTATCTGAATTGATAACACACACTTTTAAATTAAACTTATTTTGAAAAGTAAATGTTCTGCAAATTAAATGCATGTGTGTGTTTGACATATGTGTGTGTGTGTGTGCGTACATAAAATTAAATATTCAGACAACTCAATATCTAAAATAATTCCTGTAAAATCAATAAACACAGCAAACAACTGTAAATCAAAATACCGGAACATAAATTTAAAATCAAAATAAATTCAATAGTTATTTACGTGAGTTCTAGCTGTTAGAATTATTTTGAAAAATTGCATTTTAAAGATTGAAAACATTTTAATTTTGGAAGAAAGAAAATTAACAAATAATTTTAGATTTATAACTTTTACAAAAATTTACATTGAATTCAATAAAGAAATATTAAATTAAAATTCAAATTTCATTTCAAATTAAATTAATCTAAACAAATAACACGTATCTTAATTCTTCAACATTTTCCGGGTTTGTTCTTGTATAAAATACGATCTAGGCAACATCGCATTGAAGGACTCCAACGTAGTTGACCTCGTGCTCCGCTAACCGTTGATCCACGTTGTTACAGTTATTAAATAACTGATTTTTCATAGGTAAGTTTCTATTTGTTTATTACTTTTCAGTTTTAATCACTTTATTGTTTATATTATTTACTCTGCTTTGGTTTTTATTTAATTCACTTAATTTGTTTCAGGTTTATTGTTTGAGTTGAAATTATAACCTCAAAATCGTCGTCGGAAATGAAACAATTTATTTCAACTTAACAATCGTTAAAAGATTTTTATTAACGAAGAGAATATTGTTAACATATAACAATTGGTTAAACGAACTCTGTTTAAACTCATTTGATGTTCACAACACGTAAGTATTATTCTTTTATGTACACTAAGTTTACTTTGTAACATTTAAATTTATTGAAGAACATTATTTAATTTATTTATTCATTATTATTATTATTATTCTGTTGGTTCACTTTAATAACGGAAAATCTTATTCATTTTTACTTTATTTAATCACTTATAAACACATAACTTTTCATTGACGTTTATTTTTATCGTTGATTTTCAATTATTTTAAAAAAATAATTAAGAGTGCTATGAATTCGAGTATTTTTAAAACTTGTAAGTCAAATTCAATATAAACAAAACTATTTAAAATCCTAAACTTAATTAAATCTAATATTGAATAAATAACAAGTAATCATTTTACTTAAACTAATTTACTGTACAATATTTAAATAATTAAACTAATTTAAAATTTCATATTTATGAAATTAAAATTTCCCAGAATTCTTGACTTAACTTCTAATTAATGAATTTTCAAAATTATTTCTAATTAAAATAAAAACTATACCAAATTACTAAATACAAAATAAGAAAAATAATTTTATTCTTGTTAAAATTTATAAATTTGCCTAATTTGGCTTTAATTCATGTCCAAAAAATTCTGACATTTGTCAAAATTACATATTATGATTATTTTTATATTATTCACTTTCTGTCTTTAAAATATTAATATCCTTAAGCTCTATATGCTTTTACAACTTCCTATCATGTTATTTTATCAGTCTGAATTTGTAATTAGTGAAAAACACTATTAAAAATTATCTTAGTACATGTACTTAAGAATAACTTATTTTGTTAAATTTAAGCAATTAAGTTAACTTTATTTGTCATTTTCAGCATGGTAAATGAATTCATATGTTACCAAGAACTAATACATCCTGGAACATTTGCATCTTAACATGAAATGAATGAAAAATTTGGATATCGTAATAATTGTATCCATTAATCATCAATCTTTAATATGATTTTTAAGGCATATTTGTTGTGTATACTTGCTTTACAGTACTTTTATCTGAATTTATAAATTATAACAAACTTCTAAAATGACTTTATATGAAAATTATCTCAATATTTAACTTTATGTAATTTGTAAGTGTAAAATTTATATAACGGAACTGTCAAAATTTGTATAAATTGTGTGAATAAATTGATATTGTTTATAATGTTTGATGTCTAAAATACACAACAATACATAAAACCGTATGCCGAGCAGACAGAAGCTACACCCCTCTTGACCTCGCACACTCATATAACGACCAACCAAACAGAAAACAAAAACTAAAGGATGAATGGGCATCAAAACTTTAACCAAGTAAATCAACCCCATATTGATAAAAACACACTTACTCCTGGTTGAAAGCTGGATATCTACATCCTGAAACGGAAGGATTTATAATAGCCATACAGGATCAGGTTATCAACACACTCAACTATAAAAAGTATATCATGAAGGATCTATAAAAAACGATAAATGCAGAAAATGCCAGCACAATCCGAAACTATTCAGCACATAACAAATGCATGCTGCCTCTTAGCAGGAACACAATATACCGAACGACGATGCTGCTTAAGTATCTTTTTGACAGATTGTGATAAACTTTGTTATTGTTTTTTCATCATAGCTACTTACCTACTTGATTATACATTCAAAAAGTCACGATGTTTTTTGTGGTTCAAGTACTTAGGACTTAGTACTAAATTAACATGTTACTAAGTATTATAGGAATTACATACAAATGTTTTCTAAAATAAATTTCACCTAATTTTGTTTGGATCCATGTAAGCCTACTTGAATAAAATGTAAAAACAATTAATTTTACTGGTATTTTTTATTCAATCATACGTTATCTTACATCGTTGAAAAGAGAATAAAAAATTCTATTCAGTAACCAAAAAATCCAATATGGCGTCCATTTAACTTAAGAAAGTTGATACGAGTACCTCAAAAGCAGCCATCTTGAATTTGTGCTCGACACCAATTTTAAATTGGTTTTATCGAAAACAGTGACTTTCATATGAAACTTTTTTTCGAACCTCTTATACTTACGAAGATATTTGACATACAAGAAAATGACAGTTTTTAGTTTTCTTTAAATAACTTCTGACGGGATCGACATTTTGAACTTTTTCAAACAGATTTTAAATCAGCATATAAAACTGCAAAACATTGCCAATTTAACCAAATCTCCATCTTCAATAATAAGAAAGTTACCCATGCAATCCCACTCGATCTGGGACACACTGTATACATACCGAAGTGCAACATGTAACATTACCCGAAAATTCCTAAATATAACATAAAATTTTTTGTCAATAGAACCTAGAGACTGAACTTGGTTTAAACCCGTTCAAGTTTCTCTACAACACCTTGTAGCAAGAGAAAAACAAACAACAATAATAATAATAATAACAATAATCCTCATGAAGCGAAAGGCAGTAGATAGAGTTAGAGCTTTGTCTCTCGCCAAGAGGAAATTGGTTAACAAAATAAGGTGGATTAAGGAGAATATCATCTTCAGATCCAATCCTTCTTCACTTTTTCGTTCAAAAAATGAAGCTCCTCGCAACCCACCTTCGGCTGACGTTATAGAGACCTTCTGAAAGGGGATCTACGAGAATGCCATCCCTATGAGAGACAGTTCCGTGCTAGCACAGTTCCAGCAGTATTGTGATGAACATCTTCCGCAAGCTGAAGAATGCCCTCCCATAACGGACATTGAGCTAAGGCGCGCCCTCAGAGGAAAACGCAATTTCTCTGCCCCAGGAATTGACGCCATTAATAATTTCTGGTGGAAATCCTTCCCGTCCGTGCACCCTCATCTCGCGAGGGTGTTTACTAAATTTATCTCTGGTCACGCAACTATCCCAGAGTGGCTGGGGGAGGGCATAACTGTGCTGATCCCGAAATCGGGGGATTTGTCCAGACCCCAAAACTACAGGTCAATTACCTGCCTCAATACGCTGTATAAAATCTTCACCAGCGTGTTATACGAACGTATCCTGAGCTCAGTCCGCTTCTCTTTTGCATTTCGCTATTGCCGCTTTCGACCGAGCTCAGGAAAGGCAGAGGTTACATGGCCGGGCCGCGCAGTAGACGCCAGCATAAAGTCACCCATTTGTTTAATATGGATGACTTAAAGCTCTATGCTGGCAGCAGGGGAAACCTTCAGAGCTCTCTTGACACTGTATCTACCTATAGTACTGCGATCGGCATGAGTTTGGGGATGGACAAACGCGCTGTGTTTCATCTGAACAGAGGCCGACCACCGAATGAGGCTGAAGATGTTCATCTAGTAAATGGGAACATCGTGAGACATCTAGATGTCGGAGAGTCACACAAGTTTTTGGGCATCCAACAAAGTGGCATGCAGGATGGGTCCGCTGTAAAAAAAAGGTTCTCCGCAGCAAGCATAAATCGCGCCTCCGACAGATTTGGCGATCGCATCTGTTGGGTAAGAATAAGGTTGCCGCGACGAATATGCTTGCTGTCCCGATTCTTCTGTACTCTTTCGGCGTTACGAAGTGGAACGTCGTAGAGTTACAAACGCTCGGCCGAGAAACCAGAAAGATCATGAACATCAATCGTAATTTGCATCCGAAGTCCTCTGTTTAGCGCATTTACCTCCCACGTCATCTTGGAGGTAGGGCTCTTTTAAGCCTGGAGTGTCTGCACGATCGTGTCGTCCTGGATGCATGTCACCGTGTGTTAAGAGGTAATGATCCGCTCATATTTTTGTCAGATCACATGAGCAAGCGGGGAACGGCGCCTTTCTTTTTCAAGCGTCCCGCAGGGCTGCAGAAAAGCTTGAACTACAAGAGCTCTCACCAGATCGGCATATAGCCGACGGTGCTCCTAATCTTGAGGAGCATGTGACAACCGTCAGCTCAAGAACAAAGAAGGCAGAATACGATCGTCTGATGAAAGAACATATGGGAAAGGCGATACAATTCCAGTTCTTTCGTCATGTAGAGCGAGAGGGTCTTTCTCGAGAACTTACCTTCGCCTTCTTAAAGTCGGCCGGTCTGAAGTCCGAGACTGAGGGATTTGTACTGGCATGCCAGGATGGTGTGCTTAACATGCTGGTGTATCGTAATATCGTCTTTCAGGAACATCTTCCTACTGCCTGTAGAGCGTGTAAGGCCCATCCCGAGACACTTATGCACATATTGTCAGCATGCCCCTCACACGCTGTATCGTTATACATCAGAAGACACAATGCAGCCCTGAGAGAGCTCTATTATCATCTAAGGCATTCTTACACGGTATTGACAATGCACCTGTAATACCGTATATCCCCGTTGAGATCGAGTCCGTGGTGGAAAATACCAGATGTTGTATATTTATACTGGAATTATTCGTTTCCCACCACGAGACAGCTCCAAGCAACCAAGCCGGATATAGTTCTGCTGGACTTAGATGTCAAATGTTTGTATGTCATCGAACTTTCTTGTCCAGCAGAACCTAACATCACATCTAAGGAGATCGAGAAGAGGGAGAAGTATAGAGATCTCCTGTCGGAACTTGGAAAATTGTATCCAGGACATAGAGTCAAGTTGGCCGTTTTGAATATTGGGGTCCTAGGCGGGATAAAGGCAAGCTTTGTCCGGGAACCTGAGATCATTTCGGAATGCAGGTCAGTTTCGGCCTCCCTGACCTGCAGAATACAGAAAGCCGTTCTTCTTGGCTCCGCCCACATCGCGAGGGAGCACGAGGTGGTGTAATCCGTGCTCGCACATCACCAGGGTTTGGGATGCGAGCACGTGGAAGGGCCCTACAGGTGATGCCAGGTATGATGAGTCACCCGGCCTGAAGTTGGTAAAGCCTGTAGGAGATCTGGGAACCCCCAAACGCGAGTGATCGGGTGCTAAGTTCCGTCCTATCCCCGCGGTGAACGTAGGAGGGTTTCCCAGAGAGACCATCTGTCCCGAAAAGACCTTTCCATATTTAGAGAAATAAAAAAAAGGAGTCATCAGTAGACATGTTCGTGCACAAGCCAACAGAATATTTGCAAAAGCTAAAATGGACCGCAGCAGAATTCAAGAATTAGAACAGCAACAAACAACTGTAATAGAAGCACCAACACAAGAAGCTACTGAAACGTTCTGGCGAGGCATCTTCGAAGATGAAGTTACCCACAACAGGGATAATACTTGGATAAGAAAAGAAAGAAGTAAATTCTCAAGAGTAAAACCAGATAATTGGAATAATCTTACCATCGAAGAGGTCGTAAGAATCATTAAGCGCTCACAGAACTGGAAGGGCCCTGGGCCCGACAACCTGCAAAACTTGTGGATTAAAAGCTTTGACGCTCTGCATCAAGACCTTGTAAGAACAATGAATGAAGTACTACAAAATCCAGAACTGATGCCAGATTGGCTGACTAGTGGAAGTACATTACTACTGTATAAATGAAAGGATCCAAAAGAACCCAAGAACTATCGCCCAATTACATGTTTGCCGACAATGTATAAGCTTCTAACAGCGGCAGTATCTGAGAGACTGTATAATCACTTGGTAACGAACTCGATCCTGCCAGATGAACAGAAAGGATGCAGAAAAGCGTCAAGGGGGTGCAAGGATCAACTGCTAATCGGCAAGATGATCATTGGAAATGCAAGGAAGAGAAAGAAAAATCTAAACATGGCATAGATTGACTATAAAAAAGCGTTTGATAGCGTCCCTCACTCGTGGATTGTTGAAGCGCTAAAGATATACCGTGTAAATCCCACCATAACTAAATTCATTGAAGGGTCAATGACAGACTGGAACAACGAGATGCACTTGTTTCACCAGAATGGCAGCGTAAAGACAGGAAAGATCTCCATTAAGAGAGGTATATTCCAAGGCGACTCCTTGTCCCCTCTACTTTTCTGTATGTCTCTTATAGCATTGACAAACACGATCAATACAGAAGGACTGGGATATGCAGTTGATGATAACAACACCGTCAGTCATTTATTTTATATGGATGACCTCAAAATATTCACTAAAAGCGAAGAACAGCTTAGAAGAGTAATACATATCGTTAAAACATTTAGTGATGACATTAAAATAGAATTCGGCTTGGACAAATGTGCAACTATTGCAGTTAAGAAGGGCAAAAGAGTGGAAAGCCGAAATACTCAACTCGAGAACGGATCAATCATTAAACAGTTAGACCAGAATGACGTATACAAATATCTAGGAGTGGATGAAAGGGATGAAATCCAACACAAACAAATGAAAGCCAAGATCACACAAGAATATAAAAGACAAGTGCGACTGGTACTTAGAAGTAAACTCAGTTCTAAAAACAAGATCAATGCCATCAACAGCTTGGCCACACCTGTTCTCACCTACAGTTTTGGAATAGTTGATTGGAGATTGAACAAAATAAGAAAAATGGATAGAAAGACTCGAAAACTACTGACAATGCACGGTCTTCATCACCCTAAAGCAGACGTCGAAAGACTATACATCAAAAGACGCCATGGAAGACGTGGACTTATCGAACTGGAGTATGCGTATAACATTGCTATAGTGGGACTGAGTGAATACATTGGACAGGGTAAAGATAAATTCATGAAGATGGTTAAGGCACACGAAGCAAGTAAAGCGAGATGCAACTCCTTAACAAGCATAGCAGTCAACATCCGCAAACAGTTCGATCGACCTGAAAACTTAGCTCCAACACCAGAAAACACCGACAATATGAACACCCGACAGAGACGAACAGACTCCGGTAATATTGTGATAAAGCGCAGTTGATAGGTCAAGTATGACTCACGGTCATACATGTGGAGACATAAAACATAATAAAGTGCAATGCAATAAAAAGAGGAATTTGTAAATTAGTATATAATCTAGTGTAATAAATTGTAAATGAAAAACGACATCATAAAAAATGTTATCTAAAGCCGCAAGTCATTTAGAAAAGATATTTGTATGTAATTCGATATTTAAAGTGATCTGGAATCTAAATTAGAGGATTATCAACGTAATACGATATCTACAGGATGTCATTAAATGCATTAATGTATGTAATTTGATATGTAAAGTAATTTAAGTTAGAGTATTATTACATTGAGAATACAATTCTTAAGAAAATCAGCCAATCACAACGCTTGAAAATGTTGTACCAATAAGTGAAAATAATTTATTGCCGCGATAATATTTTGTTATTTCCAATAGCAACGCTAGTAACGTAGTAACCACGTAAATATGACGTACAAACAAAAAATTATTTGACAATTGCAGCACCGATTAGTGAAAAATGTAATCATTGTATTCTCTTCCTAAATATAACTCGTGATTCGCTTAAAAATCGATAATATTTAGAAAATGCCACTCAGGTTAATCCCAATCTTTGGAAAATGCAACTCCTGCTTCGCAGTCGTTGCATTTTCGTCGTTGGGATTAACATTCGTGACATTTTGAAAATATTATCGACAATAAGCTCACCACTTGTTATATTACCCTTGATAATATTCTAATAGCTAAAGAATTCCATTTAATGCATTAAGGTATTTAAAAAGGGATTCCCTTTGGAGTATAAATATGAGCCGCATTTTACATTGAAAGTCAGTTCGCTGAAGCGGTCTCTCCAAGTTGGATCCCTTCCAGAAGATGTCTCTTTCGATGTTCGGGGTAAGATTATTATTTGTACTTAGTTTAATTTAAAAGTAAGATTTGCCAATACTTTGGACTTAGTATTTTGTATGAACTGTTGCTTTCTGAATTTAAATTATTTTATATAAGTGTTTGGAATCTGTCTTTGAAATCTGTCTAAGTGTTTATCTGTACCTTTAACTTGAATACTGTTTGTGAAACAGACTTAGAAGAATTGAACAATATATGTTATGTTAGTTGACTCAGACTTTTAATGAAAGATCCTTCTCGCAGAGCTAGTAAAACATTCGTAGCGTAGCTGGGTAAA
This sequence comes from Melanotus villosus, assembly GCA_963082815.1. Classification (NCBI taxonomy): domain Eukaryota; kingdom Metazoa; phylum Arthropoda; class Insecta; order Coleoptera; family Elateridae; genus Melanotus; species Melanotus villosus. The sequence goes on along the minus strand of OY720426.1, from coordinate 36,944,393 downwards.
AGACTCTACCATCATTTGTTATTTAACTGCTATTACATTATACAGCCCAGATTATTATTTGTACTTAGTTTAATTTAAAAGTAAGATTTGCCAATACTTTGGACTTAGTATTTTGTATGAACTGTTGCTTTCTGAATTTAAATTACTTTATATAAGTGTTTGGAATCTGTCTTTGAAATCTGTCTAAGTGTTTATCTGTACCTTTAACTTGAATACTGTTTGTGAAACAGACTTAGAAGAATTGAACAATATATGTTATGTTAGTTGACTCAGACTTTTAATGAAAGATCCTTCTCGCAGAGCTAGTAAAACATTCGTAGCGTAGCTGGGTAAAAGACTCTACCATCATTTGTTATTTAACTGCTATTATATTATACAGCCCAGATTATTATTTGTACTTAGTTTAATTTAAAAGTAAGATTTGCCAATACTTTGGACTTAGTATTTTGTATGAACTGTTGCTTTCTGAATTTAAATTACTTTATATAAGTGTTTGGAATCTGTCTTTGAAATCTGTCTAAGTGTTTATCTGTACCTTTAACTTGAATACTGTTTGTGAAACAGACTTAGAAGAATTGAACAATATATGTTATGTTAGTTGACTCAGACTTTTAATGAAAGATCCTTCTCGCAGAGCTAGTAAAATATTCGTAGCGTAGCTGGGTAAAAGACTCTACCATCATTTGTTATTTAACTGCTATTATATTATACAGCCCTAACTCACTACGTTACAATATCCTGAAAACAAGGATGGAAATGACAAAATTAGAGTACACTCGAAATAAACCCCTACATGGTCAGTTCTTTAGAGAATTAAACAAGCCATACGTTGATAAAGAACTTAGCTTAGCATGGCTCCGTAGTTCTGATTTGAAAGGAGAAACAGAGAGCTTACTAATTGCTGCACAAGACCAAGCGCTGAACACCAGGTACCATCAGCAGAGAATTCTAAAATCGACAGCAAATGCAGAATGTGCCATCAAGCAGAGGAAACAGTCGGCCATATATTGTCGGGATGTACCACTTTAGCGGCAAACGAGTACACCCACAGACATAACAGGGTGGCCAGTTATGTGCACTGGAAAATATGCAAAGAAGTTGGTGTAGAAGTGTCCGATAAATGGTACTCACATGTCCCAGACGCTGTTATCAACACGCGGGACTGTACCATCATGTGGGATTACGGTATTCAAACTGACCGTACCATTAGTGCCAATCATCCAGATATAGTGGTCCACGATAGGAAGAACAAGAACTACCTACTTATAGACGTTGCTGTACCAGACGATTGCAACATCATGATCAAGGAAACGGAAAAGATCTCAAAATATAAAGACCTAGAAATTGAAATTAAACGGATGTGGAACACCAAGGCTAGAACCGTTGCAGTGTTTATAGGTACTCTAGGCATTGTCAGAAAGAGAATTCGGAACCAGCTTGATTTGATCCCAGGAAAACCGACAGTCTTTGGGGCACAAAAGATCGCTTTACTAGGCTCAGCACACATCTTGCGTAAAGTCCTTTTGCAGAGGAAATCCTTAGGACTCTGGTTGAGTCCCGGAAATTAAACCGACAAATGTATAGTCGAGAAATAAGATAGATGAAATAATGATAATAATAATTATACGCCGCTTAACCTAACAGCACAGAATTATCATATCGAAGAACATACACTACAACAAGGTAAAGAGGAATGGGCAAAAAAGAAATTACATGGCAAACACTACCACATCATGAACAGTGAGTATATTAATAAGGAACACTCGTATGCATGGTTGATAAGAGGAGAACTTTACCCGGAAACGGAAGGTTCTATACTAGCGATCCAAGACCATGTAATAGCCACCCGCAACTACCGAAAATATATCATAAAAGACCAGAGCGCAGAAGACGACATATGCAGAAAGTGTAAATTGCAAAACGAAACAATAGAACATATAGTTGGAGGTTGTAAACTACTGGCAGGGACAGAATATACAGAACGGCACAACTCAGCTGCAAAGGTCATCCACCAAGCAATAGCAAATAAATACAAATTACAAAACGACACTACCATACTACAAATATACACCAAACAACATAATAGAAAACGATGAATATAAACTATACTGGGATATAACAATACACCCAGATAAAACTATAGCACATAATAGACCAGACATTACATTCCAAGATAAAAAAAACTGTACACAACATACATCATAGATATAGCAGTACCAATAGATACAAACATCGCATCGAAGTACAACGAAAAAATAGAAAAATACAAACCACTAGCACTTGAAATAGAGCGAATATGGAAACAAGAACAAGTATATACAGGGTGAATAAAAAGTAAGGAACCTCGATGCTGGAGCCTTTATTATTAGTTTTAGAAAAAAAAGTTTTAGACAAAAGTTTTATAACAAATTATTTTCCGCAAACTGACGGTTTTAAATATTTTTTTCAAGGTCATACCTTTACGCTATGACGTCATCGATACTTTTTTTAAATCGCAATCTATATTTTTTAGGTCGAAATTTTATAGCATTTGTTTTTCTCTTCATGGCCATCTGAAAATATCATATGGTTGCATAAGCAAAATTTCTATAAAAATCAAGTTGAATGTTATTCGTACCAGCATTTAACATACGTACTTTTATCACAAAAATTAAACATATGACTATTAAAAACAAATACAAACAATGTTTAACATTACTTTATTACAGAAGATGTACAAATTGTTCGCCATTAACTATCTGACAATGTCCAATTCGATGTGAAGATCCCTGTAATACATTCCGAATTACTTCGGCTGGTATTGCCCGTATTTCTTCCCGAATACGAATTTTTAACTCTTCCAAATTTCTGGGCCTGTTTGTGTAAACTTTACTTTTAAGATTGCCCCACAAGAAAAAATCCAACGGATTCAAATCGGACTGGCCATTCGATACTACCTCTTCTACCGATCCACCTATTCTCAAAAATTGTATCCGAATAATTTCGAACGTGAATGCCATAATGAGGGGGCGCTCCATCTTGCTGGAACCAAAGGGATGTTCCCTATTAAATATATCACGCACCTCGAAATGGGATCTTCTTCTTTCACCGTATCTAAGTATCATCAAAATTTCGATGCGTTCTGTTTCTGTTAAACGTACCATAGTTGAGAATCACTTTCTCAAGCAGTTTAAATTACAATAATTATTGTCTTATTATTTAATAAACACAAACTGTCACAAGAGAAATTTGCATTTGTTTCCAAGGCAATCTTTCATTTCTCATATTTCTCTCATCCAATTGGACATTGTCAGATAGTTAATAGCGAACAATTTGAACATCTTCTGTAATAAAGTAATGTTAAACATTATGATAACGTATGATATTTTTAAATGGTCAAAAAGAGAAAAAAAATGCTATAAAATTTTGACCTAAAAAATATAAGTTGCCATTTAAGAAAAGTATCGATGACGTCATAGCGCAAAGGTATGACCTTGAAAAGAATATTTAAAGCCATCAGTTTGTGGAAAATAATTAGTTATGAAACTTTTGTCTAAAACTTTTTTTTCTAAAACTAATAATAAAGGCTCCAGCATCGAGGTTCCTTACTTTTTATTCACCCTGTATAATCCCATTCATCATATCAGCAACGGGAATCGCCCCAAACACGTTCGTACAACACATTAAACAACTCCAGCTAGACCCTTTCATACAAGCACAAAAATCAATTTTTCTGAAAACATGCAACATAGTCCGATCATTCCTCCACAATAGTACTCCTCTCTTCTAACTTGGTACCAGCCCGATAGAAAAGAAATTCTCACCATCGCAAGAGCAGAAAGAAGAAAAAAAATAATAATAATAATAAACACATTGTGACTTGATTATTATCCGTCACAATAAGAATTTCCGGTGGATAAACACCGAGACACAAGAAAATAATAATAATAATAATAAAGATAAATAAACAAATAAGTAATAGTGCATAATAAATAATGTTCATTTATTCAATTTTGCCGTATAAACTGACGTTTATTTGTTTCTGGCCTGCCCATAAAAGTTGATGTTTTATAAACAATCGTTTAAAATTTTTTTTCTAACACTAATATCTTATACTGTTTTATTGTGCATAAGAGCTCACTTGTTATGTTTCCTTTAAAATACGCTTTCTCTATAAAATACGTTGTCAATGACAACGTATTTTATAGGCCTTTAAATACGTCGTTGCCTAGCAATCTTCGCATTTTGTGTATTATGACGCGTCTCAAATAATAATTTGTCAAAACTTGTAGTAATATATTAGTGAAAGAAAATGTCTCATATTAGTGTTAGAAAAAATCTTGAAGACAACTCGTGTTTTAATAGTTTAAAAATCTCGGTCTATCAAATCCTCGGCTCACTTCGTTCGCTCGGATTTGAACTACGAACTCGATTTTTAAACCTTCTATAAAACACTTGTTGTCTTAATAGCTATATTCCGCTAGCGATTTAAAATTTTTATTCCGCTAGCGCTTTAAAAATGTCAAATCGCTTTAAAAATGTCAAATAAATGTCAAAATTGAATAAACAGCTGTATTACACTTGCGGATTAATACTTATTTATTATACATGCGGATTAAATTGTTACCTTACGGCTTCGGCGGCCAAGGGAACAAGCGGGCTGGCGGCGTCTTCGGCGGGAAAGGAATGAAGCGACGAAACGGAGAAGGATTTTATTCGACGTTAAAGAATTCATACAATAAGACGTTAAAGAATTCATACAATAGGACGTTAAGAATTAGGAGTTCGGAGCAGGAGCAGGGGGTCACGGGTCGGTGATAACCAACCGCCGTGCCGTGGGTGGAAGTGATACTCAGGCCGACTGAGTATCACGACGATCTGGGAGTCGAGGACGGGTTGCTGGACAGGAACCGGAGCAGGACTGGACCAGGAGTTGGAGATGTGGACTTGGAGTCGGATCTTGTAGGAGATGTTGGTCGGTTGGAAGTCGGAGATGGAATGGGTGCTGAGGCTTGGAAACGCTCTGGCTTTATACTCTTCCTGGCGACGGGGAGACTTCTGATTGGTCGATGGAGATACAGCTGATTGGGTGACATTCCCCCCCATCAAGGCTGCACGTCGCCTGCTCCTTACTCACGTTGAAAATATATACAAAAAGGACAAAAAGAAAATGACTAACGCTAAACTAAACTAAATGTCTTTCAAGTCTTTGAGTCTTTGCTTAACCTAACACTTAACACTGGCACGGCACTATATTGTCTTGCACGGCACAGTTATCACTCAATCACTATTGTGGTTGACGTGGTGCCAACCGAAGGTCGTCCACGTAGATTTTGGTGGGGCGTCCTTCCTCTCGTTCGACCCAGTAGGTGGTTGGTCCGGCGGGCTCGATGACGGGATGGGGTCCGGTCCAGGTAGGCTCGAAGCGTGCCCCCCTTGATTGGTAGGCCCGTGTCATCACCAGGTTGCCTCGTTGGAACGTGACTGGGGGTGGACGATTTGGGACGTACCGGTTGCGGTACAGGTGTTCGTTCATGTGCACCTGTCGTATCCGTTGGTCTCGTGGCTCGCCTTGGTTGTTGGCGGGTTGGGGTGCGGGGTGTTGGGCCAGCCATTCCCCAGGTCGGGGTAAGTCGTACCCTAGTAGGGCCCAGGCAGGCGTCACTCCGGTGGCGCTGTTCCGGCGGTTCCGGATGTGGTAGAGGACCAGGGGCAGTGTGGTGTTCCATTCGGCAGGGTCTCGGCCTTGTAGCTGGATCCGTAGTCCCTTCTTGAGTTCTTGGTTCCTCCTTTCCACGGGATTGGCTCGGGGATGGTAGATGGGGGTGGTCCATTGGAGGGCTCCCCAGCGTCGGATGGCGGCGTCCCAGACTATGGACTGGAACTGAGGTCCGTTGTCGGAGAGGACGGTGTGCGGGTATCCAAACCGTTGGAAGACCTCTTCCTCCAGAATTCGGGCGATGGCGCCTGAAGTGGTCTGCGGCAGTGGGAACGCTTCGGTCCACCGGCTGAAAATGTCGGTTATAACCAAGATAAACCTGTTCCCGGTGCGGCTGGGGGTGTAGGGGCCCATGAGGTCCACGGAGACAGCTTCCCAGGGGCGTGCGGGTGGTCGAGGTCGCAGTGGTGCGTTTGGCTGGAGTGGACCGCGCTTGGTGCTAGCGCAGATCCAGCAGTGGTTGACGTACTCCTGTACGTCCTGGGCCATCCTTGGCCAGAAGTAGCGTTGTCGGATTACCCGTAGGGTTTCCTCTCCTCCTGGATGGCCGGCGGTGATGCTGTCGTGGAAATGGTACAGCACCCGGTGTTGGACTTCAGCGGGAACCACTAGGAGGGTGGCGTCGTTCAGGCGCCTCCAGAGGCATCCATCCTGGACTTGGTAGTCCCTCAAGATCGCCCTCTCACCTGCTGTTCGAGGTCCGGCGGCCTGGACTTCCTCCCAGGTGCGTAGAAGGTTGGCGGCGTGTTCGTTCCGCTGCTGGGCATCCTTGATTTCGTCAGTCAGGTCAGCGGCATTGACGAACATCAGGACGGGTGGGGTTTCTGTTACCTGACCTGTGGTTGATGGGTCAGGTGGGAGCATCCTCTCGACATCGGTGGAGGCGAGGGACACGGCTTGATCGGCGGGCTGCCTGGACAGGTGGTCCGGGAGCTCGTTGTCCTTCCCGGGGCAGTGGACCACGTCGAAGGCGAACTCTTGTAGCAGCAGGGCCCAGCGGGTTAGTTTGGACTTGTCGTCCTTGGTACGGTCTAGCCATAGGAGGGCTCGGCTGTCGGTTCTTAGGGTGAACCGTCGATCTTCCAGGTAGGGTCGATACCGTTTCACAGCCCATATGACAGCGAGGCACTCCTGTTCGTTAATATGGTAGTTACGCTCAGCTGGGTTGAGCTTCGCGCTGGCATAACTAATGATGTGGCGGTCCCCTTCCACTTCTTGGTACAGGACAGCCGCGATGCCTACCCCACTGGCGTCGGTCTGTAGGACGAAGGGCAGGCTGAAGTCGGGCCTGTGCAGGTTCAGCGGCTGGGTGATGGCGGCTTTGACGGCTTCGAAGGCGTGTTCGGCTGTTGGGGTCCACACGTACCTGCTCTTCTTCTCTAACAGGTTGGTCAGCGGCGTGGTCAGTTCTGCCAGTTTCGGAAGATAGTCGCGGAGCCAGTTGCAGAGTCCCAGGAAGCCTCGTAGCTGTTTTCGGTTGTTGGGGACCTCTGCTGCTTGGAGCCGTTCTATGTGCTCGGGGCGAGGTCGATTCCCATCAGCGGTGATGATGTGTCCTAAGTATTCGATCTCTCGCACTCCAAACTGGCACTTCTCCCAAGGAGCGAAGGCCAGGTGAGCAAAACGTCAACAGCCCACCACTGGCCACCTCATCCTGGAAAGCGAGGTACTACGACACGTCACTCGCCAACACGTCTCTCACCCACACACCAATCCACCGGAGAACGCAGTCCAGCTCCTTTCCACCGCACGGGACGCCATCACCCGCCGCCAGGGGATCCTCCAGCGAGTCAACTCTCTCCGCCGCCTGACGACCACGCAGGTGACCCGCGGCAACCAGCAGATGGCCTCACGTCAACAGGTAGAAACCGAAGACTGTGGAGTGCGGTCTGTGTCGTGACGAGAGAATATAGTGAAGTGCAGTGTCAGTGCTAATTAAGACTGAAAGACTTGAAAGACATTTAGTTTTAGGTTAGCTTTAGTTGTTTGCATTTATTTTCAACGTGAGTAAGGAGCAGGCGACGTGCAGCCTTGATGGGGGGGGAATGTCACCAATAAGCTTTCTCCCCGTCGACCAATCAGATGTCTCCCCGTCGCCAGAAAGGGTATAAAGTCAGAGCGATTTCAAGCCTCAGCATCCAGTCCTGATCCAACGTTCAGCAGAGCAACATCTCCTCCCAAGATCCGCCTCCAAGTCCCATCTCCAACTCCTGGTCCAGTCCTGCTCCGATTCCAGTCCCGCAACCGTCCTCGACTCCCAGATCGTCGTGGTACTCAGTCGGCCTGAGTATCACTTCCTCCCACGGCACGGCGGTTGATTATCATCGACCCCGTGACCTCCTGCTCCTGCTCCGAATTCTTAAAGTCCCATTGTATATGAATTTCCTTACTTCGAATGTGTATGAATTTCTTAACGTCGAATAAAACCCTTTCCGTTTCGTCGCTTCATTTCCATTCCCGCCGAAGACACCGCCAGCCCGCTTGTTCCCTTGGCCGCCGAAGCCATAAGGTAACAATTGGCGCCCAACGTGGGGCTTCGCACTGAAGAGGATTCTTCAGGTCCCATTCCCAGACGCCCGAAGCCGAGCCGAACCACCCGCAGTTCTGGAACTGCCGACAACAACATCCAGTGGCGCCCAAGACAACCAACAACGATGGCTCAACCACCGACAATGGAAGCTGCGCTCCGACAAGTGGTCCAGTCCATCCACCCCCACGCCGAGCAATCGGCGCTGCCGACTCTCATCAGGGACCTTCTAAAGGACCCTATCGCCTTCTTGGAGGGAGCCAAAGGAACCGTAAACCCCGTCACCCACTTCGCCGTCATATGGCTGATACAACAGATCCCCGCCGGCATGAGTAAGCAATACACCTTACCTATCTTTACCGGGAGCCCCCTGGAGAACGCCGCCGCCTTCCTCGACGAGGTAGAAGCCGGTACCAACCCGAACGAACGACTCAAGATCCTATCATCACGATTTGGGGGACAAGCCGCCTCCTGGTGGGGCACTTACGGGGAGTTCTTCAAGTCCTACGCCGAGTTCCGGGACTTCTTCCTCAAGAAATTCGGCGCGGCCCATCCAGCGGCCAAACCAACGGTCCACGCAGCGGCCAACCTAACGGTCCATCCAGGGATCAAGCCGGAGGTCCATCCAGCGGCCTACCCAACGGTACACCCAGGTACCAAACCAATGGTCCATCCAGCAGCCAAACCAACGGTCCATGCAGCAGCCAAACCAACGGTCCATCCAGCGGCGAACATAACGGTCCATCCAGGGATCAAACTGGAGGTCCACCCAGCGGCCTACCCAACGGTACACCCAGGTACCAAACCAACGGTCCATCCAGGGATCAAACCGGAGGTCCATCCAGCGGCCTACCCAACGGTACACCCAGGTACCAAACCAACGGTCCATCCAGGGATCAAACCGGAGGTCCATCCAGCGGCCCATCCAGGGTCCAAACCAACGGTCCATCCAGGTACCAAACCAGCGGTCCATCCAGCGACCGAACAGGCGACCCAAGCAGCGGTCCGTCCAGCGGCCCCGCCATTGGTCCATCCAGCGACCAAACCGGCGGCCCAACCAGCGGTCCACCCAGGGACCAAATCAGCGACCGAGCCAGCTGTCCGCCCGGCGGCCCAACCAGCGGCTCGCCCAGCAACCCAGCCATCGGTCCATCCTGCAGTCCGGCCAGCAGCCACACCAGCGGTGCATCCGCCAGCTAGCCCAGCAGCCGAGCACCAACCTCAGCCCGTCATCTGCCTCAGCCGAGGCGCAGACGACAACGACCTCCCAAGGAGCGAAGGCCAGGTGAGCAAAACGTCAACAGCCCACCACTGGCCACCTCATCCTGGAAAGCGAAGTACTACGACACGTCACTCGCCAACACGTCTCTCACCCACACACGAATCCACCGGAGAACGCAGTCCAGCTCCTGTCCACCGCACGGGACGCCATCACCCGCCGCCAGGGGATCCTCCAGCGAGTCAACTCTCTCCGCCGCCTGACGACCACGCAGGTGACCCGCGGCAACCAGCAGATGGCCTCACGTCAACAGGTAGGAACCGAAGACTGTGGAGTGCGGTCTGTGTCGTGACGAGACAATATAGTGAAGTGCAGTGTCAGTGCTAATTAAGACTGAAAGACTTGAAAGACATTTAGTTTTAGGTTAGCTTTAGTTGTTTTCTTTTTTTTTTCTTCGTTTGCATTTATTTTCAACGTGAGTAAGGAGCAGGCGACGTGCAGCCTTGATGGGGGGGGAATGTCACCAATCAGCTTTCTCCCCGTCGACCAATCAGATGTCTCCCCGTCGCCAGAAAGGGTATAAAGCCAGAGCGATTTCAAGCCTCAGCATCCAGTCCTGATCCAACGTTCAGCAGAGCAACATCTCCTCCCAAGATCCGCCTCCAAGTCCCATCTCCAACTCCTGGTCCAGTCCTGCTCCGATTCCAGTCCCGCAACCGTCCTCGACTCCCAGATCGTCGTGGTACTCAGTCGGCCTGAGTATCACTTCCTCCCACGGCACGGCGGTTGATTATCATCGACCCCGTGACCTCCTGCTCCTGCTCCGAATTCTTAACGTCCCATTGTATATGAATTTCCTTACTTCGAATGTGTATGAATTTCTTAACGTCGAATAAAACCCTTTCCGTTTCGTCGCTTCATTTCCATTCCCGCCGAAGACACCGCCAGCCCGCTTGTTCCCTTGGCCGCCGAAGCCATAAGGTAACAATTTAATCCGCATGTATAATAAATAACTATTATTTGTTTATTTAATGGGCGAAATCATTGATTAATGACAATTTAATTTTGCATGTTTTAGTAATTTTCAGTGCATATTTACATACATATTTTCTGATTTTTTGTTGCATATATTCCAGTCTCTGGTAATAACAGTCATTTTGTTGAATTGTATAATTTATATAATATGCAAATATATATTTTACTAATAAAAGCCCCCTTAATATATTTGTTCGGCCTTACAAACTTTTCAAAAATATAAAACCATTTGCTTCATTTATAAAACAAAACTTCGCACAGCTTAACCAAAATGATAAATCTAACTGTTGCACAACTTCTTTGTTCCGATAAACTACGAATACCACTTCTTTCTTGCTCTTAATAAAAATCATTTATATAAACTAAACGTACCCCATTATTAAAGCAATCACTTACTGACATTGCTTATTTTTTCGGCCTTATGTTTCTTAAGCTTAGGCTTAATCTTCGTTTCTATCATGCTAAAAAGTGTATGTACATTAAAATATAGACACGGACAAATAATAATTAACGTGAACGTTACTTTGCGATTATTTCCGAAGCGTGCCATTCGGGATACAATGGATCTCCGTTATAAATTAAAGCGTTTAAAAACCATACAAGATTCTTGATGATGTCAGGATGACGTTCGTGTTGGAAAGCATCTATGTAGTCGTAACTTTCAGGTGAGTTGAGGTACCTTGAAACTAAGTGAGTGGCATTGCGTTCTTCTTTCTGAAAATTCCATTTGTAAGTCGAGGTCTGAAATGAACTGAATCGTAGTTATAGAGATACTTAAACGGTTCTATGAAAGTGTTAACCAATTGAAGCTGTTTGCATGATAGTAAATTTGAATGTACCTAAACATAAGATAAGGCAGGATGGAAGCTACACGAACGTTTTTTAAGGTCGAAAATTTAATACAAACTGACTTAAATGACAACAAAGACCTAAACCAAGTCGCGCAAGATGGAATATTTTAACTTCTGCGAATGCTAAAGCTTCACGAAATTTTCAAAATACTCTCTTGATGCCCGTCGCCTGTTATTCGATTTTTTTTATTAAATAGAAATTTAACCAATCCAACAGGGTCGTCCTTTAAGAGCTCTCTGTCTTGCAACAGGTAAATGTTAAGCACCTAGCAATGATATAACCCAGTTAGCATCCTAGGAATGTAATGAAACATCTAAACCTGCAAATATGATAACTTCTTATTTATTTTAATGAAAATTGAACAAGGCGCTCAAACTGAAGATTTAATAGTTCTGATGGCACTTTTCCAACAAATATTGACAAATCTCCCTCTTTCTCTTTCTTTCGTAATCTCCTTCCCCTACCTCTTTGTTCTTTATTTATCATCAAAAATTTAAAATAATAAGAGAGATCACAGAAGCAGCCTCATGCCAACATAAGACAGATAAGGTACAGAAAAAACATAGAAGCAAAAAGGGAGTTAAAGGAAAAGAGATAAACGAAGGCCAATAGGAAGGTATTATTTTAATATTTTACACAAACAACGAAGGAAGATTATGCAAGGTGCAACATCCAATCCCCTACAAACTGACAAAACTTTCCAAAGAGCTTTGTTCCCATTTTATTCTGATTTATACCAGATACAAAGATTCAACTCAGGACAAAACTTCTAGGTCATTCGTATATTTCTACCCTTCTTCTTCTTGAGGTGGCTTGCCCCTTACAGGACGTTGCAGGCCTTCTCTCCATATGTCTGTAGTGTCCGTGTCAAGTAGCCTACAGACATAGGGACCTACAGCTTAATGTGGGTTCCAAACCACGGAAGTGCTTTGCACTTCTAATCCAGAGAAGACTTACTAGGCAGAGTACCTCGGTGGTTTGCCATTATCTTCCGAAAGAAGAGGTCGGGTTTTTTCGTTGTCTTTGTGGCCCTGGAAAACGAACCTGAGCCAGTCTCAGTCGTTAGACACACGCTGAAATACTTGAGCCATGACCGTAACAGGAATTCAAACAAATAAGGGAAATATTAAAGGAGAAATACAACATAGAATACAAGCAGAAAAACGAACATACTTTTACTACAAATCATTGTTGAAAGAAACAACAGCAAGAACACATACATAGAAATATATAAAACAATGATTAGAAATATTATTATTATTATTATTATTAAAGAAACACACCGATTGAGTGAAATACAAGATAATCCGTGATATAAAACAAAATAGAAAAATATACATACAGTTAAATAAAGAAGAAACATTTTCAGAAATATCCCTTGAATACAAAAAAGAGAAAAAACAAAAAAAAACTAACAAGTAAATGAATTATCATAGGCACAAGTACTACAGTTTAAACTATTCCACACTAGAAACACTCTGTTAGGTAGGTTTCGAAATTTATCGCGCACTAGTTTGAAAGAATGGCCGCGCAGTCTCTCATCACAGTTAATCACAAATAAGTCAATATCCACCGAGTAATATCCATTTAGAATTTTGTAAGTTTCTATTAGATCACCCCGCAGGCTTCTATCGCACAGTGTGGTTAGCCCTAAAATAGTTAATCGCTCTTCATATGGTAAGTTGCGAATGGATGGACACAGACGAGTTACCCGTCTCTGAACTTGTTGTAGTGCGTGAATGTCTTTAGCGAAATAAGGATTCCAAGCAGGAGCGGCATATTCTAGTAAAGGACGAATATGTTTTATAAATTAAAATGGTGATATATTTTTAAATGCGGTCGATGTCATGTAAATGATAGAATTAACTTTTTTAATCGCGCTTCCAATGTGAAGGTCCCATTTTAACTCGCATATTATAATAACTCCGAGGTCTTTTTGGTGAGACACTGAAGATATAGGATTGTTGTTAAGCATTTATACATTTTTAGGGTTGTTAGAACCAATATGTAGAACGGTACACTTATCTTCATTGAGTGGTAAACACCACCGGGAACACCAACTTTCAATTGACTTAATGTCAGCAACTAATTTGTCTTTGTCAGTAATTGGATTAGCAAAGAACTTGGTGTCATCGGCAAAAAGCGAAACACTGGTAACGAAGTTATGTGCCAGATCACAAATAAATACGTTAAAAAGCAGGGGCCCTAAAACAGAGCCTTGTGGCACTCCACTTTTGGCATGGAACTTAGCTGACAGTTGACCATCGACCCTTACCCTACTAAGTACTGCGATTGGAGAGAAAATCTTGGATCCAAGACAGAAGTCTTCCTCGAACTCTAAAATGTTTTAACTTGTAAATACGCCTTTGATGAGGAACTTAGTCGAACGCTCTAATGAAATCGAGGTATATCACATCGACCGGTTCGTTGCGATCAAGAACTTTAGTCCACTGGTCAACACATGGAAGGAGGTTCGTAACTACTGATCTCCCAGGCAAGAATCCATGTTGTTTGGGGCTTAGAATGTTGTTGTCGAGGAAAAAATTAGTTAATTGCTTTGCTATAATTTTCTCCATGCATTTACAAGCTATCGAAGTGAGAGAAATTTGCCTATAGTTACAAGCATCGAATTTATTGCCTTTCTTCTAAATTGGAATGACAACGACTTATTTGCAGCTGGTAGGCACTTTACCCTCTTGCAGTGATACAGTCATTAATTGGGCTAAAGGATTTCTTAGGGTCGAGCTACAATTTTTAAGTAGTGCTGGTTGCAAGTTGTCGGGACCCGCTGATGTATCGGCTTTTATTTCTTCAAGTGCTACTACGACCATTTCTTCCGTAATATCGATGAAATCAATTACGCCGTCAGCAGAATTAATTTCCGTAAAATTTGGGAAATTATCGAATCGTTCCTCAGTAAAGCAGCTAGCAAACTCTTTTGAAAACATATTCGCTACTTCTTGTGGATCTAATAATAATAATAATAATGTTTATTTCAGCCAGTAAGAAAATACATACATTTTATGGCCATGTCAGAAGAACAATTACATTAAAATATAGTAATATATAAAAAATAACAAAAATTTGCAACAGCAAAAAAAGACCTTAAAAGTAGATACCTAGGTACTATTATGGTAAAAGAATTCCTTCATTGAATAAAAACAGTTTTCTTCTAAAAAGGATATCAGTTTGTTTTTCAAAATCAACAAGGTATTACTCGATTTTACAGAGGAAGGCAAATTATTATAAATTTTGCTGCAGGCATAAACAGGACCTCTTTCATATAAAGTAGAGTTATGTTTACATAACACAATATTTTCCTTAAACCTGGTATCATGCAAAGGTATATCAGCATTCTTAACAAAAACAGAAAAATTTTTAAAAACATGTACACTACATTTGTAAATATAAAGTGAAGTTATAATGTTAATATGCCAAATTTAACAAAATGTAATCTACATGATTCCAGGTAGTTTAAATTAAAAATCAGTCTTATTATCCGTTTTTGATTTATAAATATTCTGCCGGAGGACACAGAATTACCCCCAGATAATAATATTATGAACAAGATAAGGATAAACCAAGCCATAATAAATATTCAGAAGACCCTCACTAGAAAGGTTATTTTTTAGCGATTTAATAGCAAAGAAAGAACTATTGAGTTGCTTACATACAGCGTCAACGTGTACATTCCATCTAATGTTCTCATCTAGAGTAAGACCTAATAATCTAACAGTTGTACTATTAGAAATATTGTGTGTATTAATTGTGAAGTTCAAGGTAGATACTGGTTTACGATTACGAAAAACCATCACAGCAGTCTTATCACTATTTAAAATTAAGTTATTCTTATCACACCACTGTTTAAACTTCAGTGAGGTTCCCTCACCCTGCGCAACCAAGTCCTCAGGGCTCTCCGCTGAAACACCGAAAGAAGAATCATCAGCATATGATACTAGACATTCCGACTTCATATATCCACTGAGGTCATTTACATAAATGATATAAAGCAACGGTCCCAGCACAGAACCCTGAGGTACTCCAAGTTTAGTATCTACTAAATGCGACCTAGAATTAGATACCTGTACAAACATTCTCCTCCCTGATAAAAAAAGACACCAGCCAATCATTAACAACTCCTCTAATTCCAAGGCTATCCAACTTCTTCGATAAAAAAACCACATTGACCGAATCAAGGGCACATGACAAGTCAAAAAATACTACTACTATACGTTCGTTAGACCGATTTTTTAACACCAACGAGTAAACTCTAGAATTCAAAGATTTTTTAATATATTTAAAGAAACGCTTACTGTTGGTACTAGAAGCTACGTTATTCTCGTATGTGGATCTAGCCACACGTAAAGTTGTTGACAGTTTGTTACAACAAAGCCTATAAGATTCATAACCTTGTTGGGTTCCCGTATTGCGATATTTATGCCACAGTTTCCTTTTCCTATTTATTTCACATTTTGTTGCAGGGGTTACCCAAGGTTTTTTGGACTTGTTGATGGTAACTAATGGTGCAAATCTCCCTATACCCTCTTCAATGCTTTCTAAAAATGTATCCCACATGATGTTGATATCCATGATTGGCCAGTGCAAATCGTTAAAGAAGAATTCAGTGCAGTATATAGTCTGCCGCTTTATAGTTTCTTTTGGTTACCAATTTAATACCTTGGATGCATTAATAGATAGCTGACAAGTTGCGAGGATTACTGCATGGTCGCTTATACCAACAGGAGGGCCTGGTTCTAAGATTGATATCGCATTAGGATCAGATGCAAAAATTAGATCTAAGTGAGATGGGTTAACATTAGTTAGTTGTAAGAGCTGCATTCATAAACAGAGCCGACTGTGAATTGCCTTTTTGGGGCAATGGAGGATCCCAAGATAATTCGGGAAAGTTAAAATCGCTAAACATTAATAAATAGTCCAGTGAATAAGTACAGCAAGGTGTAGAAGTAATGACTACTGCGCCTTGCAAATATGCAGCCCATCTATCACCAGTCCGGCAGAATTTGGGCAGTTTCAAACATGTTGTTGCCGGACTGGTGATAGATGGGCTGCATATTTGCAAGGCGCAGTAGTCATTACTTCTACACCTTGCTGTACATGAGGTCGGGTAGAAGATTTTTTTTTTACTTGAATATGATAGGGTCAGCATTGAAAAGCCAAGTTTTCCAATTCGGCTGACCTCGGGAGAACTTTCTGTGGCCAAAAAACCAAGTAATTTTAGGACTTGTTTTCGTTTTTTCAAAATATCTCAGATATGGTTCGGTCTAGGTCTTTCTTTCATCTTTTTCATCTTAAAGAGGATCAAATTTACAACAAATTTCATTATCACAACTTTTTTCTAAACCCAACAACAAGCGCGCTACAGCATCCGATATATTGGAATGTTTTCCCTACTTGGTGAAAATAGCACTTTATTCTGTTTTCTGATCAAATTACTTGTATTTGTATTTGGCGTTACAATTTTTTTAGTTGCCAATAAACCGTCTGCAACTAGTTCTGCATTCCCCCTCCTATTCCCTCCATCCCATCCTTTCCATTCCCCGCTACTCCCGCCACCACTACTAATAATGGTAGCTTTGACATCTGTTTTCCCTTGTGGATAAAGATCGGTAACAACCAATCCATCTGCGTCGGCTTGGAGTTGCTCTATCATATCCATCGTTTCGTCTTCATCTTCTTCTTTTCACAACAAGAACAAGAAGAACAAGAAAGGACTTTGAGTAGCTGCTCAGGCGCGTACCCACCCCCACTCTTCTGGATTTTTTTCGTTTCCCAACCAAGTTTGTTTGTACCTGGTGGTAATATCGTAGAGCATGATGTCGCGCAGCATCTCATATTGGTGGTAGCTTGAAGAGATTGAATTTACTTTTTGTTGCCCATTTCCTAAATATCAGGTACCTCAGTGGATCTAGTGTTTGGTCGGTCCTGATGTCACCACTGTACAGTGCAAGAGGAAACCTTTCTCCTGCCATGGCTATTTCCTCAGTGGTGGCGTCTGGATTCTTGAACACTTGCACAACTAACTTCATCTGGGGGTACTTCTCAAAAATACCGCAAAAATTTTTTTTCCTTGGCCAAAGAGAGAAGATGTGGTATCGCACCCGCTAAACGCATGAATTAAAAGAATATTTTCAGTGTCATCCTTGAATGATGTAGTTGAGAACAACACATCTGCTGCACCCCCTCTTCCAGGATTAAGAAAAACAAGTTTTTGTGAGATTGTCCTAGCCCTGTCGTCAGTACAAGAAGATCAATATCTTCCCCAACTAATACTACGCTTTCGAACTCCTGGCCCTTTGCAATGGCAGTTGTAACGATTGAAACATCAGCAGCCTCTTCTACCTGTTTTACTTGAATGGCACACTGTTCAAATTTCCTTTTATTTAAGCAGTTCTATCAAACGGGCATTGCTATTGTCGTTCGCCAAAAACTTGTCTTGAGAGACTTGTTTGATTATATTTGCATCACAGACAACGTCAGTAGAAGTACATTTATTATGCATTTTAAAACGGCTCAACCTTGCAGAACTCTTTGTGCCACTATTTGCAGCATCTGATGAATATCCATCAAACACAACTGCAACCTGTGATCCATAGTGTTTTCTCAAGTAAGAAGAATAAGTAGCAAAGGAGGCATTTCGAGGCTCAATAACTTTATGTAGGAAATATCCTTCATCAACAACAACAAACTTATTCTTCCCAACCGCAGCCGTTCTTTATTGACGTAGGGTAGGGTGCGAGTTCGTATGTGAAAAACAGCTGTAAGTCTTCTTCAGACTGCTTAGCAAGACACAATCTCTGAAACAACGTTAGTGGATCAAAAGCATTAACTTTTATGTTTCCTGATTTTATGCAGCTGACAACTGATGCAAGGGTTACTACCTTATCTCTTCTCTTGAATTTAACACAATGTAAATCTTTATCAACTAGTCTTCTTACCCCTGTCATTCCCACTTCTTGGGACTTATGGTATTCACGTCTGCTCCTCCAATGATTCCACTGCTCAGTGTCATTATCACATCAGTTTTAGGGCCCGGGCTTCGGCCTTCGGAACACCTGCCACTTCCCTCTCTGTTCCTCTCGCCTTCTCTTCTCTTTCAACCTTACGGACCCTCATCCCAAACCCTTATCTGCTGCAGATATTTTATTTACAACTAAAAATGGTAACACCAAATACATATTATTATACGAGTAACGGAATAAAGTGCCATTTTCACCAAGTTGGAAAAAAATTCCAATATTTCAGGTGCTGTAGCGCGCTTGTTATTGGGTTTAGAAAAAAGTTGTAAGAATGAAATTTGTTTGAAACATTGTCCTCTTTAAAATGGAAAAGAAGAAAGAAAACGCTAGACCGAACCATACCTGAGATATTTTGAAAGAAACAAGAAAAGTCTTAAAATTTCGTGGTTTTTGGCCACAGAAAGTTCTCCCGAGGTCAGCCGAATTGGAAAACTTGGTTTTTCAATGCTGACCCTAATATATACAAGTAAAAAGAAAAAAATCTTTTACCCGACCTTTTGCAAGGTAATGACCTTTTTAAGTACCTATTGACTGGACTATAAATTACTAAGGTTGTTGCTAGCAGATTCTATGCTATCAATTAGTGCAGAAGTGTCCTCCCGACTCCGACTGGCAGTTGGAGGGCGATAAATGCACGCCAAGTGCAATTTGATATCCGTAATACAAATTTTAAACCAAAGAGAAATATGGTAAAAGATGGAGCAGAAACGTTATGTATGACAAAAAGGGAAGAACAACAGCTACGAATTTTTGAAAGAAGAACTACGAGAACTATATTGGGACCAAATAAAGTAGGAGAGAGCGAAGTCAGAGCGTTAATGAATCATTAATACGAAATATCACTGGAGGCGAAGACATCGTCAGAATAATAAATAATAGCTAATAATGTTTTTAGAGCATACTATAATGAAGAGTATTTTAAAGAACAGAATGGAACCCCACAGAAGAAAAACCTAAAGTACGATGGATGGATCAAGTGAAAGGAGACCTGAAAATAATGAAGACAAAGAACTGAAGAGGAAAGCCTGAAGATAGAAAGCAATGGAGAGAAATCGCAATAAAAGCAAAGACCACTGTATTTCCATGGTACCCTATAGTTTAAGCCTTAGAATATAAAACTACAGGAATGAGTGTATCGCTCTAGTAGCTATACAAAAAGTGCGATGGAAGTCGCCATTTTGAAACGACACAACCCAAATCCTAGGTGAAAAATACTGTAGTCATAGTTTTGAGGCTGACAGCTGACAAATAATATGGTTAGTTGTGCTGTTTGTGGTTTTCCTCAAACAAGGACAAATAAAAATTTAGGAATAACTTTTCATAGGTAAGTATTTACCTTCATTTAATGCAACTACGTTTATTACCTACGAATAAAGAAAAAGAGGCAGGAGCATAACACCAACAGTATGCAATTTAGATGGTGTATCAATATGGTGGATTTCAGAAGCTCATTGGCTGAGAACACTAAATTCGTCAACTTTCAAACAAAACGTAAACAAACAGTTAGTCTACCAATAAAACTTCGTGCCGGTTAGTCATATTATGGTGTTTCAATATGGCGTGTGTGGCGTATTTCCGTTGCACTTGTAGTTATGCACCATAATACCTTAGTCTCCTTCCTTTTTCTTTATATTCGTAGTTTATTACCAATAATATTTAAGAACAATTCAATGTTATAATTTCAATGTCAAAGAAAGGTCACGAGTGAATATCAAAGGCGTCACATACATATTTTATATAGATTAGAACTTTGCAAAATATATATTAGGTTGTAAAGAAAGTTATTGCGGTTTTTGACTCTTTGATTTCAAATGCTAATTTTTTTAATAAATTTTGCTTAGATGGCTATCAAATTATATGTCATTTTAAAGGGCAACTCTCGCTCTACAATGTCAACAATGACAGTTTAATTCAAACTTAATTTTTGATACCTTTTTGGGTGTTTAATAAAACATGGAAAAAAAGCAAATTCGGGCGATTTTCTTGTTCCATTACAAACTAGATCGGAACGCAGCAGCGACAGCACGCGACATTAATTTTGCATTTGGTCCAGGAACGACCAACGAACGTACAGTACAATAGTGGTTCAAAAAATTTCGTAGTGGAAATTATTGCCTTGAAGATGAAGAGCGTAGTGGCCGACCACATGAAGGCGTTAGTTGAAACCGACCCGGGCACAACTGTTCGAGAGCTTGCTTCTGAACTAAGAGTATCATGCATGACAATTTCCAACCACTTGCGAAACATTGGTAAGTCAAAAAAACTCGACAAATGGGTACCACACGATTTGAACCAAAATCAAGCAAATCGACGACTAGAGTTGTGGTCTGCACATCTTCTCCGCAATCAAAACGAGTCGTTTCTTGATCGCATTGTAACGTGCGACGAAAAGTGGATCCTGTATGACAATCGTAAACGATCGGCTCAATGGTTAAACCGCGGTGAAGCCCCAAAACACTTTGCAAAGCCCAAGCTGCACCAAAAAATGATTATGGTGACTGTCTGGTTGTGTGCAGCCGGTCTAATTCATCATAGCTTCCTCAATTTGGGCGAAACCATCACGGCAGAAAAGTACTATCAGCAAATAGACAAAATGCATCGGAAACTTCAGCACAAATACCCGGCATTGGTGAACAGAAAAGGTCCTATCCTTCGTCATGATAACGCTCGCCCTCACGTCGCACAACTAACGCTTCAAAAATTAAACGAATTGGGTTATGAATCTCTAGGACACCCTCCATACTCGCCGGACCTTTCACCTACTGAGTACCTACCATTTTTTTTAAACATCTTGATAACTTCTTAAGGGAAAAATGCTTCAGAAACCAAGACGATGCAAAAAATGCATTCAACGAATTTGTCGCTTTCAGAACTCCAGAGTTTTATTCAGTTGGACTAAAAAAACTTGTATCACGTTGGCAAAAATGTATTGAATCTAATGGTTACTATTTGGATTAATAAAGTTTTGTTAGCCAAAATAATTTTCACTTGAAATCAAAGAGTCAAAAACCGCAATAACTTTCTTTACAACCTAATATTTGAAAAACTGTTTTAACCGTCAGTATTACAATATTTTATTTCTTCCAGCATCTAATTTTTGTTAATGCATACTTTTACTATATTTGAGATAACCTAGGCCCTGTTTGTGTACGGGCGCTGTGCTCAATTTGGCTAGCTCAGTAATCAAAGACAAGAGGCTGAAAATAATTGTTTATTACAAAAGAATAAAAGCAATATATGTACATAAATGAAAAAGGGTAAATAGATAAATGAGAAAATCAGGCGTCGCGGCGTCGTGGGCGGCAATGGCATAGGCGACGGCGACGGCGGCGGCAGCGGCAGCGGCGACGGCGATGGTGGCGGGGCGTCGACGTTTGGGAGACGGTGCGATGAGGGCGCACGGCGTCAGAGGGTGGCGACGGTGGTGGACATATACCAGCGTGCCAGCTGCGACAACGGCGTGGGCGGCGGCATCGACGTAGGCGGTGGTAGCGGCAACGGCGAAGGCGGCAGGGCGTCGACGTTGGGAGACGGTGCGATGAGGGCGCACGGCGTCAGAGGGTGGCGACGGTGGTGGACATATACCAGCGTGCCAGCGGCGACAACGGCGTGGGCGGCGGCGACGACGAAGGCGGTGGTAGCGGCAACGGCGAAGGCGGCAGGGCGTTGTTGGAGGTGGCGGCGTCAGGCTGGGAACAGGCAGCGACCGAGGACGTGGGCGACGGCGGCGGTTCCAGGGGGAAGCTGAGGCGGCTGGGATCGGGCTGCGTCCGGCAACGTGGGCGACCGCGGCGGTTCCAAAGGAAAGCTGAGGCGGCTGGGAACGGGCTGCGTCCCTCAACGTGGGCGACGGCGGCGGTTTCAGAGGAAAGCTGTGGCGGCTGGGAACGACCGGCGACGTGGGCGACGGCGGCGGTTCCGGCAGGGTGACGTGGTAGCTGGTGCAAGGATGTCGATGCAAGACGTTGATTTTGATCAAGCGTGCAAGACGTTGATTTGCTCAAGCATACAAAGACGCCGATCCTGATTAAGCGTACGGAGACGTTAATCTGACCAAGCGTACCAAGACGTTGATGATGAGATGGATTTTGCCAGCGTTTTTATAGCCCGAAAATCGTATTCTGCTTTTCTATTGGCTGACGGGGGATGGTAGAAGTGGTGAAATTTGCCAAAATCACCGTGTTTTTATTTTTCAGAAATAATTGTTCCAAATGTAATTTCTGATGTGTGTAGTGGTTATTATCGTTCTGCTGGTGCGACGGTGCATCGAATGATACCCAACAGCAGATACTTTGATTGAACGAGAACGGGTTTATCCCGCGGTCCGCGGATTAAAAGTCGCGAGGTTTCCGATAGAGGCGTTTCATAGCGGAAACAATCGACTTGAAGCGGGGTTTAATGTGAAAACTTAACATCTTTTTGCTAGTTTTAGATAACGGTAATTGCTTATTGCAATTAGAAAGCTTTTTAGAAGTAATTGTCGTTATTCATTATTTCGGAACTAAATTAGTTTGGCTGGACGACGGGATGAAATTTGATACGCCTCCATGTGTGGTTTAACGAGATTAGCGTGAGATATTTATGGTAGAGCGGGCCGTTTGTGTAACGGACTTGGGGTTTTAAGATTTGAAAAGTAATACGTGAGAATTTTTGTCTTAGGGTTGTTTTGATTTTCGGAAAGTTCGTTTATAAAGCAAAAACCGTTGAGTTTGATTGTGGTACTTAGACCGCCAGTCAGGGCAGGATTATCGTCGAACATATATTAATTCGATTTGCATGGCGGTTCTAACGGTTTTGTTCTTTTTCGGCAGATCGATGGCATATGTTGTATCGAGATCGTGTTACATTTTTTGTCAGTTTACGTCTTTGAACATTTTATATTTAAAAGTTTACGTAACCCGTATTCACTCTAAAAGGTACGCGACTGATGAGTTTTTGAGCAAATGTAAAAGTCGAAAGCCAAACACTCAGGCTGTTTATACAGATATTGCTGCTCCTCAACCCATTTTTGTCAACGAACATCTGACACCTTACTTCAAAACTTTAATGTACGAGGCAAGAAATAAAAGAGTTAACGATCAAAGAGTATATAAACATGTTTGGTTTAAAAACTCCAAATTACTTGTACGTAAAACCGATAACAGCCCTATTTTACATATTCGCTCTGCCAATGATTTATAAATGCAACGTATAAAACTGTCTTATCTCTTTTACATCTTATCTAAATCCACAATGTCTTTATCTGTGTATTATCAAAACGTACGAGGTCTTCGGTCTAAAACAAATAATTTCAAAATGCAAGTGTCCGTAAATAACTATGACCTCGTAATACTAACGGAAACTTGGCTTTTACCTGCTATAAGCAGCTGTGAACTTTTTGATTCAAGATACGTTGTATATCGCAGAGACAGGGACTGCTCAAAAACTGGTCAGAAATATGGAGGAGGAGTCTTAATTGCAGCATCTAATAAATATAAATCTACACTAATGTCTAATTTTAATTCGGATGCCGAGGACCTGTGGATTAAATTATCGTCTTTAAACAACAATAATCAATTGGTTCATATTTTTGTGTGTGCTGTCTACATCCCACCTCTTGCTGCACAAGATGTCTATCAACTCCATCTTGATAAACTAAAAGATATTTGTATCTCGGCCAATCGTGAAAACCATTTTTTAATTTGTGGTGATTACAATTTAGGGGAAATAATGTGGAATTATAATGATCGTGAGGAGGCTGTTCAATATAAAAATGCATCATCCGTAACATCTCGTCTTTTGATAGATACGCTTTCGTTCTGTAATCTACATCAATGCAATCTTGTACCAAATGCAAATAAGAAAGTTTTGGATTTAGTGTTGTCTAACAATTTTGTAAACGTTGATTCCTGTACGGAATTTTGTTTAACAGCTGTGGATATGCATCATCCACCTCTAGAATTTTCTTATTTGGATATCACATTACTAACTCCAATGATTTCCATCAATTACATGAAATATTCTTTTAATAATGTAAATTATAATGACTTGGCTAATGAGCTTGCTGTTGTAAACTGGTCACTCGAACTAAACACTCTTGATGTTAATGAAGCGGTAGACAGATTCTATAATATAATTTACAAGTCTATCGATAAATACGTGCCGCGTCGAAAAGATTGTAAGCGTAGATTCCCTGTATGGTTTAGTACTGAACTAATTCAGCTCATTAGAAATAAAGCGAAACTTAGAAAGCGTTATAAGAAGTTTGGATACATTTTGGATTATCGGAGACTTTCAGAACTGAGGAAGGAAATTAAGTTAAAAAGTAAAGTATGCTTTAAAAGTTACATAGGCGATACTGAAAGGAATATTAAAACGGACCCAAAAAAATTCTGGTCGTATGTAAAATCAAATTCATTTTCTCACGACATGCCGAATTTCGTTCAGTTAAATGAGCGTACTGCTTCCGATCCTCAGAGCATATGCAATTTGTTTAGTAATTATTTTGCTTCTGTATTTGAACCTGCAGATAACGCTAAATTATCTAATTATTGTGAATCAATGACACCTTTGAACAATTTATCGTCACTAAAATTCACACAAACTGATATCGAGAGCCGGTTGTTAAAGTTAGATTGCAAAAAATCATGTGGACCTGATGGGTTGAGTCCTATATTCATTAAAAGGTGTGCAAACGTACTGGCATATCCGCTAAGTTTAATTTTTAACAAATCTCTAGAAAGAGGCATTTTTCCTAACATGTGGAAGTTAGCACATATCACTCCAATATATAAAACCGGAAATAAATCCCATGTAAATAACTACAGACCAATATCTAAATTATCAATTTTCGGTAAGTGTTTTGAGGCATTAGTTAACGAACTCTTATTGCAAAACATAGTAACTGTCATTTCCGAACATCAACACGGTTTCTTATCTAAAAGATCGACGGCTACCAACCTTCTATGTTTTGTAAATTATCTTGCAGATGGTTTTAATAAAAAAGAGCAGATTGACGCGGTATACACCGACTTTTCTAAAGCCTTTGATAAAGTTAGTCATAATATTCTAATTCAAAAATTGTCTCACTTTAACATACTTGCTCCGTTATTATGTTGGTTTGAGTCATATTTAACTGGAAGACGTCAACAAGTGGTAATTCATGGTTTTAAATCTGAGTATAAAAGTGTTACATCGGGTGTACCGCAAGGATCTCATTTAGGCCCTACTTTATTTTTAATTTTTATAAACGATTTGTGTAGTAAATTTTCATGTAACTATTTATTATACGCTGATGATTTAAAGATATATTACAAAATTAACTCTTTTTCGGATGTTGAACGTCTTCAAAAAGATCTTGACGAGCTTAACTCCTGGTGTTTAGAAAATAAATTACTTCTAAACCTAAATAAGTGTTCTTATATGCAATTTACAAATAAAAGTTATATTATCCCGTCCGCTTATCATATAAATAATATATACCTAGATAGGGTCAATACTATAAAAGATCTAGGAGTCATTTTTGACACTAAATTAACATTTACTGCACATATAGATTCAATAACTTCAAAAGCCTATAAAATGTTAGGATTCATTGTTAGAGTAACGAAACATTTTACAGATATCCAAGCATTAAAAATATTGTTTTTTACACATGTCCGTTCCGTCTTAGAGTATGCAAGCATCATTTGGTCACCAAGCTATAGTATATATATACAAAGAATTGAATCAATTCAACGTAGCTTTGTGAAAATTGCATGCTTTCGAGGTCAAATACAGTGCAGCAACTATAGGGAGAGACTACAAATTTTAAATATGACAACTTTAGAAAAGCGAAGAATATTAATTGATTTTTATTGTTTTTATAAATTGATAAACAATCTTTATAATTGTAGTCATCTATTAAGCTTGGTGTATTTCAATGTGCCCCAACGTGACCTGAGAAACTTTTTAGTATTCCGTCCTATAAGCTCTCGAATAAACGTGTTTTATTTCTCTCCATTCGCTAGAATTCCGCGAAACTTTAATAGGTACATAAACGATGTCGACTGCTTCTTCTTATCGTTTCAAAAATTTAAAGCAATATGTAACGTCAAAATTTCTATGTAGGTTTGCGTTAATCACTGCTTATATTTTCTTCCTTAGTTCTGTAAGTGTTCGAGTAATCTCTTCCGACTTCTATTATTTATGGATGGTCTCAATACAATGGTTTCTATTATTTGTATGTAAATAAGTATGTAAAAAAATGTAAAAAATGTAAAAATGTAAGAAAGTAGTATGTTTGTAATTATTATTATTATTTTTTTTCTCTTTAAATAATCTCAAATAATCTCTTCCGACTTCTATCGTCTATATGTAAAACTGTAGTAATAATTGTAATGTAACTATTATTTTTTAATTTTGTATTAAATTTTGTTATTGGTCCGTCTGTAAATGGGCTTATGTCTGTTGATGGGCCATGTTTTTGTCAAATAAATAAATAAATAAATAAATAAAATACCGGAAACATTCAGCCGCCATATGCATCAACTATCTTGGTCTCACGTATGTTTTGTGTAGCCTCTTTCCTGTAGTTTTATATTTTAAGGTTTAAGTGGAGCTTAGTGGTGGTTCCCCATGCAGAACCGTGTTGCATGTTATGTGACCTGCAGTAACCAATATCAATAGCCACAAACTGCGTTTATATAGGTACATGTATGCACATGAGGAAGCATCCTTAACTTTTAATAAAAAACGGTGCAAACAGCCCTAACTCTCTGAACTTTAAGAATTTAAAGATTTTAAATAGTAGTAGGTAATCATAAACCCATAGAAAGTAAAGAAACTTGATACTCACTGTAATGTTAGGCTTTGCCAAATCCAAAACTGTTTGCAGTCCCCTTAACAATCCATATATGGCGTCTGCCCTTTTTTCCGAATCTAAAGGTTGGCAATGTGATGAAAGCACCTACAACTTAAAATTCTGAGCTGAATGGTCCTATGAAAACAACATTCTTTGACGTTTTCAACTGTGCTAACCTGTGCTTAGGTGAAACCTGTGTGTGCATGTGTGCGTGTAATGTGTACCTACATATGTGTGGTCATCAGCTCTAATTAGAGCTGGTTGGTCACAGCCTTGAAGCTGCTTATACTAAAGAAATGTGTTCTCTGCAGTAGTCTACCGTTGCCTTCGGCAGATTTTGTGGAATATGTGTATCTTGTTAGTAGTAGAATAAGTGCAAAAAATTTTACAAACACGCGTCATTTATAAAAATCAAGCTTGCTTAAAATTTTCACTTACTATCAAAAATATTTTCATTTGTTTGTAACCTTTAGTGCATTATTTATCAGGTAGTAGTTATTTTTAAGTCTTATAATGGTTAGTTAATTTACAGTAGTACTTTAAACTGCGCAGTTCTGCAATGGAATTAATTAAGAGAACTTGTCTCGAACAATTGTGTAACAACGGCACAAAAGATTCTAACGAGTTGTCTAAAAAGACAGGTATGTCGTTAAAAACTGCATATAACTTTTTGGCGAGAATGAATTCTGGGCGAGGAATTGAAAGAAGAGCTGGAAATGGACGCTCACGGATTGAGTTATTTCCCTGGTCAGCTTCGTCCCCCGACCTCAAAATTATTGAGAATGTGTGGATTTGGATAAAAAGAAGGGTGAAAGCTACAAATCCGAATGTGGATGATTGGAAGCAAACTATAGAAGAAAGTTGGGAAGCTTTTCCGCAAGAACACATAGAGTCGTATTATTTCAGAAGCATTCCTTCAAGAATTTCTGACTGCATTGTTGCTGAAGGAAAAACAATCGAATAATAGTTTTAAGAAATATTTATTTAATGCATTTTATCATTAATAACAATAAAATTGATCAATTCTCTTGTGCCTGTTTTTCGACATTCTTAAAAAATGGTTGGTAAAATTTTTTGCACCTATTGTACTCTCTGAAGTCGACCACTTTGCAGACAGAATCGTTAATAATTGTAACCAAACGATTAAATGGCTTCACTCGCTTAAGTACCGACCTCGAACAGTGGGGGATTCTTTGTAAAAATCGTAAAAATCCTTACCACTACGTGAGATTCGAACCCAAGACGCCTAGCTAAGAGCCCAGCGCTCTTACCACGGCGCCAATGGGCTTATAGGTAAAACTTACTGCAATCAAATCTTGTTGGTCACGTAAAGATATTTCACGAACAGCCGGCATTAGAATCACATTTCTTAGGTTAAGGTTTTCCACATGGTAAAAATAGTCATTACCATTAATTAATTAAAAGGATTCCTTACCTGTACAGCACTTAAAATGATGACAAGCAAAAATGTCATTTTGACACGCCGAATAACTACGTTGTCAGGTACCTAATTAAATATTAAATTGTAAACAATTCTCTAAGTTTACGTGCTAAATTTTTATAGTCGTAATTAGAAAAGGCAGCATAAAAGTTCGCAACCCATTATAGGTATTTATGTTCAGATATTTATAAACTTATAAACTCTTAATTAAACAACTTTTGCAAGACCTGCATCTTATTTCTTAGTAGATCCAAGAAACGGGGTATGTCGTCTTCAATGTTAAGCTTTCTTGGCAGTATTAGTTGGAACCAGTTTTTGAAGATATTTTTTCGCCAAATTACAAAGGTAAAATTGGCTGAGGCGGAACTTTTGAGGATATACATAGACACATCCCGATATTTCATGGCCCTCAGTACAGAAAGAGAAAACGCATCTATTACTCAACCAAAAAAAAATTGGTTCTGTCAAAGTCAAAATATGAAAAAATATTATTAGTTAAAACCGTTAAAACCTATCTTTACGTTATAATAAGCTGAGAAACTTGCAATATAGGTGGCAGCTAATAAATGTATTTATTTTCAATTTCATAAGGATAACAATTTCAAATTCCACGCGCTTTTTCCCGAGTGTCGCATATTTTTAGGTTTCACTATTAGACTTCCATCTCACTCTTTCACAAATTCGACGTGCATGTCGTGGACCATGAGATATCGGGATACGTCTACCTACTCTTCACCAAATCGTCAGAGAAAGTGACCTAACCTTACAAATCTAGGTGACGTACTTATATACAGGGTCCGGCAGGGAGGTGTTACGTTTTTCAAAACACTCTAACGCAAATGTTTTTGAACAAATTTCAATTTTTTTTTAAAGATTACATAATATGAAACATAAAGCACAAACAAAAAGAATGTAATTCAGGTGTGAAAAATGACTACATCCAAGTGGCGACCGTTCTTGTGCAGGCATTGTTGCAGACGGGTGGAAAAATTGGCCATACACCTTTCAATCATAGCGCGTGGAATTGCTCGAATTCCTCGAGTTATGGCTTCCGAAAGAGCTTCAAGAGTCTGTGGATCTTTCTTATGGGGCTACCTGCAAGCTCAAGTTTACATAGAACAATGTCCATGGACTCTTGAAGCTCTTTCGGAAGCCATAACTCGAGAAATTCGACGCGCTATGCTTGAAAGGCGTATGGACAATTTTTCCACCCGCCTGCAACAATGCCTGGACAAGAACGGTCACCACTTGGATGGCGTCATTTTTCACACCTGAATTATTTACATTCTTTTTGTTTGTGCTTTATGTTTCTTAAATGGCATTATACAGGGTGTCAGACATCGATAGTTCAAACTGTGCACCATGGGATAAAGCATCAAAAGGCAATTGAAAGCGCTTCACAAAATTATGCCGAATATCAATCTTTGGAAAGTTATAAGCATTTTAATTTTAATACATCAGGCAACACTACTGCAGCCCGCAAACTACTGTTTGGATCAAGGTACCATATCCATTACATACCTACAATAGTCTGCTTGTTTATTAATCAAATCTAGCAAATTTTATTTAATTAAACAATCTGTAACAGTTCTACAAAAATTGCTCCACGTGAGCACCATTATTAGCCACACACGTTTCGCAGCGTATTAAAATACTACGGCTTAGGTTCTGGAGCATATGTTCAGTGATTAAACCGAATGCTTCTACAATTCCGTTTTGAAGATCATTGAGATCTTCAGCAGGTGTTTTTTATACATGATATTTTATAAAAACCCCACAAGAAGAAGTCTAATGGTGTCAAACCAGGGGAACGAGGTGGTCATGCAACAGGACCACCTCTACCAATCCATCGTCTTCCAAACTCCTGATTTAACCATTCTCTGCTTTGCAGATCTCAGTGGGCCCGGGCGCCATCAAGCTAGTACCATATTATTCTTCTAGTTGCTAATGGCAAATCCATCAATATGTCATGTAGAGTGTTGTCCAAAAACTGTACGTAATTTTCAGCAGCTAGACGTTGTGGCAGGAAAATTGGTCCAGTAACCCTGGTATTCAGAATTCCTGCCCACACATTTAAACTAAAATGCTGTTGATGGTTACATTCGCGAACCGCATGGGGATTTTCAGTGGCCCACACATGATTATTCCGTGCATTAAAAATGCCATCTCTTGTGAATGTCGATTCGTCTGTGCACAGGATGTTTTGTATAAAATTGGCTTCCTCCTTACTTTATTCATCAACCACTGGAAAAATTCAATTCTTAATGTAAAATCTGCGGGTAATAAGTTTTGAACTTTCTGCTTATGAAAGGGATGCAACCATTCATCTTTCAATATACGGTGTACTGTATCGAAACTTATAGGAGCTACACGACGCCACATGCAATACCCCGAATGCTAATGCAACGTTCATCACGTACTATGTTAAGAATTTCTTCTTCAATCTGGGATGTGCGAACTCTACGAGGGTGTCCATCGGCAAGAGCTGGTTGAGGTATAACGGAACCATTTTCTCGAAGTCTTCTATCTAGTCTAATGAAGGTCATGCGACTAGATGTCTTCTTTGAGGATAACGCTCTGCACATAGGGCTGCTATTGCATTTCTATTTCCGTGACATTTTCCGCAAATCATATACATATCGGCGTATTCTGGGAAACTGAATTCCATTGCAAAAAAATCAACGGCAAACTAATACAACAAATAACAATGTAAACTAATCTGTGATTAATGCATCAAATTTTTACTTGAACAACTCAAAATGACAATGTTACTTTAATAATAATTTTCATAAAGTCAGTAATGTTATGGAAAAGTGCGTGTCCCTTGTTACCATATTTGAAATCTTCAAAGTAAAGAACTACAACATTTATTTTAGGCCTACAAACATCTACAATTATTAAAAATACCAGTGTAGTTTCTAAAATAGATACAGAAATAAACTGAATTATTTTTGTTCGCAGAATAACACCCTTTTGATGCGTTATCATTTGCCACTTGGAAGGCCCATAACTTTTAAAAGAACCGCTTAAGAGCAAAATTTTATTAAGGTTTTTTGCTTCTTTTTCGATGAGAAATGTAATCATGCAGTGCTTGAACTATCGATGTCTGACACATTGTATATGTAGGTAATCTTTGAAAAAAATCGAAAACATCTGTGTTAGAGTGTTTTGAAATACGTAAGACCTCCCTGCCGGTCCCTGTACTATCCGTACCTGGGTGGGCGTGTTGACCGGCGGTCAAGCGTTACGGTCAACAAAATATAGAATTCGGAACTTAACATCGGCCCGTGATCTTTTATCAAAATGTCTATTCTTAAAAATAAAAATATTCTGGAAAGAATTTAGGTGCTTTGGTGGAGATAATGGCTTTACTAAATCAGAATCTTGAATATAAAATGCCCTGTTTCAGAAATATGTTCAGCTATGCTACTTCCAACACTATTGATTCTGAAATGAGTCGTATGCTCTTTGAATCTAATTCCAAAATTATGTTTTGTTTACAGTGAGAGCAGTTAAGTTCGTAAATTGCCGATTTCTCCATAACCTTAAGTTTGTCCTTCGGGTTCCCTAAATAACTCCTAATATGGGGCCGTGAACAATTTTAAAGCCAGATGTACAAATTTTATTAAAATCTCTTTTAACAAAATTTAAATCTGCCAATATAAATTTGTTTACATTGGTTTCTTTCCTATAAATAACAAATTCTAGTCTATTGTTATTTTTAATTACTAATGTATCTAAAAATGGCAACTGCTCATTGTTTTCTATTTCATATGTAAACTTAATGCTTTGAAATTTCAAGTTTTGTTCATTTACAAAATAAAATCATCCGTATTGCATTTGAATTGATCAAAAACTGCAAAAATATCATCAATATGATTTATTTTTAAATTTAAATGAAGTGTGAAGAGGGATAGTCAAATGAAAACGGGTCACCACGCATAAAACTCATGGTGTTCAAAAGTTGGTAACACAGGAGTTTAATAATGGTACTGACATCTGTTGGGACTCGGGAAAGCACAGCGAGAATTTGCACATGCGCAGCAGTCGTTTGGGAGAGTTGGAGGACGAGAAATTCATCGTCGTAAATCTGCTGTGTATGACGAACACGTTCACGTGTGTTGGAGTGGCATAGGAGATTCCGAGAGCGACGTGTGTCACTGTAAGACAATGTTCGCCCAGGACATGCTCATCCTGTCATTACTCCTAATGTTATTGCTCGGGAAAACCAATGGATCACAGTGAAAGAAATTCGTCTTTTAGCGAGAATAAATCATGGTTCCATACACGCCATTATCACAAACCACTCGCAATATCGAATAATTTGCGCGTAGTGGGTTCCACATCAACTGACGGAGGAACAAAAGACTCATAGAATGGCTGCATCTCTGGGTCACCTGCGACGATACCACGAGGAAGAGTACGCTTTTCTGTCCTGTATTGTCATCGGGAACGAAACGTGGTGCCACCATTTTGAACCCGAAAGCAAACGGCAGAGCTTGCAGTGGAAACGCATGCATGCTCCCCCACCGTACACACAAATTCCAGGAAAGTCATGATGACACTCTTCTTCCATTACAAGGGTCCTCTGGTTATCGGCTTTCTCCAACATGAGGCGACAACCAATGCAAAGCGCTATGCAGAAACTGAGGTGCACCATAAAGTCAAAACGCCCTGGAATGCTATTGAACGGCAATATCCTTCTTCACGATAACGCGCGCCCGCACAATGCAAGGAGGGATACGCTTCAATAATTTTCCTCATGCGGTTTTCACATTTTTGGAGAATTGCATCGGACGAGGACGTGTGTGACGATAAAGATGTGGTTCAGTCAGTTAGTC
This sequence comes from Melanotus villosus, assembly GCA_963082815.1. Lineage (NCBI taxonomy): Eukaryota > Metazoa > Arthropoda > Insecta > Coleoptera > Elateridae > Melanotus > Melanotus villosus. Next base: position 36,910,922 of record OY720426.1, on the reverse strand, counting down.
CAGTCAATAGGTAGTTTTACCTTGCAAAAGGTCGGGGAAAGTTTATATTTGGCAGTTTTGTTTATTTTGGGGCCTTAATGAAATCCTGAAATTTGTAAACACGAAAAGTTGCCGCCGGCGCCGCCATCTTGGAAAATGACGGCAAAATCGGATTCTTTAAAAATCTCTCGTTTCCGCTGTATTTAACTGTAAAAATAGCTATATACAAAGTTGTAGAGAATAAAATTTTCTACAACTTTTGTATAAGACAAATTTTTCTTAGGCCAATGGTTTTCAAGTTATGACAGAGGAAATCGGGGTAGCCATGACCGAACCATCGAAGGTGCGACACGACTGTAAACTACAGACACACTAAACTGTGTATTCCAGGCGTTCCAGGAAACATTCCGCCAAATTCTGATCCCTCACACAGGTAGCACATGTTTCCAAGTCTTCTTGTACAGAGTGTCCAAAATTCGACGTACATGTATGGGTAACTTTGTTATTTGTACAGATACGGCAAAACCGATTGCACGTTATTGGCCCAACTTTTTGCGACTAATTCAATGGTCGAAACAGAAATTGGCGATCTTCTTTTGTTTTCGGGTTATTACGCTAAATTGAAAATTACTTCAATTCTAATAAGTCCTTATAACTTAAATCTATGTACGCCACTGGAATTTACGTAAAAATATCTATAAATAACCCCATTACTATACTGATATTTCTATAAATAAAGAAGTTATAAGCCTTCGTAGAATTGGAGTAAGTTTCAATTTAGCGTAATAACCCGAAAACAAAAGAAGATCGCCCATTTCTGTTTCGACCATTGAATTAGTCGCAAAAAGTTGGCCCAATAACGTGCAATCGGTTTTGCCGTATCTGTACAAATAACAAAGTTACCCATACATGTACGTCGAATTTTGGACACTCTGTACAAGAAGACTTGGAAACATGTGCTACCTGTGTGAGGGATCAGAATTTGGCGGAATGTTTCCAGGAACGCCTGGAATACACAGTTTAGTGTGTCTGTAGTTTACAGTCGTGTCGCACCTTCGATGGTTCGGTCATGGCTACCCCGATTTCCTCTGTCATAACTTGAAAACCATTGACCTAAGAAAAATTTGTTTTATACAAAAGTTGTAAGAAATTTTATTCTCTACAACTTGTATATAGCTATTTTTACTGTAAAATGCAGCGGAAACGAGAGATTTTTAAAAAACCCGATTTTGGCCGCCATTTTCCAAGATGGCGGCGCCGGCGGCAACTTTTCGTGTTTACAAATTTCAGGATTTCATTAGGGCCCCAAAATGAACAAAATTGCCAAGTATAAACTTTCCCCGACCTTTTGCAAGGTAAAGCCATTTTTTTGCCTCTATTGACTGGACTAAGTGGCTCACAAGCTTCTTCAAGGATGGGAATAACCATCTCGTCACCCAGTGGGATAAATGTATTAACAGTTTTGGAGATTACTTTTGAGGTAAGAAATGTTCAATGGCAATTTTTGGCGTCTGTCCCATTTTCATTTGACCGCCGCTATACAATTTGTATATCGACTTGAAATACGTTTCTAAAAATATGTTTTTATATACAGGGTGTTTCGGGAGGAAAGGGAAATATTTTAAGGATGTATTCTAGAGGTCAAAATAAGAAAAAAGTTCCTATAAATAAGAGTCCCAAAGTACTTCCCTTTCGGGATATAGGGTGTCCAAAAAATAAGCTTCTTTGAGTGCTTCATTAGTTGCAAAACTCTCTCCCCTGAGATGCATTTTTAAGCTTTTGAATAGAAAGAAGTCTGACGGAGCTAGGTCAGGTCTATAAGATAGACGCCTTAACTCTCTGAACCCAGTCATTAATTATCTGCTTGACTTTGTTTGCCTTATGAACCCGACAATGGTTCTTTTTGGAATAAGAATGGGGGCGTTTTTCCTCCAGAGCAGTTTATAAATTTTGAATTGTGTTTCCACGGCGATGGGGACCGCAAGAAATAAAAAGAATGGAAGACAAAGGACAACCTGGCTGGAAATAATAAGGGAAATAGGAATAGATAGGGGGAAGTCCTTAAATGAAATGAAATAATCGTCACAAGGCCGGACGAACTGAAAACTATGGATAAATGAAGGAGGAAATCAACACATACATCCGACGCCCTAAAGGCATACGGATAACAAGAGAAGAAGAAGAAGAATTGTGTTTCCATAGGCCTCTGCATTTATGACAGACTCCCTCGGCATATACAGGGTGGGCTTTTGAAAACGAAACAGAGCAAATAACTGCCAGGAAAATTATTTTTCCGAAAAACGCTGAGACACGTCGATTTTTGATCGAAGGGGGACATCTTTTCACATAAATTTCTTATTACAGACTTTACCCCCCTAGCGAGGGGGGGGGCAACCCCCCAAAAATATTAATACGGAAGGAGGGTTAAGTGACACATCATTTGAAAGGTATTCTAATTCTCTACACAACCGTGTTTTATTTTTTGAATTTGACCGATTAGTTTCGGAGATACAGGTTGTAAATAAAAGAGCCTACTTTTTACAAATTACTACATGTCATCCAATTAAGTTTTCAAATTGATGACTTCCAGCCTCCATACAATAATATAAGTTTTGTAAAAAGCGTTCACGCACATTTTGTAACATTTCTAAAGTAACTTGTCGGCACTCGTTGACAATGCGTTGGCGTAGATCCTGAAGGGAAGTAGGTGGAGTGAAATAAATTTTGGACTTTAAGTGACCCCTCAAGAAAAAGTCCAAAGGAGACAAATCCGGCGATCGCGCAGGCCATTCTATGACGCCTATTCTCCCAATCCACTGATTCGTAAACCTACGATCAAGGTACTGCCGAACAGGCAGGGCGTAGTGTGGGGGGAGCTCCATCCTGTTGGAATATCAACTGATCTTCGAGATAATTCTCATTGTTCTCGATAGAATCGGACCAATAACGACAATTATGACGATTGACGGTGCCATTAACAGAAAAAGATGGAGAAAAAAAAGTTTGCAAATAAATTTGTAGAAAGTAGGTTTTTTTATTAACAACCTGTATCTCAGAAACTAATCCGTCAAATTCAAAAAATAAAACACGGTTGTGTAGAGAATTAGAATACCTTTCAAACGATGTGTCACTTAACCCTCCTTCCCTATTAATATTTTTGGGGGGTTGCCCCCCCTCCCTAGGGGGGTAAAGTCTGTAATAAGAAATTTATGTGGAAAGATGTCCCCCTTCGATCAAAAATCAACGTGTCTCAGCGTTTTTCGGAAAAATAATTTTCCTGAGAGTTATTCGCTCTGTTTCGTTTTCAAGAGCCCACCCTGTATTTAATAACCAAAGCATCCCAGAAAACTATTGCCATCAGTTTTTCTCCAGAAAATTGTTTTGGCTTTTTTTGGTGGTGCAGAACCCTTATAAACCCACTGCATGGATTCCTGTTTAGTGAGAGGGGCCCACTGATGTACCCAAGTCTCAACCCCCTTAATTTCACTCATTTTATTACCTCAAATCTCTATAAACGGCACAAATTAAACACAACTTAGCACATGTACTTTTAAATGTCACAGCGGTTTTTTAATAATTGGTTTGACATCGTCCCTTCTTTGTTTTATGACTAGGTGGATAACATAAAAACACGTCCTCGTACTAATAAATATAAATCTTAATAAAATATCCAAAGTACCGCATCTAAATGTCAAGCCGATATAATAATATATGGCTAATATTTTACACATTAATTTAATAATCTACGACATACGTGGGTCGTTTGAAAAGTGGGGGAAACGACACAGAGATGGCAGCACCATGATCAAGATTATAGATTTACGGCACAGTAAAGCTAAATTAACTTTTATTTTTATTCCCTTCATTTCAGACCGTGGTTTGCCAACAAGTACCGAAGATGAAACTCACGGATACCAAAGTGATGTAACAACTTCGGATATGGTGACTAAGATCCACAAAATGGTTTTGAGTGACCGAAGATTGAAGATCAGAGAGATAGCAGACATGGTAGGAATAGGGATCTCAACCGAACGAGTTCATAATATTTATATGAATATTTGAACATACAAAAGCTTTGTGCGCGATAGGTGCCCGTTTGCTGATTTTAGAGTTTAGACCAAAGGCGTGTTCGAATGGACATTTCGTCTGCTTGCTTGTAGCATTTCAACGGTAACCCCAATGACTTTGCGCCGGTTCGGGATCGTCGATGGGTCCACCACTATACACCGAAGCCGAAAGAACAATCAAAACATAAACTAGTATCTTAACTAAACTGTGTTTAATATTACCATTCCATTAAAACTACAAAATACGGTCCACTTACAATTTATCTACAACATAAACAAGTTCAAAGTAAAATACTGTAACCTATTAATACAGTCTTGAAAATGTTACAAGATGCTCATGAAAGTATAGAGAAATCAAGTCCCAGAACTTAAGGAATAATTGGCAGTTTGTTTAAAACCATGCCCTTGAATTGTCAATTTTATCAGCTATATGGAATATTAAATCTTCTTTTTCCAAAAAAAGGTTTCGTCGTGTGAAAAAATTCTTTGATGAATTCCCAGTAGGTGAGCGCATTGAAAGCAGTGAACAGTGTTTCAAAGTCGAGGTGTTTTATAAAGTAATGGATTTAATATTCAATCAATTAACTATTAGATTTGAATCCGTTCGACAGTTATGTACACTTTATATTTTAAGTGCTTATCACTAAAGAGCGGATTTATATGCACTAAAAAAAAACGAAATATGCAGACATAATATGCGCTTATAAACGTTAAATATGGATTAAAAACTTTATACCGACTGTTTGACTTAAGGGTGGGTTTTAGTTAAAATATTTTTCGTTTTTAAGTATTTTGGGTTGCCTGGCTTAAAACAGCCAAGAAAAGATTTGATCTTCTAGTATTACTTCTACCTAACAAAACTTCAAAATTCAGTAGAAGTATTTGCGAATACCGATTTTTAATCTCTTAAACCTCTTTGTAAACATTGAAAATGATGAACAGAGTCCGTGAATATTGGGTTGCCTATCTTCAATCAATTTTTAAAAAATTATAAGCATTTTTTTCTAAAGTCAAATTAGGATTACGCCAAAATTATACAAATTTGCAAAAAGGTCGATGCAGGCATAGGAAGATAATATTGAAACACACCCCGCGACATGCAAAAATCAAAATATTGTTGATGGATGTCTTGTGCGAGTCCCTTTTCGTGAGTTTTACATAATAGGTTATAATTTAATTACTATGTTAAAATTGGTCGTTCTGGCCCTGTTGCGTATGAAGGAAAGGTCTAAAAATTGTAATTCATACCCGTCCTTCTTTTCAACTCTCATTATTTAACCGTACCGTTATTTTAAAGTTACACAATTTTCAGCGCGTAAACATGCTACTAAAACGCACTCTTAAGGCTGGCATTTACATACAGTCCCTTTATATTTGACGTATCTAAAGTTGCATAACCAAAAAGTCAGAAGAAACAATTAAAACGGGAGAGTTTAGCAAAACGTCAAAAACGAGTTGAGGTTAGAGGTCAGGAATTGCGTAAGATTCATATTTGAAAATTTGCATATTTACATAGTTATTTGTGTTATTACTGTAAAAGATGTGGCAAAAACAAAATTACGATTTCCTGTGTATTTAAATTGTAATCTCCTTGTTTTTATTTACTCAGCAGCAACAAGTTTTGAAAAAGGGCTCTGTAGGTACTACCAATTAACCTTTAGAAACAACTCGTTTTTTTAAGATTTTGATTTACTGTAATAGTTTCGAAGAAATCTGGAAAATACGATCACAAAATTTCATAACATTTCTAAAATTTGCTTACTTTACAATTTTTTATCTCACTAATTTCAAACAATTTTCAAAATACTATTCATCATAAATGCAGTATTACCCTACATTTTTATTAATAACATTTACATTGTAGCTTTAAATAGAAACATCCAAAGAAAACTGTTCAAAATCCAAAAGTAACATATTTAAAGTGTTATAATTTAAAATACAAATACAATGTTACGAATTTATAAAAGCTACAGCATGCACAACTCAAAGAAAAAGGAAACAATTTAAAAGCTTTTAATCTCGGCACTATTTTGGCTTTATATTTCCTTTAAAGTTTAAAGCACATGCTTCCTTCAAACAGTCCATTGCTTTGTAAAGAATTTCGTTTGTCAGACGTCTTTCCTTACTATTAGATTTATAATCATATTGAATACTATTCTTAATTTCTTCGACCAGTTTGTACTCCTGAAAATAAATTAAAAAAATTCAGATCAAAATGATACACCATACCCGTTCATACCTCTAAAATGTCGTTTAAATCTTCCACAGAGATTGCACCATCACGTAATTTCCTATTGTATGATTCTATTAAAGCGTCTAGATAAAGCGCCATAATATCTGCTCTAAGTATTTTATCGGCTGAAATAAGAGTTCTGTATAAATCTCACTGCTTCTTTGTTATACCTCATTCTAATTTTTCCGGTAGGATTTAAATATTAAAAAGTTTAAAAACAATCACTTCGTTAATAGGTCAAATTTTTCCCTTCAATTAACAATATATGTACTAATAAATATAAATCTTAATAAAACAGCCAAAGTACCGCATCTAAATGTCAAAGCAATATAATAATAATATAGCGCTAATATTATACTTATGTATTACTGGTAATTTAATAATAATCTGCGAGATACGTGGGTTTGAAAAGTAAGGTAAACGGCGCAGAAATGGCAGCACCATAATCAAAATCGATACAGGGCCGATAAGTTTGATACTTCAAATGAGCCCTTGCCGAGTTTCAGTTCAGTTTATTATAAGGTTATTGTTTGGTAATGAACAGAAAAGAGATTCGCCGATAAAATTTTACTTGGTGAAGGAGAACACGGCGACCCAACTAAAAAGTAAAATAGATCGTGTCGTTGGCGAGTCTTGCTGACTTTGTGCACGACGGTTGCCGCGTTTACTGATTTTAGGTCAAAAGCGTGTTCGAATGGACATTTCATCTGCGTGCTTGGAGCGTTTCAAGCGTAATCCCAATGACTTTTTACGCCGGTTCGTGACCGTCGATGAAACGTGGATCCACCACTACACGTCGGAGTCCAAAATCAAACCAATGGACAGCCAAGGGGAAAACTGCTCCAAAGAAAGCGAAAACAATAGTACCTGCCGGCAAGATCATGGAAGTGGTTTCCTGAGATTCACAGGGTGTGATCTTTATCAACTACCTGGCAAAAGGGGAATAATTACTGGAGAGCACTACGCAGCTTTGCTGCAAAATTTGAGCGAAGAAAAAGCGACCCCACCTCACCAAACAATCCTCTTTCATCAGGACAACACACGTTCATACGTCAACGGTTTCCATGGCTAAAATCGATGAACTCAGGTTCGATTTGTTGATCATCCGCCCTACTCTCCGATTTAGTCCCGTTTGACTTCCATTTGTTCCCAAACCTCAAATGATGGCTCGGAGGACAACGATTTCCCGAGAACAACGAAGTTGTTCATGCTGTAAACGGTTATTTTACAAACCAAAAGAAATCATTTTATAAAAACGGTATAATGACATTGGAACATCATTGCGCAAAATGTGTCGATGAAGATTATGTTGAAAAATAAATGCAAGCTTGTCAAATTTACAACGTGTCCTAGAATAACTGTCCCATCAGTTTGACGCCATGTAATTATAAATACAATAAACAAAATGGATCAAGTGTGGCGCTGATGCGAAGCTTATTTGATTGGCGTATAGTGTAATCTAAAATGTTACAAAAAAAGACGTATTCACGGATTAACGGAGCAGCAGAAGTTAGCAAGGTTGCAAAAATGCGGATCACTGTTAAAAAGACTTGCACAAAGTAAGATTGTGTTTTCAGATGAAAAACTCTTTTTATTGCAACAATCTCATAATTCACAAAATGACCGTTTATATGCAGTATCCATGAGCGATATCCTTAAAGATAACGGCATATTCAGCGGTTCCCAAATGTTCCATCCGTAATGGTTTGGGGAGCTGTATCGAAGAAAGGCAAACTTCCATTGGTTTTCATTGCTAAAGGCGTGAAAATAAATCAAGAATATTATCTTCAAAGAGTTTTGATTGAAAACGCGATGCCAGCTATCGAACAGATGTATCCAAACGGAAGTTATTGTTTTCAGCAAGATTCTGCGCCAGATTGCTGTAGGGAAAATTTTAGCGATTTTATCAGCGCCGAAGACTAGCCTTCCTCCTCTCCTGATTTTAATGTAATGGATTACTGCATATGGGGCTATATACACTATATACAGTTGAAGTTGGCAGATTTTAAATGTAGCGATATCTCTCAATTCAAATATTTATTGCAAAAAATTTGGAGGGAAATACCTGATGAGATGATTCGTGCCGCCTGTTTGGACTTCTCGAAGCGTTTGAAAGCAGTTATTATTAAGAAAAAGGGGGACAGATTCAAGCTAAACGCATAAAATAACTATTGTTGTACTGCAATTTCTTTACAATAAATTTCTTTTTATATTATGTGTCATATTTTTATGTTAATTGCAAAATAATAATGGGATAGTTATTCGAGGGCACGCTGTATTCGCATTTTCTTTTCCATTACCTTACTTTTCAAACGACCCACCTAATTACCTTATACATTTGTATTCTATGCTACGTCAAATACTTTCTATTTTTAAATAACAGACTACAGTATCTTCCAATTCCGGTTAAACTCATTTATTAACTCTATGACGTAGTATACTGAGCAATAAAAATTAAAACTATTATTTACTTACCTGGCGATAAAGTTTTAAAAAAATCTATCACCTCTCGACATAATTTGATTTTCAGACAAAGATCCTCATTTGATACTTGTGCAATACCTCCTACATTTGCATTTCCTATCATGCTTATTAAACGGCGTTTTAATTTCAGACGCACATAACTCGAGCAGTCCTCTTTCTGATTTTCCATCAATTGTTTTATATCTGCCGCACTTTGCAGATTTTTGATAAACTTGTTGAACGATTCAAAAATGGTAGCAGCAGTTGCAGCTGATATTTCGAATGCACATTTGTTACATTTCCATGGTAGTCCTTCGATCAAAAAGTTTTCTGGTAAAGTTAATCCATCACAGCGTCTACAAATCGCATGTTTACCATTTACGTTCATGAGTTTAACTCGTAACTTACATATTTTTACATTTTAAGGCACTATAATTAGTACCAAATTCGGTTATATCATTACATCTTTCACATTCACACCTGAACAATTTGCCGATTTGGAGATAATCCTGTCGTTTGGGTGTCGGCCAAAGTGAGTTTAGATAACAAATACTCAAATTATCTCCCTGTTTTATTGGTACTCCCGCAATAATTCGAATCATTTGTTTTGAATCGAACACTACGAAGCAATTTGGTTTACAGCTATGTTGAAATAAGGACGCCGTTTCATAAATTGCCATGTATGGTGGATCTCTACACGACGCAGCGAAGGAGTTTATCTGGAACATTGAAAAAGTAACAAAGGTATATGTATGTAAAACGTTCTTGAAATTTTCCTATTACATTTCTTTAAAAAGACAAATAATTTTAAACTTGTTAAATACGATCCCTGGGGAATGGGAACTTTTAAATCTAAACATTAGACATCATAGCACTTGCTATGTTTGTGCAAGGAAGAACTTTCGTATGATAAGGATGACTATGGGAGGGAATGAGAAGGACATAGTAGTTGAATCAAAATACCTCCCATATTACCAAACAGGGCAACCACCAACTAGAGAGGTAAGGAAGCTCTTTAGCAACTGTGAGGACAAAGGGCTACAGCTGGTGCTTGAGTGCGACACCAATGCACATCATAAAATTTGAGGCAGTTCGGGAACTAACACTAGATGTGAGCGATAAATTTGACTTACGGAAATAGCTGCTCCATAAAAGAGAAGTAAATGGGGCTCCCTTGGTAGAGCCACGAATTTTCAATACTGAAGGTAGAAGTACGCAAGCTTTCCAACTGGCCCATAAAAATACGGGAAATGGGACGAATCGTATAAGGATTCCCGCAAGAAGTATGAATATACGCAATAAGGACTAAAAGCACATCCTAGAGGAAGAACTGTGAAGGGGTTCAAGAGATACCGGAATATGCTAGACACCTAAAACCTCGCTGAAAGAAAGCACGGGAAGGAAAGGTCTGGGGGAATTATACTACTAGTACTGGAGAGAAACCTCTGAATCTTTTGTTCCAGGTACATTTCCAGGAAAATATAATTAATTGTACTTGAAAACGAGCTTACAAGTTGGAAGCTAGAAGTAACGAGGAATGCCAATAGGGAATACTAGAAGACAGCAAATGAGTTGATAAATAGAACAAGGTCAGTATGGGCGTTCTGTTGAATTGCAGAAATCGGCTGGGATAAATGGCATATTCCCTATTCTGATTCAACATGAACCAGGATGAGATATGTATGCTCAGGCTAAATCTTTTAAACCAATAAGTCTGAAATAGGTCCTTTTGGAACAATGGAGAAACTACGTAGCTGATAAATACATTGGGGATGCGATACTTAGGACTAATACTCTGCATTAAAACCAATGTGCCTATCAGTCAGATAAGTATCCATACATGAGTTGACTCAAAGAGTACAAGAATCTCTGTATAGACAAAAAATTGTGCTAGGAATTTTCCTAGATATAGAAGGTGCATTTGATAAACCTGTTATGAACCTACCCAAAAAGGTGTAACAAAGCGTAGAGTCAACCAGAATATTACCAGATGAATATGCTCCTCCTTAAAAGACAGGAAAATGAATCATATGCTGACAACTTAACAATCTTAATAAGTGGGAAATATGGTGTAAAGTTTGACGCTGCACGCCATATGGACCAAAAGAGGGACGTATCGGTCAATTCAAATAAAACCTAGGTTATAGCCTTCTCATGAAAAACAAAATATGAAACGACTAAAATTAGACAAGAATTACAAGTGAGTAAGGAAGTCACTTTAACATTGCAAGGCATCAAATCATGACTAAGGATGCTACTAATAAACTTGCAAAGTTACAAAGTCTATCCGATGACAACAGGGGCGATGGTAACTACGCCAACTGCAACCATGGATCCGCTGTCAGACTTACTATTAGTAGTGAAATCACAGGTACTTCTAGCAGCATGTAGATTGAACATTAATGGATATGGGAAGCATTCCTGTAGAAAAGGGACCCATACCGAAATCTTCGAAACCGTGAACAACTATGTTGTTTTAAACATATATACTCTGATAGAATAGTAACTTCAGAAAACCATTCAGGGTTGATATACCTGAGCGAAGGGAAGTGGGAAGAAGGCAGGAGGTGCAAAATCAGTTTGACCTCCATCTAGTATATGCGTGGAGTATAAGCGTTGGAAACTTCTAGAATGCCTTACGGCATATGAGCACACTGGTAGAACATGAAGAAATGGGTGGCAAGGCACAAAATTGGAAAGGAATGAAAAAGGAGGCCAGTTAGCAAAACTGGAAACAGAGAAACCTATAATCGGACCTGAACCGACATGAGGGCAGGTATGTACGACAGCTAAAAAAATGGTAAAGAAGCAACTCCAGAAAAAACATTGCAGATATTGGATGAAGGGATAGTACTAACAAAGAGTTTTCATCGTGTTCATTTATCGGCCCTTTGTAATGTTTAAAAATAACTGTTACTATTGTCTTGTAATTTCACCTACCCCAATAATTCGATTAATTTCTTCAACTTCGTCCATACTGAATTCCTCATGAAATCCAAATACTTTATAAAAGCCATCAGTAACTTTCGAATAAATGCCAGTTCTATATTTTCCGGGATGAGATTCTAAGTTACTTAGTTTTTTCCATATATCAGAATGCAACTTCTTGTGATACAAGCATCGTAATATATTTAGAGAAGCATTGACCAAATCCAAATGCTGTGGTAATTTTGAGACCTACAATATAATTCAAAATAACTTATTTAAAAATCCCTTACCTAAATATTACATTTAATCCCCATTTTACGATGTAATAGCATTCAGGTTTGTGATTAGAATTATTCTGGCACTCTTTGCTGCAAAGTGACCAGCCACACTTCTCACATTTTTTGAGTATTTTGTTATCCAAGGAATTTAAACATCCTACGCACACTTTTTTTATATCAGGACCTGACAGTAGAGAAGCCTCTTGCAAAACGACGTCTCCTTCTTTAATTGGTTTCGTTGCTACAACATAGCGACCCAATCGTTCATTTCTACAAATCTGAAACAAGATTAATTAACAAGTAACGACTATGTATAATATATCTCCAATCAACAACAACGGAACACTATCATAAGCTTTTGTGATGTCAATAAATGTCATATGCACCTCCCGATTCACTGTTACTCTCTTTTCCAATATTTATGTTAAACAGGACACATTGTCTATAGTTGACCGTCCCACCCGAAATCCACTTTGCTCTTCACTTTCGAATGGCTTGTATTCTTTGCCTATTAGTTGTGTCACAAAATAGTGTTATAATCCAGCCGTACACTCTACTTAGAGTACTTGTTTTGGATATGCCACGATAATTATTACAATCGTCTTTAGGTCCCTTTTTGTGTATTGATATGATCCATGATATTTTCCATTCGTCAGGTAAGTTTTGTCCGTTTAAATATTTTTTAAATAACTTTGTTAGCATTAATATTAGTTTCGGTGATGCGGAAATAATATACAACAAACAAACAATATATTATTTCTTAACGAACTTATCACAACGAAAAAGGAATGCATATATGCATAACCTTTCCTTAACTTTTCTATTGTACAAATAGTAAAATATTGTCGTAAAGGCGAGAAACAACTACTATTTAAGAAAATAAAAAATTGAAGCAAAATGTTACAACAAGTATTCAAACAGGCCACCTTCTTGAGCTAAACAATATCCCAGGCGGTTGTAAAAATTTTGGGGAACGTGATTTAGCATGTCCGGCGTAATTGAGGCTGCAGCTATAATAACTTGTTCCCTTAGGTCATCTACATTTGTAGCACGTGTTTTCTGTTGGCGGTAAATACAATTTTTTATGTGTCTCCAAAGAAAGAAATCATTAACTGATAAGTCTGGGGACCTAGGTGGCCATAGTATTTATATTTCCCCGTCTACTTATTACGCGTCCAGGAAACGTAGTGCTAGGAAAAGCTCTTACAGCAGCGCTTTCGTGACCTGGACAGCCATCCTGCTGGTACCAAATATCTTCTAACGTCACGTTTGCAGTCCAAATTGTAGGTAATATTTCATTATGTAGTAGCTCTAGGTATTTATTGCTATTCAATGTACCATTAAAAACAAAAGGACCAATGTTCCTGTTACCTAAAACACCAGTCCACATATTTAATTTTTGAGGATATTTCGTCCGGTAGTTATAATGCTCATGATGATTGGTACGGGACCAGTAGCGTACAATGGAAGCATTATGATGTCCATGAACAGGAAAAGTACTTTCGTCAGTGAACAAAATGTTATTAATAAAATTTTCATTTTCATTTGCAATGATCATCATAGTCTCGCAGAACTTCATTCGTTTTATGTAATCTTCTGGATATATTTCCTGGTTCTTTCTAATTTTGAAGCACTTGTATTTGTTCTTTCTCAAAATGGCCCTCACACCATCTTTGCCCGTGTTGACCATGCTACTTACATGTCGCAAAGATTGAAATTTATTCTCCTCTACTGCAGCACATACCTGTATTTCCATGTTTCCCTGGTCAGCATTTCTTTCACGGCGAGGTTTTTTATGATTTTTAGATGAAATGCATCCGAAAACTTTTGTATAATTCTTCAAGCAGTCCTAACAGAAGGAACTGGCCGATTTTCAAATAGAATTTGAAACAGGTCAGTAATTTGCCGAAGAGAATTTCTTTGGAAGTACCACTTAACACTTTCACTGCGGAAAGCGCGCATGTGCGCTCTGCGGTGCCCCCACAATGTGCGGACGGCGCGCAAGTGCGGCCTACGCTTATAGAGATATCTGTAAGCCGTATTTTGTCCGCACTAGAGTAGGAGGAGTGTTGTGTCTGGTCTCGCATATTACATGAGTTTTAAAAAATTTTAAATTTAAATTTCGTTATCCGCTGTAATGGATAACAATCAAGCTGGGCCTTCAGGCATAAAACGACGCAAAATAGTTTCTAGAAACGTTACTCGACTTACAGATGATGATATGGAGAATATACTACTTGATTCGGACAACGAAAGCTTCATGTCAGGTGAGTCGTCGTCCGACAACAAAATGGAGTCCGGCGAAGATCAAACAAGCGATTCTGATAATGATTCTTGGCAGGACGACTGCGATAGGATGCCTGTCATTACATTAATAAAACAAAACGAATTATTGGTGACACCGGAGAATGCAGAACCATATGATTATTTTTTATTGATGATGGATAATGATTTTTTGAATGATATTGTAGTAGAAACGAATCGCTACGCTGATGAAACATTTCTAAGTGCAATTTTTTTTTCCGCACGGAGCAAAAGTACGTTTTTCCGTATACGCATTGAAAGAATTTAACTGCAAATAAATCGGAAACGGCTTGTTTTATTAAAATTTGACAAGAATGCATTCTTCTTCAGAATTCAACAGGTAGTTTATCCGATTACTGATTTTCTAAAAATATCCAGTGGCGTCCTACTTATTTCTAAAAAAGGGACATGTAACCCCTGTATCGGCGCCTATGGATTCCTGTAACTATTTTTGACTTGTACTGTAGATGCGTGTTTACATAGAAAGGTAGTGTGCCAAATTTGAAAAGGATCGCTTTTGTCTTTCCTGAGATATTTAATTATAAACTTTTTTTAATCCAACTTTAACACCCTGTACAAAACTTATGGTGCATTTTTGGAGGCATGTTTATTAATAAAAGTACACTTATTTTGCGATTCTCTATCACCTCTCAAAATTAATGCACAAAAACCTGGACCACCCTGTATATTATTACCTCTACTGCATTCCTTCAGTTTTTAATACGTTTCATATACAGGGTGTCTCTAAAATGTGTGGACATAGCTTAACCACATATTCCTGAGCGCAAAATAAGATGATTTAACCTAACTTACCTATATCCAAATTCATTTCATTAAGCCAGTATTCTGCTTCAAAGTTCTTTGAAAAAAATTAATTTTCCTTATAAGAACAAAACGCTTGCATCGATTTGGATAATTTTGCATGACGCTCCATACGGACATCAGACATCTTTTGAGATGATAATAGTTATTATTTATTATCAATGGATCACTAGTGTATGAAACATACGTGTCACAGCCCATATCATACAGTAGCTCTTTAATGGTAAGACCGATAATTACAATAATTTCTTTTTAGAAAAAAACGTTCAACAGTAAACTTTTTGTCTCTTTGTAATTTGTAATGTCTGTTACAGTTTAAACACAAAAAATTGAAATCTGAGTGACATCTCCAAAGATGTCTACAGTAAAATAGCAATATCCTTCAACGCCAAGCTCAGACGCAGTACGGCACAGAAGGCCCTATATGCAGCGGAATGCCTTGCGATGAATAGGAAAGGTCTGATCAAGAAATCGAAAGTTAAAGAAAGAAAGATATTGAGAAAAATCCTGGGTCCGGTCAAAGCAAACTACGAATACAGCAGACGACACAACCACAAGCTATACACACGCGCGGAAAAGATATCGGACACAATTCGGCAAAGGAGGACTGCTGTTGAGGGTGAATCTAGGAAAGCTAGTGCCACGATACGCGGTCTCACGTATCAGTAAATAAAGACCTGGAAATGGCACTAGCAAGTAATGACTGTAATGAGTATTAAATTGGTTTTAACACTAATCTTTATTATCACAGTTCGTTGTATTTATATAAAAATCATGCTGAATTTACTATCTAAAGTACAATTTTAACAACCTTTGGTTATTTACGAAATAAAAAGTGCAAAACTGCAGATTTGCAGTTAATGCGTTTGGAAATCTACTGCACTCGCTGTGACCTACTAATGTGCAGCTAAAATATTTGTAATTGCAAATAATGTAAAGTCAATGTATTTTAACTAATTTCAAGTAATATTATTTAACGTAAGAATTATGTTTAATGGAATTAAATTCTTCTATTCTTCTATTGTCACATGGTACGACTGAGCACAGCGCGATTGACTAGCCGGATCTTTATTTACTTTCTCGACAAGTAAAACCCTGGGAGACTGGTTCACTGACGTGGAAAGAAATTTGCAGGAAGTGGGAATCGCAAAAACATCGAGAAGCGTGACCTCCTTAAGAAGAAACTTGGAGCGTACAAAGGTTTTCAGGAAAAGCCAAAGCTAAGAACAGGCAAGCCATTAACAGTAAAAAGGAAGGAAGGATGAGCACCGAAAATTAATGCGGGAATACTGAGCAAATGCTGAAACACAAGGGAGAAAAGAAAAAAAAACAGTTGAAATATCGTGGTCCATAGTTGACCGAAACGAAGGGAGGAAAATCCTTAGTTTCATTCGTTTTACAGTATGACGTTGGCAGTTATTTTTTTTCATTTTTCTGTACTTAAATATAGTGATAAACCGACAGGAATTGCATGGACGTTTCAAAACCTAAATCCAAAATTGGTTTGGACTTTTTGACTTCTTGACATTTTAATTATTCAAGTCAAAAGGAAAGAATATACAGGGTGATTCAAAAGTGCCATTCATTTTAAGGGTAGGTAGAGCATATTATCAAATAGAACAACTTTTCTCAATAAACCATGTGTCCCAAGTAAACGGTATGCTCAGAGAAAAATTAAAAAATCAATACAAAACTTGGTTTGGGGTCACTGGAATCTAAATTTATCAAACGCCTTTCTTGCTCATGCTGATAATAGAGTCCGGGTATATTATGTAGGTCAGTATATCAGTCATTCATCGAACATCTGCCTAACCTCTTAAGAACCGAATTAACTAACGTTATTTTAATTTACGGGGAAGTTCTTCAGAATGCTGCAGCAGCTCTGACAGGCAGTTTGTGTTTGTGTTGTGTGTATTTGTGTAGAAGTTAATGGAGGATCATTTGAACGTCTTCTGTAAGTCATGTTCCTCTTTAATAATAAAAATTATTTCTAATATCACTTTTTAAACATGCTAGTAATTGTTTGCAGCCAGACTCAGGACTGAAAAAATGTGAGGGGAAAGTGAAACCTGTAAATTACATAATTGTGTAGTGATTCGTTTAGTTTTGCAGGGTCAAATTTCTATCGCAGGCTTTTAAATGCAGATTAGCCATTGGTTCTTAAAAGTGTGTAACACAATCTATAATAAACAAAAATCGCGATAAGTTTTAAATGCCACAAATGTATAGTTCACGTCAAATGGCGCCTGCGTCCTTGCTAATTGTGTCTTGGCTAAATGAAGCGGTAAGGCCTTATATGCAATATTAATTCAGCGGGCCTTGTTCTACACAATTTGAAAATTGTATGATGACATTCAGAGGTCACTCATATCGCCTTTCTACCAGCAATGAAAATGCACATTGAGATAAAATGGCGGAACTAATTTTCATTTTTTTCTAATTAAGTAACTTTATTACCATACTTTTTTCTTAAAACGTGTTGTAGTGTTCAAGGTGGGAGAGTTTTACCCATTTGGGATTGTTTATTTGGTTAAACCCCTAAATACTTGAAACATGACGAAACCTAGGGGAAGCAAAACTGAAATCTACCTAATTGGATTTGAAGAAACTGAGATTTTGAGTAGCAAATTACCACCAAAAAGAAAAATCCTGGCTTTACTTTCCCAGCATCATGTAACCCTCAAGAAAATGGTAAGAAAAAAGTGCTCGGTTTGTTATAGCAGTCGGAAAGTTCTAGAAAAGAGCAAGAATTTCGACCAGAGACAAAAAGCGTTCGACTCCCTAACTCGAGAAACTTATTAATGTTAGGAAGAACTTGGAAAAAATTCGAAGCGAGTTTCAAAACACAGACTAACAATGAAAGGATGTGTGTCGGGAATCATGATGACATTTTTGGCATTGCCCATTCAGATGCTTTGAATCTAAGTGCTATGCATGAGGATAGAGAATTTCTTCTTATTCAGCGGAAAAAAGGACATCGAAGTAACATGGCGCAAATTAACGGCGTTATTTCGGCTATCGAGACGACACTTTCCAAACGAAAGAAGGAGAAACAAAAGAAAAGCAGAGAACTTTTGAGTACCAACGATCGATTCCTGTTTTACAGTCAAGCAGTGATAATGTAACGGGGAAAGAGGAGGAGGAAGTTGACAATTTCGTTGGAGCAATGCCGGTAAAACAGGTAAGAAAGAGAGCGAGGAAAGACTAAGTAAATGCATGTTGCCATGGCACTTGATAGAGCCACCATTAGCGATCAAAAAGCCGCCATAGTCTTAACTGCTGCAGCCAAAAGTTTGGACCACAATGTCGCGAAATTATCAATTAATAGTTTCAACGTAAAAAGAACCAGAGAGAAGGTTCGCATGGAGACAGAAACATCCATAATGAAAATCACAAACTGGAAGGTCCTGTTGTTGTACATTAGGACGGAATTTTGTAAGACCTCACTTCAAAACAAATGGTAAGCAGACTGCTAGTTTTAGTGTTTGGTCTTGGAATAGATCAGTACTGGAAGTTCCAAATTTAAACGAAGGCACAGGTTTCGCACAAGCTTCGGCTGCATTGAAATTAATTAAGGAATGGAAAATTTTCGACCCGATAATAAAATGTGTTTCAACACTACGTCAAGCAATATGGGTGTGAAAAATGGAACTTTTTTGGAACAGAACTGGAAAAAGTTTCTGAATTTACCATGCAGACACCACATTTTCGAAGTTGCTCTATCTAGTGTTTTCATGGAATGTATGGGTGTGTCTAGTGGTCCTGACATTGCTATTTTCAAACGCTTCCAGGCGTCATGGAGCCTCTTTCCATCTCAAACAGTACCAGACAGGAATCACGAATCTTGTTGTTAGCAATGACATAATAGTCCGGTGAAATTAGACGAACAAAAGGCCCATCTCCGGAAAAATTCCCGGAAAGCTGGATTTTGGTACGGACCTTGATATTGTGGTTCTAAACAAAACGTCAAAAGTCCCCATCGATCCGAGTGCCGCTAAAAATTTCACGTGGGATCAAAGGTACCACAACAGGGTTTTTCGTGAATATCTCATTAACGGTCAATTTTACGGAAAAAATATTTATTATCAAATTTGTAGCTTAGGAAACAGTGTGCACTTGATGTACCTATACACACATTCCGTTGAGGAGTGCACACTGTTCGTTACAACTTTGTAGATCGCATTATCTCCAAAACGGTCACTCCTATAAATAAAAGTCATTGCATTTGTTTTGTAGGAAATTTCCTAAGCTACAAATTTGATAATAAATATTTTTTCCGTAAAAGTAACCGTTAACCAGATATTTACGAAAAACCGTGTTGTATGACTTTTGACCCCGTGTGAAACTTTTAGCGGCACTCGGATCGATGGAGACTTTTGACATTTTGTTTAAACCCATAATATCAAGGTCCATACCAAAATCCAGCTTTCCGGGAATTCTTCCGAAGGGCAATGTCTAATTTGACCGGACTATAAAGAATCATTCAGCGGGTATAATTGAATTCGTAAGCATACACTTTGAAAGAAACAATCATCACCGAGATGATTACAAAAAGCTGCTAGAATTGATTTTGATCTTTCGTGGTTCGAAACTAAAGCGAAAGCTTACACTTTTTGGCTCCTGGGGCTCTTCACAATGCTCGCAATATTAAAAACAAAACTCATGTGAAGAAATGATTTGATAAAATTGCAGATAATGAGAAATTACTTAAAAGATTCACTCTGTAGATAAATATTTATAAGTTAAGCAGTACCATTGAATAATTTTTTATGCTATCAGAAGCAGAAAAATCTTACGATTTCGGAAATGTAAAAAAAATTATAAGTTGACAAATTCAAGGCCACAGATATATGGAGTACTTATATCTAACAACTTTTGTTAAAAATATTTTTTCTAAAAGTCGACAATAAAAGAGGTATAGTGATATTGCGTTACTTTTTCCTCGCCCTGTAGCGTACAGGGTGTTAGGTAATGTTTCTGCCAAACTTTAGGGGCGGGTTTGTAACGATAAAAGGAATAAAAAATTCTTATACCATTTTTTTCTCAGTTGCATTTTTTTTCTTTAATTATTTTGTGGTTGTTAATAAAGTTTTATTGTTACTTGATGTATTAGACTCTTATTTATCCGTAAAAATTTTGTTCCTGTATCTTTAACCCTTTGTTTTTGTTATTACAGCAGTTATCAAAATAAGGCACTGCAAATTAAAGCATGCTTTTTCTCAGAAACTATGCATATTAGAATAGAATTATTGCATAATACTTTTTTGCTCCATTTGTCGTTATAAAGCTATTCCCAAAGTTTGGCCGAAGCAATACTTAACACATACAGTGTGTATAAAACAGAAACATAATATGATAAGGATAATTAGAAGTGAAGTTCAGCTGGGCAAAATTAAGTCCACTACTCTTCCACTTAACCTCTGTAAAATCCTCATGAGCTTAGAGCTACTTAGATACTACTTTTACATTGAAAATACGGAGATATTTATACCTAGTGTCATCAAGGATTGACGTATTTAAATTGATGGAAATACTTATTTCTAGAAAAAATCTAGTTTAAACCAAATTATGTTGATGTGCGGTATTAAGACAAAGAATTGGTAACACAATATTAGATCAGGATTTGGTGAAAATAGTGTTGTTCTCGGCGCGAGATTAAATTTACATGGCTGAGGTTAATAAGTTAAGTGTTTGAATGTTACATATCAATAATAGGTTGATAACAATAAGAAATGGAAATTTACTTACATTTAGCAAACATATAAAAACGATTTAAATTACTTAAAGTAAAATATAATAAGGTAGGGCTAGGTAAGGCATAACAAATGGCACTGACTGAAGAGCAGTATAATCTGCTATTTGGCATAATATCTTATTTTAAAGCTATTTGGTATTTTTTATTCAACCATTAAAACTTATTACATATGTATTGATATTAATTGTAATTGTAACACTACCCGTTGATAGACGATAGCCAAGTTAGCTGGCGTTAATTAATTTGCACATTTGTTCAGCTCATTGTTTGTCATCTACATGCAACCAGATGCATTAAAGCACCCTTTTCTCCTTATGTTCCCTCAACTGTAAACCCCTTTAAATATTTTATGTATTAACAAACAACAAACAGAAAAATCATTACGAAATACATTAAATGGACTTCATAATATTTTCATCAGTCGCGTTGATTATACTGCTGTAAAAAATTGCGGATAATGCGCAATTTTCGTAATTACTGTCAGCCACCAAAATTATGTGATTATAATGTACCAGTACCTACATAATATTATTTTTAGTATAAATAACAATTTATAATTAAATAAGATGTCAAATTTGTGTTATTATTAATCTTTTTGGGCTTCGAAGCATTTACAATTGAAAAATTTGTTAAATATAAATCTTAGCCGAAACCATAATTTGGTTTTCGACATATTTTCACCCTTCCCTTATACCACCCACCCATCAGTAATTAAAAAACACTTACCTTAAAAGGTTTGCACACTTTTTGATGATCCTTCCAAGAGAGTGTTTGATGTTCTCTGCTGCAGTAGAAAACTTTCCAACATTTTCCGCATTTTTGCTGCGTTGGCTGTTTACACACGTCGCACTTCGTAATTTCTGCCATTGTAACTACGAGGCTCGAGGCAGTTAATATTTATTTCCGTTTAACTTCTCACACAACAAACGTAGTAAAAACAAAGTTTTCAATTTATAATTTCGCAGGATAACTGATTCACAATTGCAATTTTTTTGTCATGCTCATCACAAATTAAACGCTAGTCTCAACATAACTTAGCTCCTTTAGCCTGCTTATGCGACTGACTCACTGTTGCTAAATTACTCATACCGCGAAACAATCGAAGCATAGATAACGAATTCCGACGAATGCATTGTAGGGGATTCCCCGAACTGCGAACGTATGATAAAACAAATAACGATTATAATTATTAGTAGGGCTGAGAATTTTCTTTGTTCAATGGCAGGAAGCTACTTCGTTTTAAATATTTGTTTTATAGTTTGTTAATACATAATACTTATCTGTGATTCAAGTAAATTAATAAAGACTTTTTTTGGATAGATTGAAAAAACTGTTTTGGACAAATATTGTAGTAGATAGTTTAAGGATTTCATAAATGTTTTACTTTCAAAAATCGATGGAGTGGTTATCAAAAAATCTTGTTTTGAAATTTTTGATCGATCGCTATTTTGTTATTTGAAAAAGTAAAAAATAATTGTAAATGCAAATGTTTTAGAGAGCCGAAACCTAATTTTGAAAATTTTTGTTTTTTTTTTCAATAGACCTTAAAATAAGGGAGTTATGACGATTTTTCGAAAAACAAAAGAACTCCAATAACTGTTAGGGTATTTTTCGTATTGTCAGGATTAAAATACTCTACTCAGGCTCAATAGAAATAACGTATATTAATTAATAAAAATAATACATGAGTTTACACTTGTTCTTATCTGTAGGTCATCCATTCGTAAACTGCCTATTTTAACAAACTTTCAGCTGTTATATGGTAGTTCATTACCACCATAAAACAACACTTGTTTTTAACGATCTTTCCTAAGTCCCATTCACGCTCGATTACATACATAGCTAACCGTTTTTACAAAAATGCATGCAGACATAATTGTCGTTATACATTAAACATCCAGACGGGCACAAGCCCACGTTTTATTTACAAAAATATTGTAACAGCTTCGGCCTTTCCTGACCTATTAATCGTCCTCGATAATTCCTAAACTAAACAAGTAAGAAACAAGCGGAACTTAAACCTAAGACAAAATACATCTCTTTTCAAAAATTCAAAGATTGATCTCACAATAAGCATAAAGAAAGTACATAAATAAACAATGGCATTCGTTTAGTCCGATTCTGATATACAGGATGCTGACGAACTTATTAGACACAATCTTTATTGTTTTCACTCACTAATAAATCACGAATCACAACGCACCGGATTTGTAGGCACAACTTCATTAAACACCGTTTCACTATTCGGCACAGAACCTTTTGGAATCAGTTTCAGTCTATCCACTGCGATAATTCCCTTAAAAATTCTTCCACTTTGTTGTTCACCCTCAATATCTTGCACTAAATACCTATCATTATCTAGAGCTTTTACTACTTCATATGGCCCTTTATATTTCGCCACTAACTTTCTGCTTTCACCAGTACTAGGCGCTTCACTTCTCACTAACACTAAGTCACAGGGTTGATACTTCGGAGCTTCTTTCCTCTTCTTGTCGTACTGCACCTTCATTTTGTCTTTATTTTTAGCAAGCAGCACTTCAACATCTTCTTTCTCCACCTTATTGCCCATTTCTTCATTCAAAGTCATTATTTCTCGGGTTAATGGATTTTCTTCTAACCCAAAACTTTTATATGTAAAAACTATTTCATGGGGTGTACGTTTTGTCACATTGTGAACACTATTATTTACCGCCCACTGTACTTGAAACAATTTTTCGTCCCAATCATTGCATTCTAAACCTGTAGCCGAAGTCGATAAGCATGTAATCATAACAGTATTCAGTCTTTCGATTTGACCATTGGCTCTAGGTGTCTTCGACGCAATTTTCACATGTTGCATGTTAAACTTCTCACAAAACTGTTCAAAATTATCGGATGTAAAGGCTGCGCCTCTGTCACTAATAATTTTAAGGGGTTTTCCAAAGCAAGAAATAAACTCCTTTATGAACTGTATAGATGCAATAGTCCCTGTATCTTTCACAGCTTTTAACATAACATACTTGCTGAAACCGTCAATTAAAGCGATTATATATTTGTTCTTACTTCTTGACGTCACGAACGGTCCTAGGTGATCAATATGCACACACTGAAAAGGCTTATTCCCTTTATCCAAAGGATGGAGGAATCCTGGTTGCTTTCCTTTTGGAACTTTATAATATAAACAGTTCAAACACCTGTTCACGCACTTCGAAACGAAATCTCTCATCTTCGGAAAATAGTAAGTTTCTTTTAGTTTAGACAACGTTTTATCGATGCCCAAATGCATTAATGATTTATGGGCCTCGATTACCAACTCGCACCTGACATCCGCTGGAACATACAATCTCCACAAACCCTTCACCGTTTTGTACACTCTACCTTGGTAAAGTGTGAACTTTTTATGTATGTCGGCATCACCTTCCTCTAATTTATCTCTTATGGACACAATTTCGATGTCATTTCTTTGCAAAGCCGCTATCCAATCCGTATTAATGGTTATTCCCATAACAGGCAATCCCACTAACGACACTTCTTCCGCTGGGTCGACAGGATTTCGACTCAGACCGTCAGCCACAACATTACTAACACCTTTGTGATATTCGATATTATAATTAAATTCTGATAACCGAACGAACCAACGTCCAATGCGCGCACTTAGATCTCTCTTATTCGCAAGCATTTTTAAACTATTACAATCAGTACGGATAACAAATTCAATACCAATCAGATAAACCCGAAAACGTTCCAACGCACACACAATCGCGAGCGCTTCTAGTTCGTACGAATGATATTTAGACTCGTCTTTTGTCGTTTTACGACTGAAAAATGAAACTGGGTGCAATTTCCCATCGGATTGTTCTTGAAGCAACACTGCCCCAATTCCAATTAAACACGCGTCCGTTTGGACTTCAGTTTTTGCACTTGGATTATACACTGCCAAGACAGGCTTACACAGTAAACACCTCTTGATTTCTTCGAACGCACTCTGTTGTTTAATTTGCCACTCAAACTTTGTGTCCCTTCGCAATAATTCGGTCAATGGACTAATTATTCTAGCGAAGTCTTTCACAAACCTTCGAAAGAAACTAGCCAATCCAACAAAACTTCGCACAGATCTAACGTTTGTAGGCACTGGAAAGTTTCCCACACTCTGTAGTTTCCTACTACCTGGCGCTATACCTACACTCGAAATCTCGAATCCTAAGTATTCAATAGTATTCATAAAAAAATAACACTTCTCCAAATTTAAAGTCAGTCCCGCAATTTTTAACGCCTCGAACACTTGTTTCAACTTTATAATTCCGTCTTCGGTACTCGCACTCGGAATTATAATGTCATCGATATAGGCCATTGCTACATCATATCTCAAGTTGCCTAACACAAGGTTTATTAAGCGTTGAAATACTGAAGGAGCATTACACAGTCCGAAGGGCATCCTCTTGAACTGGTAATGTCCATCAGGCGTAATAAACGCCGTTTTATCCCTCGATTCCACACTCATAGGTACTTGATAGTAACCACTACTTAAGTCTAAACTTGTAAAGTACCTCATTCCACTCATTCGATCCAGCTGATCTTCGATCAGAGGAATAGGATAGTGATCCTTCACTGTTTGTTTGTTGAGCGCGCGATAGTCGATGCACATTCTCACATCGCCAGTCTTTTTCTTCACCAGCAGGACTGGGCTGGCAAAGGGCGAATTGCTGTCTTCAATAATATCTGCTTCTTTAAGTTCATTTACAATCTTCTTTACTTGTTGCTTTTCAGAGAAGGCCATTCGATAAGGTCGATAGTACACTGGTTTACCATCCGCCAGATTTATTTCCATTTCCATTTTATTCGTCAGTCCAATCTGACTCATTTTTCTTGCTATCAATTCTTTGTTCTGATTCAATAAATCTAGAACATGAGTTGCACTTTCTCTGGACAAATCAGTATGAATTTCCTCATAAGTCACTGACTCGGTATTGACTTCTCTTCTGCATTCTGTCTCCACATCGACAGGTTCACACACTTCACCTCGCGTAATCAAGTCTCCTTCTTTAAGATTCAAAATTCCGTTTGTGAGATTCAACACAGGAAGCATGGCTCTACCTTGCTCATCCATCTCAATTAGACATCGTGGAATGATTTGGCCCTTTTCCCTGATACCTCCTTCGACGCACAGAGTTTCACTTTTAATTGTGGAACATACAGAAACATGTCCTAAGAAATTACTAGGTATTGTCACGTCTTCTACTGTTGCAATCTGGGACTTCCTCGTTTTATCGCCTTCCATATTCGCGAAGTTAGCAACGCCGGTACTTATTCGCAACTCGTTGCTGGTACTTAATATGTAAACATGGGGTTGCTCTGTATAAGGGTGGCCCACTATCACAGGTACCAACTGGCTTTCACTTGGTACGACATGCGCATTTACTCTCGCCGATACTCCGTCGATCGTGAGGTCAACGGTTACGACCCCAATTGGTTTCACAACTCCCTGACCGTACCCAATTAATGGTTCGACGTCGGTCTCGAAATATGTAAGACCCATCTCATTTAATGTATCAGAGCGAATAGCTACACAGCTGCTCCCAAGATCAATATAACATCTGGTTAGTTTTCCATTGATCATTGCATCCTTGAAATATTTTGTGTGAGTGTCCTTTCCAATACTTAGCACTGAAGACTTTTCGCTCGTTGTACTCGTCACTGAGCTTGACACGTTCTGATTGTTTGTGGCTTTTCCACAAAACCTCGCATAATGACCTTTCTTATTACATTTGAAACAGATAATGTCTTTAGATCTGTTTTCAGTTCGACCGGTACCCGCACTTTTATTCGCGGTGTATCCCTCTTGCGTATTACACTTGTTATTGCCCAATTTATTACCGAATCCGACCTGAGGTCTCCCGAAAGATTTTTCTTTGTAATCGGTCACATAACTATTTGCAGACTTGATGTCCGGAAGCAGTTGACAAGGCTTCTCATATCGACGCAGCGGTCCTAAATGATCTCGAAACTTTATATTATTTAAACCGTCGACAATCCATTCGATAGTCTCTGAGTCACTCATTTTCACTTTATTACATCTTGCCAATTTTTCGTAAAAATATTCGACAACATCTTGGTTTGATTTTCGCTTGTAATTTTGTGCATCCAGTCGCAATGACAAAGCACTTTTTTCACAGGGGAAGTTTTCACGCAACAACACGCACCACTCCTGCCAAGTACGGTCGCTTTTGGCAGGTAAACTATCCCGCCAAGTCTTCGCGACACCACTTAATTTCGATAGCGCGTAATGCCTTATCGCAAGATCATCCCAATCATAAATTTCACCGTGTTCTTCAATTTTATTGAGCCATTGGTCGATAGAAATATCATCTTTAACAGGATCAAATACAGGTAACACTGCACTCATATCCCTGAAGTAACGAGGTCCTCTCGCATCTCCATTTTCAAAGTCAGAATTATGGTCTCCTCCCGCCGAATTTGTGACGCTCTTATTTTTCTCTGCCATCTCGTTATAAGTCCAGCACACTTTGCCCTTACAACTTTGACCGTGACAACAGTAAGCACCCCAAATGCCCGTTTCACGCGATCGCGACAGATACGTTTTCGAACGACACTAAACTTCGTAAACGCGGTTCACAAGGTACGACTTTTCTTCCAACAAGGGTTTTAACTAAACAAGTAATGTCACCTATTACTCATTTATTATCCCGCTTCTGATAAACTGTTAGGGTATTTTTCGTATTGTCAGGATTAAAATACTCTACTCAGGCTCAATAGAAATAACGTATATTAATTAATAAAAATAATACATGAGTTTACACTTGTTCTTATCTGTAGGTCATCCATTCGTAAACTGCCTATTTTAACAAACTTTCAGCTGTTATATGGTAGTTCATTACCACCATAAAACAACACTTGTTTTTAACGATCTTTCCTAAGTCCCATTCACGCTCGATTACATACATAGCTAACCGTTTTTACAAAAATGCATGCAGACATAATTGTCGTTATACATTAAACATCCAGACGGGCACAAGCCCACGTTTTATTTACAAAAATATTGTAACATAACTACGAACCGGGGCACCGAATCAAAAATTGAAACTAAGAAAAGTTGTTTGTTTTAATGAGTTCTAACTGCCATTTTTGGGTGTAACGACTTGGTATTAACACTCAGTATATTTATGCATATATTTATATCGAATTAATTATCATCGATATATCGATACTTTAAAATATCGTTATTTTTATTTGCAGTTTTATGGAACGACTTCATAGAATTCGTTAGCAAAAGCATCATAGTTTCTACATATTACGTTGCCGATGTAAGAATTTCGTGTTTAAGCACGTTTTATTGATGTTATTGCTTTTAGTGTAAATAAACTGACGCCTTACTGTCGGACAAGAATATTTCACTGAGAATACAATTCTTAATAAAATCAGCCAATCACAACGCTTGAAAATGTTGTACCAATAAGTGAAAATAATTTATTGCCGCGATAATATTTTGTTATTTCCAATAGCAACGGTAGTAACGTAGTAACCACGTAAATATGACGTACAAACAAAAAATTATTTGACAAAACTGTAGCACCGATTAGTGAAAAATGTAATCATTGTATTCTCTCCCTAAATATAACTCGTGATTCCCTTAAAAATCGATAATATTCAGAAAATGCCACTCATGTTAATCCCAATCTTTGGAAAATGCAACTCCTGCTTCGCAGTCGTTGCATTTTCGTCGTTGGGATTAACATTCGTGACATTTTGAAAATATTATCGATAATAAGCTCACCACTTGTTATATTACCCTTGATAAAATAAGCACTAAGCAGATACCTGACGGGTTTTGCGACAACAAGACGCTTGTTTAATTCTAATTGCATATTTGTATTTGTGTCTCCTCATTAAATTATTGAATATTTGGTCATCGAATTATAACACCGAAAGGTGATTAAAGGAAAATATTTAATCGATATATCGATTTATTCTATATATCAATATATTCGATATATATCCAATTGTTCGATAAGTTAATTCAATCGATAATATCGATATTTTCCATATTTTTTTTCATATCGTGCAGGGGTGCAGGCCTAATTATTAGTAACGGAATGTAGCCGATTACTACCATATTTTTATTACCTCCCTTCTTTTAAATTTTGTAATACTGATTCGAAATTTAATGGAATAAATAATTGAAGTAATAAATAAACAGAATAGAGTAATTAAACAATCAGGAAATGTTGGAACTTTAGGACACGTCGAAGAAAAATTGTAGCATCCACAAAACTTATTTTACATTTCTACAATATTGTAATTCGATTTAGATGAAGTAACTTAATTTCGGCAAAAAATTGGAGTACTGCGAAACTCTAGTTACCTACTGAATTTCTGCTACGGGTTAAGTTAGTATTAACTTTTTTATTCCTAAAATTGGCTTCGCCAGAAATTTAAAAGTTTTAACAATTATCCAAAAATATATTTAAAAAATCATGTTCTATGCAATGCTAAATCATTTTGGGTTCAAACCAGCATGCTTTTTTAATTAGGCCAAAATTGTTAAATAATTCAAATTTTGGGAATAACTAATAAATCGATTCACTTATTTTTGTGGTTTAATCAAGTCATGTGATAATGAATGTCTCAAAATGTCTCTAGTCTTCCATGGCCGTTATTAATTGAAGATATGCCTAAAATTGAATTAAGTATATATGACTTTTCTTTAATTCTGGAGAACTCGCGTAGCAGCTTGGCCCGCGAGAACTCGCGTGAGACCAGGGCCGACTATGAGGGGGTGGAGGGCAGCGGGTGCAAATAAGCACCAGGGCCCCACGCTGGCAGGGCCCCCCCAAAGAGACGTAAAGACGCAATATACGTTCCTTTTTTTGAATACTGCTAATTTTACATTTGAAAAAAAAATTTAGGACCTGTTAACTCAACCCGTTGAACCAGCATTATTACGGAATATGGTGCATCGTCGAACGTGTGGGCGGCAGTAACGGCGACTTCCGTTCAAGGTCCAGACGTGTACGTGCCAATATGAGTAATTGGAGCAGGCCCGAGAAAAGCTGAATATGTAATATGTTGTATGCGTAATAAAACATTGTATTGGGTGAACTTGACATTAACCACCGAACTTTTGTAGACCGTTGAGGCGTTGACCAGTGTTTTGTGTTGAGCTAAATAAAATTGTTAAGTTGAGTCTTGTTGAGTTTAAATTACTACCAATCTTTCGAACTTGTTATCAGACCCCATAAAGTTTCTTGCAGCCGGGTCCCTTTATAGAGAAGGCCGGCCTTGCGTGTGACAGATTCTCACCTGTCATTTTTCATGCTATTACGTGGACAATTAATGTACTTAATTTAAGTTATATAAAACCATTTTTGCAAAGAAATGTGTTTATTAAATACTTACCTTAATTGAAATCAAAGCTAAAAGTTACAAAATAGTTATGCAATGGAGAAGAAAAACAGAATAATTTCCTCATGAAACACTTATTAGCAACCATAACTAAACAAACATAAAATAATAATTGGAAAATAAAGAAATTTGTTTGTCTTAAAACGGAAATTTAAGGCAACCAAAAAAATAAGACATTGAAAAACAACAAACTACTCAGATCAGTGGCGTAGCTACCGTGGAGCAGTTGGAGCAAACTGCTCCAGGCGCACAAATATGTAGGCGCAAAATTAGAAAGGGCGAAATAAAAGCTTGTAAAAACATTTGTATAAAAAAAAATTTCGATTTGCCAGATTTTCTATAAAATATACAAAAAATAAAGAAAATCATAATTTCGATTTCAGAAAATATACATTATAAATTTAACATTTTATACACCTAAACCTGTATAACCTAAAAATGTATGATGTTTGCTAAGAATGTTTAAAAGCACAACTATAGGCACTCACTATATCACTGTATACGTATTACAAGTTGTGTTTTTACAGCAAAGAAGTTACATGTACCGGGGGAAATATTCGGGGATTTTTTTTCAGTGTTAGTATTTAGCGCTTCATATTTCCTTTGTTTACCATGGCCATGACCAAATTTGAGGTTTATTTATACCAAAATAAATTTTTATTGTCTGTCAGTTATCAATTCACGTATCTACCTAATTAAGTAATTATTTACCTAATTAATAATAATGTTGAATATTCTAAGAAGGAGAGGGTTTTTATTGTCAAAACATTTTATAAAATATGTAGTAAATATTGGTAGGTACTCCGTACTTAAAGAATTAAATTTTGTTTTATTATTATATTTGTATTTATTAAATTGAATATCTTATTGTTGAAATGCCTTGAATATGTTATTAAAAAAGTAAAGTTTTAAATTGAAATAAGTACATACAGTAGCGAACATTAAAAAAAAACGGACACCGCGAGTTTTACACTTTCTTGTAACTTTTCCGTTCCAGAACCATTAAATTGTTACATAAATATAAGGGATGAATATCCAACCAAAATCTAAACAAAATATTCCTCTTTACATCGTCACATCGATATTTAATATTTACACCTGTTCAAAAAAATCCTGATGTGATACGAAAGTTGATAGAATCAATGTCTCGCCGTTGCAAAGCAGTTATCAAAGCTTACGTATATCCTACAAAATATTGAATTTTGAACTTTTAAATTGTTGAAATTTTTTCATTTTCTGTTCCTTTAAACATTATTGTAATTTTTTCATTTTCTGTTAACTAATGGAGTTTACTGAAAAAGTTACCGGATGTTACTTTATTTCAGAATTTAAAAATTTTTGGTTACATTTATCCTTTTTCAACTTTCTTTAAGGAAACTTGATGAATAAACATACAGGTCTCCAAATATAAGTTTGTCGATGGATGCGCAGATGAGGAAACAAGACAGGTTTAATGTTAAAAAAAGATACCCAATTCTTGTCAGGCGCACAACGTGTTTTCAAGTACACTTCATAACCGCAGTAATGAATGGAGAGGCTCTTCTTATGCTTTAGAACGAATTAATCCAGGGCTTTAAAACATTTAGAAATTAACTAAGTTAGCTCAGTACTCACTTTCTTATAAATGCGAAACGTATTAAATATTATAAACAGAAATCCCAAAACTTTTATTTAAAACGTTCCACGTCAAGTGTACAAAATGCTAAGTTTGCTGTATGAGTGTCAAGCCTGATATGACAAGTCCCCACAATTTAAAATACTGCGTGTCCGGTTTTTTATGTTCACTACGGTATATGTTTTTTAAACTAAAGTTCAAAACAAATTTCGCCAGACCTCTTCCGATAAACAAGGGGGCGCACGGATTTTACTTGCTCCAGGGCGCTGAAAATGTAGCTACGCCACTGACTCAGATAAGCCTTTTCTTTCATCTATAGAAGAACACGTTGGACAAGCATATGTTGCATGTTCTGTAAAAATTGCCCGATTGCATGTGGCAGCGTTTATTCGATTATCGGTTTTTTGTTCTTGGGCCTTGGGCAAAAAGCACAAAACACAGGATTAGATTGGGTTGCTGCATTGCAATCTGGTTCTTGAATTGTCAGAGTTTTGCTTTATGCTGGTACGTAAAGATAACTAGTTATAATATTGAGGAACGAGTGATAAAATATATGGCTTGATGGCTTCATCAATTGTTGAGATAGGAGATAGCTCTTTCAAATATATTTTTCGGTCCTTGACGATGTCTGTGTTACTTTTTTTAATTATTTAAGAATTGATACGACCAATGTATATAAATATACAGCGTGTCCCAGATAGGGTTTGCGATATGTATAATAAACCAAAAATTTTTGACAAACTATTCCATCTTCTGTAGTGTAGGTCTGCTTGGTTTATAATGAATTTTTACCAAATTATACTTGAACTGATATCCAGATGGTGTAGTTAGCATAAGAATAATATAAAGCGGGTTAGGTAAAGTGGTCTTTTTATTAACTTTACACAAAAATCTTATTTGTCTTAATTTCAATCACATCTCTGGCCGGTTGAAATGAGGTGAAATAGTCCATGGTTAATTTTCTACGTATGCCCAAAATTGGTTGTGTTATCCGTTTTACTTCCAGAGTTATCGAGCTTGAAAGGGCCATCCGGTTGTTTTCCGGCATAGATCTCTAAATTTGACGTGTAAAGCATCCTTGACTCAATCAGAGCCTACAGTTTCAGGCCGTTCTTGGCTGGTTTGTTTGCAATATATTGTCCAAATTTATAACGGTCTTTAGAATTTTCCAACGTTTCGTCAACTGTACAATATTCGCTAATTTGTTAGTTGTTTTGGCATTTTCCTACAAAATCTTCAAAAACTTGCCGAATCGGTGCCAAGTTGTCATATATATTTCTTTGTTTTCTATCATTTAAGTCATCACATCTTGGTGCTCGCAGTGGAAGATGAAATCTCTCTCTCTCGACATCGTCAGCCTGAATATTTCTGAAGCAGCACCGCCGTCAAGCCAGAGCTCTTTTGTATTTAAATATTGAGCCTTTTTCGGCCCTGCTATATACAAGTATAGCAGACCCATGAGGGCATATTATATTTCTGTTGAATCTGTACTATGATAATTTCTCCCCCGTTGATAATTCAGCCGCAATTTGTACAGATAAATGTTTGTGCTCCTCACAATGTGTTGAATCATATCAGGTGGGAAAAACAGTTCCCAGAATCCAGCTCTGTAGGGAACTCTATTCAATCTTTACCAATAAACTGCTTTTTTAATTTTTCATTTTGGTTAAATAATAAGAAATTTGAAAAATACTATTCACCAAAAATGCAGCATTACCCCTTCAACTTTTTTTAGTAATAACCATTACATTATAGCTTTAAACGGAAACATCCAAGAAAAATTGCTTAAAAACCAAAAGTAAATTTTTCGAACATCATTTAAAGTCTTACAATTTAAAATACAAATACAACGTTAAGAATTTATAAAAACTACAGCAAGCACAACTCAAAGAAAAAGGAAACAATTTAAAAAGCTTTTAATCTCGGCACTATTTTGGCTTTATATTTCCTTTAAAGTTTAAGGCAGATACTTCCTCCAAAAAGTCCATTGCTTTGTAAAGAATTATCTTTGTTACACATCTTTCCTTACTATTAGTTTTATATAGATATTGAATACTGTTCTTAATTTCTTCGACCAGTTTGAACTCCTAAAAATAATTTTAAAAACCAGATCGAAATAATACACCATACCCATCCATACCTCTACAATGTCCTTTAAATTTTCCATAGAGATTGCACCATCACGTAGTTTCCTATTGTAGGATTCTGTTAAAGCGTCTAGAAGAAGCAAAAGAGTATCTGCTCTAAGCATTTTATCGGCTGAAATAGGAGTTCTGTATAAATCTTACGATTTCTTTGTTATGCCACAGTATAATAAGCATTCAGTAAGGACAGCTGCTGTCGGTGTCTTTGAAGTTGGGTATGCAAATTTAAAAAAAACAATGGCGATGGAGGCAAGCATTCGCTCGTATTCCGCTAGATGGCAGCAAAAGTAGCGCGAATTTAAAAAACTAGTTTTAAGTAGAACGCCATTGCTCGGTGTACTTGTCAACTTTTGCTTTCATATTATTGTTTTTACACTATGATTATGCCAACATCTTGTCATCAAATTAACCGTAGCAACTTTAACCTTCGAACAAAAAAAAGGAAGAACCTTTTACATTTGTAAATCTGAAATTTGCATTTATAAATTTAAGCATATAAAATAATCGCATTCTACTGTACAGCTTAATTAAATAAATATATGGAAATTCTGCACATGGATGTTGCAGTGTAGCGGAAGGTGTATACAGAGATATACATTTTGATATTGTATTTGGGCCAACTACAATTTTTATATCTTAATTGAATTCCCTGTTCTTTTCTCCAGCTTCTTGGTTTTTTACATTATTCCCGTATCTGTCACCGTTTTCGAGTTATTTGAAAAAATAGCGATCAGCAAACCAAGTGTAGTCAAAATAAATTTCTTTTTGTTTTTTCTTGTAGCACCCGCCTGTATACTGCAACTGATGATTTTGACATTGTATTGTAGAGATTCGAAAATATAGTAGCTATACTAAATATCAAAACATTCGGGAGAAAAACGCAAACTACGAAAAAAAAATTGAAACTTCGCAACCCTGTATATCGAAAATGGCGCGTTTGTGATCATGTGTATATTAACATTTTTTTCTTATTTTGCCGAGGACTATCACCCCCTGAAATATCTGCATGACATTAATTTACACCCTGTATAAATTCAATTAATTAAACCGTTTTTAAAAGGAATTATCTTAACCGAAACTTTAGATTCCATTCAAAGACGCTGCCAAATGTAGCAGTGTCGAAATATAAGGTTATTCAAAAGTAACAAAGTAAGTTACATTTTGAAGTACGAGTAGATAGATAACATTTGTAAGAAATCCAACAGATTTTTGGCTGTGGGGTTATTTAAAAGAACGAGTTTTTTAACTAACCCCACGACTATCGACGAACTAAAATATGCCATTTCGCAAGAAATTGAAAATATTCCACGAGAGATAATAGAAAATGCTGTTCACAACAACTTCCCACGGCGCTACATCCCAACATACGTGGGATTTGGCTTTATCAACTACTTCATTCCACTTTCTTCTGTCTTGTACTATTTTTATCCATTTAGGGAATCCTAATTCTTTTACATCGTTAGTTACATCTTGTTCCCACCTTTTTACTGGCCTTCCTCTTTTTCTGGTTACATCGGGTCTCCACTTCAGCAGTATTTTCGGTGCTCTATTATGTCTCATTCTGTTCACGTGTCCAAACCATGAGATCCTTCTAGGTTTTATGAAGTTGACTATGTTTTCGTGATTTATTATGATGTCTAGTTCATAGTTCATTCGATATATCCATTCACGGTTATTTTCTTTGACAGGGCCATATATTTTTCGCAATACACTTCTTTCAAAGACTTGTAAACGTTCAGTGTCTTGTTTGTTTATTGTCCACGTTTCACAGCCATACACTACAACTGGTCTTATTAGGGTACGATAGATTAGCATTTTTGCACTGTTATTTAATATTTTTGAGTTTAGTAGTTTATTATTTGCTCTTAGTGCTCGCTTACCTGCCTGAAATCCCTGTTTTATTTCTTCACTAATTTTGTTTGCACTGTTTACTTGTTGTCCTAGATAATTAAAGTTCTTTACTAATTCGTAGTTTACTTCATCTATGCAAATATGTTGTTCTTTGTTTAATTTTTTGTCTATACATATATCCTCCTAACATCACTTTCGTTTTTTCATCGTTAATCACTAGTCCTCTTCTTGCAGCCTATACTTTTAGTTGTTTTGTTGTTTCATTTAAAGCTTTTACATCCCTGGTTAGTACTAATACTATGTCATCCGCGTATGAGCATATTTGAACTGATGTAGTATTTATTCATCCCTTTATATTTAAATTTCTTATAGCTGCTTCTAGTTGCAGGTTAAATATAGTTGACGACAGCACATCCCCTTGTCTGACCCCACTATTTATATTGATGACATTTGTATATGCGCCTTGTATGGATACTTTGGCTTTAGTTTCAGTTAAGGTAGTTTTGACTAAGAGTATTAACTTAAAATGGCGGACATATTCAACATTTAAACTGAATCCAGTAAACCCCATATCTTTATGAGTAAGTATAAATGTGTTTTTATTTTGTATATACAGGGTGACATTGAAAAAACTACAATGCATAGTACCACGCGATAGAGGACCATAAAATAATAAAAAAGTTCTTATACGCTAATGTCCGATCTCCTTTTTTTTCAAGATTGGATGTTAAAAGTTTGTTAGGTTAGGTTATGATATGATAATATTCTAGTAATGCTCGAAACTAAAATACCTACACAAAATAGCCACCTGCAAGGGCATATAGTGTGCACTAATTTTGGTTCAATTATGTCTTCACAATCTGACGAAATTTAAAAAAATTTGAATTTTCTAACAAACCTTTAACATCCTGTATCTTGAAAACAAAAGGCGATCGTACATTAGCGTATAAGAACTTTTTTTAATTATTTTATGGTCCTCTATCGCGTGGTACTATGCATTGTAGTTTTTTCAATGTCACCCTGTATATTAATTCTTACAAATGTTATATCTACTTCAAACTGTAACTTACTTTTGAATAACCTTATAGTACATCCGGTGAATTTCGGCAGATTCCGCCGAGGTTCGTTTGTTCTTAATAATACCATGTACCCTTAGAACATATACTACTGGAATGAGTGTAGTACGTCTGCAGCGGTCCTAAGAAGATAGACAAGGACAGACAATAGTTGATCCAAGTATTTTGTGCGCATGATCGCTATTTGAACACAATGGCGGGAAATTTGAATTTTCCAATAATTTTATATCAACAGCTGACTTAAAATGTGGAATATTAAATGAAGTTTAAAGTTCTTTTTTGGGGAATAGGGTGTTTGAAGACATTTGACTGATGGTTAACATATTCGAATGCTGTGCTACTTTAATTAAAGCAATCAAATCTAATACTGACCGACAAACATTAAATTTATTGAATTTACCACTGGATGCAGTAATGTGGTTTTACACTAAAGCGTATAAAAACCTCAAACAATTAAAGCTTTAAATGTACATCCTGTTCAAATTAAAAAAGACAAAGCAGGGATATTTATATCTATAAGAAATAAATGCACCACTGTTATTTAAAAATATTTATTGATTATGGAAAGTTATTAATTTTGTATATTTTTTTCGAATTAGATTATCTTTCATCGACATTAATTTATTCGTGTGGTGTATTCTTAACGTAATGTATTTTCTTATAATTAATTTTATTAATTGTAATCGGTGGTTATTAAAAATATCCTGACTGGATATATGATCATAAACTAACTGAGTATTAAATACTTTTAAGTTTAGAATTTGAAATATTTGATTTTCAAATGCAGCAATATTTACAATATGTATTTTGTACTCAATTTGTTTATATTCTTTTTCTATAGTTTTACATATTAACGTAACATCATACGATGGTTTCTTCAAATTACCCCTATTTTTTATATCTATTAGTATGTTGTCATCGTGACTACTTAGAATATTTCTACAAAAATTACAGTGTATAATTTTATATACCCTGTGCACTATAAATCCTGCAATATATTTAATAGTATCCTCAAGAAAGGTTGATAATCTCCAAGCTGTTTCAAAATAATCATGGTCTTGAGGTGCTGTGATTAAATTGGTTTCTAAAGTTTGTGGCGTTGTATCAACAACTGAATCAGGTATATACTGATTGAGATTACCACTCCCAACATGCAAAATTTTTATGTCGTCAAAATCCACACAATTGCCATTCATTGACCCAGATATTTGATGCCTACCTAGAAGTCTTCTGTAGGCATTACGGAATTGGTAAGCAGAAGGATTATTATTGTAGCCACCAAAACCACGCACTGCACTAAAAAACACCTCCAAATGGTCTTGGCTTAACTTATACGTAAGCAAATACTTAAAACTATCATTAGTTACAATTTTTAAATGGTTATACAAGTGAATTATATTTGTTAAACAAATAATCATTCCTATAAATCCTGTTTTCCTTTGTGATTCAATAAGCAGCTTTCCGGAATCTAGTTTTAAATGTGATAGGTAATTAATAACATTATTTGCAGTAATGGTTATGGCTTGGATACTACTGTTACATAATTTTGTACTAGATTGCGATTTTGAAAAAATGTTTCTTACATTTAACACATCGAAACAATTATTGATCATCTGGCAAAATTTGGCTGTTGGTTCAGCGTCCTTAAAACTATTAATTGTTTTCTGACAATATAGCAATGAATCCGCCACACTATTGCTAAACAGTTGTGCTGCTAGCCGAACATTCATTTTTTCTTGTTGCCAATTTATGTGGCGTTTTGTTAATTTATTTCCAGCTCGTAAGCCTTCGTTTTGTTGGAGAGCATGTAGAGCTTCTAAATACGACCAATTTAGTTCGTCGCCATTTACATCTATAAATAATTTCTTGGTTCCAAAAGCATTTCTTATTAGCTTTAACATATGGCAGGCATCAAAAAATACGTAAACCTACAAAGCGATAAATTAATAAATGTTTAATTAGAAAGATGATATACTTACATTTTCTTTCGTGACTGGATGTTCAAACCATGGCTTGAATTTATTATTATATGCGAAGTTGCAATTCAACGTGGTGCACATACTGACATTGACTGCAGCCCCATCAAACGTTATTGAATTGCATATGGCACCAGTTTCATGGACCATTATCAAGCACTTTTTCAATAAATTGGCTCGCTCCTCGGCTCTCAATCCATTTATTAAAAAATAACCAAGAGGAACCTTCCATTTGTATGTAAGGGACACTGCCATATATACCAACGCATTCTTTGCTGGTGGCGAATCATCTTCATTACAGTTTCCTTTGATCCCAAAATCTACATATCCATAAAATTTGCAACCGTCCCAATGGATATGTTCCCGGATTGACATTTCGTCCATGGTTAAATTAACCACGACAGTTTCTCCAGCTTCTACTTTTGATCTGATGCTGTCGAAGGCTTCTTTTGTAAAGCCAGCATTACCATCTAGAACTTGGTACCATTTTCTTAATGTTGCTTCGTGTGGTAACAAATTTTTAAAACTTCTTCTGACGTAGTTGTATGCTTTTGAAGAATAAAAATGGAGCGTTAAAGCGAAAGCTCTCAAAGCAGGAGAAAACTTGCAGGTTTTATATTTCAAATTTCTATTAATCACTTCCTTAATAGTATCTGAAGACATCGCCTAATGGGAAATAGTTTTTTAGATATATGTTGCCTGAATTAAAATACCATTCAAGTCACATTGTAGTTAATTAAATTACATTAAAAATTAAATCGTATAACTACTTAAAACCTTTTGTATACTACTGTTACTTTAAATTAATTTCAAAAATATGGTAATTAGTTTCCTAATTTACTGTTAATATATACCGTTATACTAGCTTCAGCTTCATCTGTTAATAACTTCTGGTTCTTGAGATGTTTAAGAAGATCTTCTAAACCCTGAATTCTCTTTATCTGTCGTCGATTTCTTTTACGTAAGTTAATAACTTTCCTCTGGAACTCATTCGCTTTCCTCAACGCCATAGCAAAATGCCTTTTAGCACGTCGAGGAGTAGAAAACCCTTCTTCCATATCAATTTGGTTCAGATATGCAGGACGCCACCTTTGTTGTATTTTTTTTATTGGTTGAACTACAGTTGTTACTTCTGAAGAAAATGTTTGGTGTTCTTGCACAGTTATATTTGGTGTTTGTGGGCACATCTTCTTTGCTGGTGGATCTTCAACAGTATCGAACTGTAAAGACCTACAACAAATCAACATAGCGTTTAGTTTTTCAAAATTTATTAGTTTCTATAAAATATGTAGGGCATAAGTTTTACAAAGTGAAAAAGCAGGAAAAAGTTTTAAGTCTTAATAATCTTTGTTTATGGTACTTCTAAAACAAAATGTAGGAATTTGTGTTCACTAGGCATATTCTTTTTTTTATGTAACTATGATTTTTCGCCAACTTTACCAGTTAATATCTTTATACCTATACAAATAATTATACATACCTCTTTGCAGATTTTCTTCTTTCTAGCAACAGCGATGGAACAGCTCCCTTGACGAAAACTTTCCTTCCAGTATTCGGGTTTGGAATAGAAAAACACGAATCATTAAAGTGTTTGCCACATACACGAGTGTTTTTTAATATATCGTCTTCTCTTAATCCAAACGCCGCAAACCACTGGTCACGGGTTTTGTGATCTTTTGGAAACCTAAAAAGGCATTATGTGCTACCATTTTTATACGCATAGGTATTTAAGCAGTTACTTACAAATGATGAGTCACTTCTTTATTATGCTCCCTACAAATAAAGCAGTACATTATTGCAATTATGCTACGCAGTTCACTATTTTGCACAAAACTAAAAGAAAAGCACATGTAAGTAGAACCCACGCTATCGTTTTAGCACGCCAACAACCAACAAACGTCAACTGACGCCAAAACTGCGCAGCTGCAGCTTTGGGCGCGTCAAACAAATCGGAAATTAGCGACTGCGTAATATTGACTAGTTCGACTCTTCGTCTGTCCTTCTCATACTTACCGATTATTATAATTTTGTCTTTGTCAATCATCTTTGAACCACAACTTTTACACTACGGTAATAGGAGTATGATCATTCCAGTAGTATATGTTCTAAGCATGTACCTAATGTAATCGTTTACCTCTTATACCTTTCGGTGTTGAGGTTAATAATACCATATGAACACAAATTATTTAGATAAAAAAGGGTGGCTTTGGAATTCTGAACGTACCTTGCATGTTTGATTCATCGTCAGTAGTTGAAATTATATAGGTTATGTAAGCTAATCAGCTTGTCAAATAAAACTTGGTTATTAAACTACGGGTTTATTTTCAATTTATTACATTAGATGTTGAAAATGGCCACCATTCTCATGCAAACATAAATTTACACGCCTTTTCATGTTTTCAAATGCGTTTCGAGAATACCACGATGAATAAAAATTCAAATCGAAACTGAAATTTAATTGACATGTAGAACCAACAAGAAGCTGAACTTATCAAAGACAGTGATTTTGTTCACCATGGCCATCCCTTATTTAAATAATTGTTGTTCATAAGGTACATGGTAACAAGTCGCGCGAAAGCATCGCCAGCATTATTTGCGAGTAATTTCTATTCAGAGCGACTCAATCTTTCATATACGTAGGATAATATTATTTTGACGCATTCCCGGCAAGAGTGATTTTACAAGTTATATAGAGTCGCGAGTGAGATCCCAGACGGTGCGGTCACGCGTATCGTTCTCTCTATCGCTGCAAACCTGCAAGTGTGTAACGGCCTTGCCGCATTCCATTTATCTTTTACTAATATTCAACGAATTTAAAGCAAATTTAAAACAAATTTAACAACAGACAAATAAACTACATCACGCCCTAGCCCCTCGGGGCGCCTACGGGCAGCCGATGGCAACCCCCGCAAAACGAAACTCGGATCACCTGTCGCCGCCTATCAACGAAATACAAAAAAAATACCAATGGTTACCGCAAACTCTTATAGAACAAAATCCTTACTTCCTTCTTAGCAAACAAAATCCCGATAATCCCAAGTCAACGGAAGACAAACAACTGAACAAAGAAGAAGG
The DNA here is from genome assembly GCA_963082815.1 of Melanotus villosus. NCBI lineage: Eukaryota > Metazoa > Arthropoda > Insecta > Coleoptera > Elateridae > Melanotus > Melanotus villosus. The sequence goes on along the minus strand of OY720426.1, from coordinate 36,868,957 downwards.
AGAAGGACAAGATCAACCTATCACGAAACCAAAAATTCCACCAATCTTCCTCAATGGAACTCTGAACCACAAAGAGGTCACCTCGGATATAAAAGCACTAACAACAGGTGAGTTCACCACTATTTTCTCAAATAACTCACTCAAAATAAATCTCAGCAATGAAACGGATTATAGAAATCTTGTTAAATACTATAAGGAGAATAATATCGATTACTACACTTACCGTAATCAAAACAACAAGCCCCTATCAGTCGTCATTAAAAATGTACCGCCCTCAATACCAGAAAAAGAAATACGAGAAGAATTAGATAAATATAAGCTCCCTATAATCAAAGTATGCAGACTCTACAACAAGGATAAAGTTCCAATACCAGTGTGTGCGGTGGAACTTACCGCCAATGAAAACGCATCAGAAATATATAAAATAAACAAATTACAATATTCAATTGTTACTGTCGAATCACGAAGACAACCACGAAATACCCCCCAATGCCACCGCTGCCAACGCTATGGGCATACAAAGAATTATTGCTCTCTTACCCCGAGATGTATAAAATGTCAGGGTAATCATCTATATTCAAGCTGTGATAAAAAGAAAGGCGTACCTCCAGTATGTGTAAACTGTGGAGGAGATCATCCCGCCAACTTCAAAGGCTGTAAATACTATCTTGACACCCAACAGTCACAAAATCCTAGAACCAGACCAACACCAACAATCAATAATCCAAATGCCACAGGACAAGAAGGAACAAATCAAAGAAAATCATTTGCTAACTCTCTCAAAAATACCCTATCAGGTCAACATTTGCCAAATCTTCTCAACACCAACCTTTCATCAAATTCAGACATTGTAAAGCAAATCCTCACAACAATTCTAAACCTCATCCAACCATACATTGAACAAATTAAAAAATTCCTTATAACAAACCTCTTAACAATCTTCCAAAATGGACCCTAATCAAAAACCTTTCTATAACCTCAACTTCTTAAATTGGAATGCCAATGGCATTAAATCACAACGCTCTTTACTGATAGCCTTTTTAGCAAGATACAAAATAGACATAGTTAGCATCACAGAAACACATCTCGCACCAAATGAACAATTATCAATACCTGGATATAAAATCTACCGAAATGATAGAAATGCATCTTTTGCAGCTGGAGGAGTTGCAATCATAATCAAAAAACAGCTAATTCACTACGAATTGCCGAAACCAAAATGTACTAATTTGGAATGCGTAACAATACAAGTAAAACTTGACAATGGTGGCCAAATTAATGTAATAAGCGCATATAAACAACCAAACAAGCAGCTTTTAGAAACTGACATAAAAATGTTATTCGCTTCCTCCAAACCCACTCTTCTCATTGGAGATCTAAATTCCAAACACACGTCGTGGGACTGTAGAGTCACAAACCCAGCAGGGACGAAACTTCTCAATATAGCGGCAGAACATGCTCTAATCGTTGAAGCACCTATAGAGTTTACCTATTTTCCCTATAGAAGCGACCACCAACCGGACATCTTGGATATAGCGGTACACAAACATCTCAATAAACAAATTAATCAAATAGTGATCACCGAACTAGATTCAGATCACATGCCAGTTATTATCACTCTTGAAGCTACACCAAACAAATATCAACCAGAACGCAAGCTGGGAGATGGAACAATAGACTGGCTACAATTTAAGGATGCTTGCAATATCAATCTCACCACTCACGAAAATCTTGAAACTATAGAACATATAAATAACAGAATACAAAAAATCACGACAGCAATAAAAACTAGCGTACAGCAAGCCACGAAAATTAGCAAATACAAAAGACCAATAAATCACTACTTACCTCCAAAGCATGTACAAAACATGATCAAAGAAAAGAGTGCGGCACGCAGGGAATGGCAGCGCACGAGAAATCCCGTAACCAAAACCCTGGTTAACAAACTATCACGCAAAATTCAAAATGAACGCGATGCAATTAGAATTAATTCATATCAACATTATATAAGCACCTTTGAACCTGGAGATCCCGGAATGTGGAAAACGACTAGGAAAATTCTAAGCACACCGCAAGAAATCCCAATAATCAACACAGGCACTGAGACACTTGTAACAGATCAAGAAAAATGTGAAGCATTCGCCAACCATCTTCAAACGACATTCTCTCCTTTCAATTACTCACCTCCCACGTTTTCAAACCATATAATTAATTTTACAGAAACCCACATTCCAATTCCAAATAATGATATTAAACCTACCAGCCCCACTGAACTATCACAAATAATTAAAACCCTTCCAACCAAAAAATAATCCCCTGGTCCGGATCAAATTACAAACACAATGCTCAAAAAGCTACCTCATAAATACCTGGCGTACCTCGCAAGCCTGTTCAATGCGTGCCTCAGACTGGGCTTTTTTCCGGATAAGTGGAAGCACGCCCACATTTTAATGTTTCACAAACCTGGAAAATGCAAACACAACACCTCGAGCTACAGACCTATAAGTCTCCTATCAACACTATCAAAACTGTTAGAAAAAATAGTATGGACAAGACTAAGTGATGAAATTACAAAACTAAACACCCTACCAACATTTCGGTTCGGATTCAGACGCGGTCACTCAACATGCTACCAACTCCAGAGAATAGCAGACCTCATTGAAGAAGGGTTCGAACAAAAGAAATATACAGCAGCGATGTTCTTAGACATCTCTCAAGCTTTTGACCGCGTGTGGATCCACGGACTCAAATATAAAATTATCCATCTCAATATCCCTGACTATCTCAAAACCGTTCTCTTCTCTTTCCTTGATAACCGTACGTTCGCAGTTAAAATTCATGGTAACATTTCTGAAACTAAGACCATCCTAGCGGGCGTACCACAAGGGAGTGTACTTGGGCCCATTTTGTTTAACATCTTTATGCACGATGTTCCACAAACCAAGATAAACTTGGCGATGTTCGCCGATGATACTGCCCTCCTGGCGCAAGGAGAAACCCAGATTGAAGCAGTAACACATCTTCAGAGAGCTATCAACAATATCTGTAAATGGTTCATGCAGTGGAATCTCAAAATCAATAACACCAAATGCGTAGCGAAAATCTTTGCACTACGAAAAATAAATAATCCTCCGCAGGTCACAGTCAGCGGAACACAAATAAAATGGAATGGAACAGATGAAGCAGTGAAGTATCTAGGTGTGCACATCGACACACGATTAACATGGAAATACCATATCCTTCAGAAGTTAAACCAAAGCTATAGTCGGCTCAAGCAACTATATCCAATTATAAATAGGAAATCCAATCTAAAAACAGAATGCACATTACTCCTTTACAAATCATTAATTCGACCACTGATAATGTATGGTTGCATGATATGGGGAAACTCGTCTAAGTCCAACCTCAACAAAATCCAAGTTCTCCAGAACAAAGTCCTTAGGATAGCCGTAGATGCCCCCTGGTTCATCTCTAACAATCAGCTCCACCGCGAGCTAGGAATTGACACAATCCTCCAACACATCAAGAAAGTAACCACCAAGTTCCACGCCAATAAGCACAACTGTCATGGTGCCGTTATATACCAAATTGGACGAAAACACATACATGCGAGATTGAAGCGTAAACTACCGCAAGATATTTACATAACAAGTAGCGATAGCGAAAGCGATTAGAATCCTACCAACCCTCTAAACAACCAGGCACGTCCCAAGGAGGAGAAGATGTACCCTCATCGTCAAATTATATCATATATCGATTACTCTTATAACACTGCCATGCATAACATCGTATTTGTTGAACTGGCTAATAAATAATAATAATAAAAAAAAAAAACAAGTTATATAAAAATTGTTTTGTAACTTGTTTTTGTCCCGTTTTTGTAATATTTTAAATTAATTTGTTGCGGGCGCCCACGGTCTATAATAATTAACTTTACGCCCTTCTTCGCGGGAGAAAATATTTTTTTTGCACTTTCGGGACTAAAGCATGTCTTTTAGTCCCTCCAAACCGGGACTAAAATGGTTCATTTGATCCCTAGGGACTAAAGTGTATCCTAGCAACGCATAATTAAACAACGTCAAATTTGACAAAATTAATTCACTTATTTATATTTACATTGATGTTTACATTAGCACAATTTACAATATTAAATAATCGATTTGTTTCATTGACGGTATGCTGTACAACGCTGTTTGATGTAGAAGTACATATGACAGCTTCAGAAACTAGGCTAAAAGCTTGTCTGGAAGTGTTTCCAGAAGATCCGAGAATTTGGGATGCTTCCATGTCCAAAAATTTTGTCGGCGATGGTTTTTTTATTATTTATGGAATTTTCAACGTACCACTCCGCGGTGACGGCTGCCGATTTCCACCCTCCATGCCTTTTTAAAACAACCACAGATGCACCAGAGTCAGCTAATAAAGAGGATGTACGTCGAAAGCAGTGTCCAGTATATAATGACAAATCGGGTAGATTTAAGAATGCTGCTACTTTTTGGGGCAGTATTCCAAATATATTTTTACCGACTGGCTGCATAGTACATTGACTGTTCTGATAACGAACGAAAAATCTTGAATGAAGGGTCTCAGCCTTTCTTAAACCCATGACTTCCGGCACAGTTCAGTAAAATTGACTGTATTTCGATCTGAATTTTTAACAATAAAATTCCTCTCTATCTTGTTCTTGGTGTTTTTAATATTAATCAGAATTGAGTGACCCAAATCAGTTACATCGTTCACCATCAACTGAACTAACTCATTACCTCTACATGCTCCTGCAATACCAAAAATAAGTGCTACCTGAAAATTATTAATTTATGAATATTGTCAAACTAATTTTTACTGCAATCACTAACTTTTATCATTAAGAACTGATTGTCTGGGACTTCCAATAAAAATTTGTCAACCTGGTCTCCTGTTAGTGTCTTCGCTTTTTTCGGTTTATATCCTTCATTTTTTCTTTTCAGCAGCGCAGTCAATTTGTGAAATTTGCTGATATCGATATTATTTTTAACGTTAAGCATGGTCTTCAGCATGGAATAATGGGCCCAAAGTGTTGACGCAGAAAGAGTCCTGGATTTCTCTGTGAAAAACACAAGCAAGGCATCTTCGCTGAAATTTTCCACTTTCCGTTAACAGCACCATTTTACAAATATCTGATACTGCGCTTCATATATTTTCCTTGATTTTGTCGGCAAAATACCTTCTACCGCCTCTTCAGCTGCTTTCTTTAAGTTAAAATCTTCCATTTCGAAAATTGTTATCACGAAAATTAATGACGCTTACAACTTGTTTGTTTGTACCGTAGCTAAGTGACTTTTTTTATTTCAAAGCAAACTAATAAAATATTCGCCTGATAGGTATTTGTTAAATTAAAGTGTGACATTGACAGATGTTTTAAATTTATATCTACAGGTAATTTTAGTAATAATTTTCCCGAAAGTGCAAAAAATAGTGTATATACCGCGGGACTAAAGTGACTTAATCCCTTGAGCGGATGTTGCCCTCGGGCAGAGCCCTCGGGCACCAAACTCCACTCGCGGGATTAAATGGGTCACTTTGGTCCCGTGGTATATAATATACTATTTTCTGTGACTGGAAAAAAGTTTAACATTTTGTCTCTCTTGATGCGTACTAAAATATCACTTTTTATGGAATTACTTTTTTCCCGTGGAAAAAAAGAAGTACTTTTTTTCCCGGCTACACATACATTATACAGGGTGTTCGAAAAATAGACGGAGATATTTCAGGGGGTGATTCCTTGTCATAAAATATGAAAAAAATTCCTATAAACATGGGTCCGGAAATGCATAGTTTTCCAGATTATTATTATTATTACAAGCTATACATTTCCGGGGAAACTGTAGCTGCTTCTTAGCTCTGTTGATCCATTTGTCGTGGTGGATAAGACCACATTTTCTGTTTGTGTTCTATCTTTTCCTACATATCCTGGTGCGTTTTAGCCTGGTTTACTATCTTCTTCCATTCTTTTCTATCCTTAATCCGGCTTTTCCAGTTTTGTATCTTCATTGTTCTTATATCCTTTTCAGTATATCTTTCCATCTTGCTTTTGGCCTTCCTCTCGGTCTTCCTTCTGCTGGGCTCCATTCTGTTATTATTCTTACCGGTTCTTTATTGTCCTTCCTATATACATGACCATACCATCGTATTCTTTGTGATTTGAAAATCCAACTATAGTTTCTTCTTTTAGCAGAGTATCTATTTCATGATTCATCAATTGTCTTATTTCATCTTCTTCTATCGTTTTTGGACCCATTATTATTCTTACAATTCTCGTTTCGAATATTTTAAGGTGTTCCTCTTCTTTCTGCGTTAGATTTGCCGTTTCCGCTGCGTATGTGACGATGGATCTGATGATTATCTTATAGATTCTTATTTTTATGTTTTTTTTTAGTGTCTTATTCCTCAGCAGCTGTTTATTGGCATAGAAAGCTTTGTATCCTGCCTGTATTCTCTCTTTAATATTTATTCTTTCACCTCTTCTATGTATTGATATTCCTATATACTTAAATGTCTCTACTTCTTCAAAATTATACTGACTGGTTCTTAATCCTGTGAATATTACTTTCTTTTGTCTACTACAGTGCATGTACTTTGTTTTCTTTTCATTAATTGATAATCCTTTTTCTTTCGCTTTTTCTTCTATTATTGTAAATGCATCTTCTAGATCCCTTCGGCTCCCTGCTACAGTTGCTACCTCATCAGCGTATGCTATAATCTGTACGGATTTCAGGTTGATTATTCCATTACTTTTCACCTTTTTAATTATGTCATCCAATGATGTTGTAAATAGTAATGCTGACAAGGCGTCCCCTTGTCGTACTCCTCGATTTACGTCAAAATTGTCTGAATTATTCTGCCCTACGATGACCGTTGCTCTTGACTTTTCCAATGTCATTCTGACCAATTTTATTGGGGTGTTGCTATTAGTTCTAGGTCTTGCATTATCTTTGTCCTACTCAGTTGATCAAATGCTTGCTTGAAATCTATGAATAATATATGAATATCTATGTCATGTTCATAGCATTTCTCTGTAATTTGCTTCATTATGTGCAATGCATCGATTGTGGATTTACCTTTCCTGAAGCCGAACTGATAATCTCCGATCACTGTCTCTGTATGTTGTGTTAATCTTTCTTTTAACAGTGTTGTTAAAATTTTATATGTGACATTTAACAACGTTATCCTTCTATAATTTATACATTTTGTTAAGTCGCCTTGTTTGGGAATGGCCATTTTCATTCCAATTGTCCAGTCCTCTGGCATTTTTTCCTCGTTCCAAATTTTAACTATTAGATTTTGTATTTTTTTATGCAGTTCTATGCCCCCTTTTTTGATCAATTCTGCACTTATTCGGTCTGTGCCTGTCGCTTTATTATTTTTAAGTTTATTTATAGTTTCCACTACTTCTTCATAACTCGATCTTTGCTCCAGGTTTTCCGATCTATGTTACATTTCTAGTTCTTGTTGTTCGTCTGCTAGCGGTTCATCTTTGTATAATTCTCTAAAATGCTTTATCCATTGCTCTTCTTCCATCATGAATGTATTGTTCGATTTCTTTTTCTGCTTTAAGTGTCTATACAGTGGTCCTGTGTTATTTCTTCTGGATTTTCTTTCAATTTCTGCCAATGTGTTCTCTATCCATTCTTTTTTCTTCTTCTTACATAGTTTATTTACTTCTCTCCTTTTTTCTCTGTAAATATCCATATCTTCCAGTTGGCCCGTTTTTAACCATTGTAATCTTGCATTTTTCTTGTTTTCTAACATATGTTCGCATTCTCCATCAAACCAATGATTCTTCCTTCTATTTTCTTTGTGTCCTATCGTGCATTCAGCTGCTTTCACCACAGTTTCTTTTATTAGCCTCCATTCATCCTCTACCCTAGTTTCCTCTTGCCAGCTTCTTAATCTATTTTCTATCTCATTATTGTATAGCTTTCTACTTTCTTCATTTTCCAATTCTTCTGTATTCCATTTTCTGTGTTTCTTTTCCTTTTTTGCAATTTTATTCTTTTTTCATTTACATTTAGCAATAACAAGGTGGTGATCCGTATCTACGTTGGTTCCTCTGTAGGATCTTACGTCATTGATTCCCTTACTGCTTCCTTTCTTCACCAACACATGGTCAATTTGGTTACCATCCGTTGTTCCAGGTTGCATCGAAGTGATTTTGTGATTCTTTTTGTGTTTAAATTTTGTACTCATTATGAACGTATTTGTTGCTGCGGCAAAATTGCACAATCATCTCTCCATTCTCATTAGTTACCTCGTGTATTGTATAAATATCTGCGACTTCTCTATAACAAGATTCTCGCCCGACTTGAGCATTAAAATCTCCAAGTATTATCAGCATATCCTTTTTGGGTACCTCGTCATATAGCTTTTCTAGTGCACTATAAAATCCCTGTTTGTTTTCTTGCTCTGCTTGTTCCGTTGAGGCGTAAACGTTTATTATTGATAGGTTGTTTGGTTCTAGTTTAATTATAATATACGATATTTTCCCATTTATTGCCCTAAACTGCAATACATTCTTTTTTAGTTTACTTTGTACTAAGAACGCTGTTCCACCATATCCCTGTTTCTTTTCTCCTGAATACCAATTTTAATTTTAACACCCTGTATCTTGAAAACTATGCATTTCCGGACCCATGTTTATAGGAATTTTTTTCATATTTTATGACAAGGAATCACCCCCTGAAATATCTCCGTCTATTTTTCGAACACCCTGTATACACATAGATGTTAACACTCATAACGTCATAACATTTATTATGAAAGTGAAAGTTACATTTTCTTAATATTAAAAGTACAGTTAAATGTGCATTGCATGAAGGTCTTTTTCCCAGGACGATTTGAAATTTGTGCTACATTGGAAATTTCTTCGGCAGAAATAACATTTTCTGCCAAGGATACAACTGCTCTTGATGTACCTGGTCGGAAATTTGGTGTTACTTCAGCTGATGCATTGTAAGACTTTCTTAGCAATTTCTATCCTGTGCGCTACCGAGTCATCAACATACCCTTCTGCGACCATTGAAGACTTCCAACCGCATGTTTCTTTAATGTCAGCAAGTCTCCTCCTGCTTCCACAAGAAGAGTAGCCGACGATCTTCGAAATGCATGACCCGTGTATAAGTTCGCATTTTCTAGTCCAAGAAAATTGGCTACTGTTTCAGGTATCTTATAAAACTGATTAACCCTTAACCGGCGTGGCCAGAAATTTTAACGCTCAATGCGTTGTGGAGTCCTTGGGACTCTAAAATAAAAAGATGCTGTGCATTTAATGTTATTGAAAAACTTACTTATTTTTCGTTGTATAGTTAATTAAAAACATGTAAAGAAACAAACTTTTATATTTATAACCAACTGAGTAACAAACTAAAGCCAAAAAAGATCTAAAACCAAAAATACTAAAAAATAAATAGTGTTTCTTTGATTCTTATTTTGCAAAAACAAAACTAAAAAATAAATACTTTTCTTATTGAAAACATGTTTGGTAAGGTCTAAACTATAAAAAATGAAAACGCATTAATTTTTAAAATAAAACTAAAAAAAACTGACAATGGTTCAAAAACCCTATAAAAAAAATATTTAGGACTCTTCTAGATTTTCAATGCATTGAAGAAAAATTTTTTTAGAACATTGCTAACAAATTGGTTTTCTGCATTGAACACAAAAATAAGCAGTTTTTCTTTTTAATTTTGGGCCACAAGTAGAATAATAATTCCTCTGATTTCTAGACAAAACGTCTTGAGCATCAGCTGTTGCCTCAGGTACCATCTTTAAAATTCTGAAAATACCTGTGTCACATTCCTAAAGCCATCTTTGCATAGTTTCCTCAAAGTTAGGATCTGTAGGATTATTTTTTTTAAATTCTTGAGCATAGTTGCTAAATTGCAAATATAACACTAACTGCGTCGTGGAGTCCCACGGACCCTAAGATTTTTTTCAACATACTTGCCTTGATCACAGACTGATTTCGAATGAGCACGTGACAGGTCCACCTACCATGGGAAGCTACTGAACAACACATGCCGTTTGGTGGACAAATACGAAAGTTATTAAACAATTTATACTTGCTAGAGTCCCAGGGACTCCGCAACGCCGGTTAAGGGTTAATGCATTTCCCATTGCGGTGTGCATAAAAAAGGCGGCGATCTTTTGCTGCTGGTGGGCGAAGGACTATGTACATTTTGCAAAATTTAACATATTCTTCAGAGGCTACAAATCTCCTGCTTACATCATTTTTCGTTTGATTAATTTTCACTACTAGTAAAGTTCCTGAATCTTCTATGTCATCTAATGTTCAGTGGTAAGTCTAAATCAGGATTTTCGGGGTGGTACCCTGCTCTCCATTTAGTCGGGATCTTGAAAAGAAGGGCTAATTAGTTTTTCGGATATATCTCTGTATCCGTGAGTCTTACAAAAATTTTGTGCAAAACTTTTTTGTAGAAAATTTCATTCTTTATAACTTTTATTAATAACTTTTTTACGTTAGATAATAGATAACACGATTCTCTACAAAAAAGCTTTGTACAAACTTTTTGTAAAATTCACGACTACAGCGATGTAGCCGAAAAACGAATTAACGCTTCTTTTCAAGATGGCGGCTGAATGGAGGGGGTTACCATCCCGAAAACCCTGATTTAGACTCACCACTGACCCCTCTACACACCGATAAAAAAAATCGTTGCCTACCCAAAATGTAAAGTCGAATTACCTATTTGACTGGATTATATATGGACCTATGTACCTATGTGGCTAGTAGTTTCAGACAGACTGTATAATGGCCATGGTGAACAAAATCACTGTCTTTGATAGGTTCAGCTTGTTGTTGGTTCTACATGTCAATTAAATGTCAGTTCGATTTGAATTTTTATTCATCATGGTATTCTCGTAATTACATAAGCGATTCATCATTGAATCTTATTTTCGTAATGGAAAGCTTGAAAATGGGGAATCGATATACAGTACTCGAGCTTGCATGGTTGAATTTCGACAACAGTTTCCTGATCTTGTGTTCTTCGAAGCTGACTTTTTCAATGTGGTCCGGAATTGTGTGCGATTGTTCAGAGAAACAGCAAGCGTAACACATAAGGACGGCGGTGGCAGGCCAACGGTCCGTACAGAGGAGACTATTGAAAATGTTCGAGAGATTATGAATGAAGCACCAACAACATCATTGCGAAGACTCACACAGCAATTTCCCGTATCTTATGGTACCTACAGAACAATTTTAAGGAAGGACATTGGTTTATTTCCTTACAAGATGCAGGCTTATCATGAATTGTTACCGCCTGATCATAACAGGCGCATGTTATATTGCCAATGGTTCACCCAACATTTATTGTACAACAATGACCTCTTGGATTTGACATTCTTTACAGATGAGGCGTGGTTTCATTTGTCAGGGTATATCAATTCACAAACCATGAAGATGTGGAGTGCTGAAAACCCTCACATATTTTGTGAGTCTCCGTTGCATTCTCAGAAAGTTGGGGTATGGATTGGTGTTTCTCGAAGACGATTGATTCTTTGAAGGAACCATCAATGCCCAAAGGTACCGAGACAACATCCTAGAACCCTTCATAAACCAACTTCATGAAGAGGCGCTACAACAGGGATATTTCCAAAATGATGGTGCCACTTCTCACACGACTCCACAATCTATCGCTTATTTACCACAATTTTTTTGCGATCGTCTGATCAGTTTACGTTGTGTACCTGAATTCCCGTCAAGATCACTAGATGACTATCCTAGATTACTTCGTTTTTCCACATTTGAAAAACATAATTTTTAAGATACCAGTTCACACACTTCCTGAGTTGCGAAACCGAATAGTAATATCACACCCGAAATGCTCCGAAACGCATTTGAAAACATGAAAAGGCGTGTAAATTTATGTTTGCATGAGTATGGTGGCCATTTTCAACAGCTAATGTAATAAATTGAAAATAAACCCGTAGTATAATTTCAACTACTGACGATGAATCAAACATGCAAGGTACGTTCAGAATTCCAAAGCCACCCTTTATCTAAATAATTTTTGTTCATATGGTATATAAGTAGTTTGTGATAATTAATTTTTAAAAATAATTCGTGATAATTTAAAATAGAGTGTTAGTTCAATTAAATAAGATAGCCAAGGAGAATTAAAAAATAATAAAAAGAAGAACGTTGAAAATAAATAACTGAAATTGAGTTTTATGAAATTAAAACTAAAATTTGATTTAATTTCATTTAAAACCGAATAAAATCATAATTTGTTTAAAAGTTATATAAAAGATTAATAATATTATGTAAAGATGTGATTTGGAATTATGTAGTATGGAATAATTATAAAATAAAAATTATACTTGGGAAAAAGGCATTAAAATATTTGGATATAAATGAAATGTTGGATGATTGAAGAAATTGAGTAAAGTGTTCAGTAAATTGAAGTTAAATTACAACGAAGTGTTATTGGATTGACATATAAGGAAGAACTTGGTGAAATAGTAAATTTTTGGAGTCGAAACAGGAGGAGGTTTTGTTTTTGTTCAAGTTATCTGTGAAAGGTTTTTTAATTTTTTTAATTTTATGTTTGTTTAGTTATTAAAATTAGTGATAATCATTGTAAAAGGTTTGCATAATTTGGAGGCTGTTAAAAATTACTTTATGAATTTTTATTAAACAATTCATAAACGCGATCCCCATTAACGACCTTGTGTTGAGAGATCTCTAAAATTTGATATTGATTTAAAAAAAACAGACTGAGCTAGCTGATAATAAAATTGTACCTATGTAATATTTCAAATATTATAAATTATTATTAAATATTACGAATACTAATTAAAAGGAATATCTCATGACAATATATTTAAAAAAAATACATTAATAACCAAATGGATGGCAACTTAGATGCCCCAATGCACATTTGGTTATTAATACCATTGTGTTCTTTACATGATTCTTAACGGTCAATGTATTTTTTAAGTGCCGTCTGTCCGTTTCTAAATTTTAAAAGTTTCAAAACTTTTATGTTCAATTACTATTATATAAAATTAAAATGCTGATAACAATTTGTTTGCGGCAAACTTTTTTGCTTAATTGCCCTTTTATCTTACAGAGCAAGCACACTAATTTGTTTAGGTTGATAACTAGCATAAAAGTTTTGTTTACTAAAGAAAAGATACTTTCTTGTTATGCGTTATGTTTCTGTGACTGCTCCTAAGCCTTCAGTTTTCCTTGTGTTGTGGTAGAATACGCAGCAGTCTACTTTCCCTGCGGCTGGTCTCTGCAAACTTTCTGCCATTCATGTATAAATTCACTTGTTCTTCGAGGCCATCTCCATCTTCTGCCATCATTTTTGAAATCGTCCGTCTTAACCTAGGTTTTGACCTACTGAAAAGCCTTTTTCTATTCATCGACATCCCTTGTGTAAAATAATGCGGGAATCCTTTGTGTTGGTTGTGTGGAGTTATATATTTCCAATTTTTTGATATATTCTTCCTTGCTCGATATTTTTCCGGTTGCAGTATTTTAGCAGTCGACCTTTTTTTCCGAACCTTCATCGCATTAGCATGTTCATGGTGTTCATATTTTGTCTCTAACGGTAGGCTTTTGTCGATGTTAATCCCTGTTGCTTTACCAGATATTAATGATCTCGCCCCTATAGAAAAGTGCCTTGCATTTTTCACGTCTTTTTTTGTTGATTTCTGTAAATGATCGCCCGTTAAGCTTTCGAAATCTTTAAGACATTCATGGTACTTGAAAATCGTAAAATTCTCTGAAATAGTATTATTTCTTTGACAATATCTTATTAGTAATTTCCTGAAAACGTTTTCCATTCGACGTAAAGCATAGTGATGATGCCCTGCCCTATTCCGTTTTTTATTTCTTGCTAGATAAGTGTTTCTGGTGGAGTGACTTGGATACCCTGGAATTCGAAATTGTGGGCTAATATGCTTCCAGTTTCCCTTGAGTGCGTAATTTTTTTCAAGTAACTTTCTGAAGACTTCTTTCATTCTTGGTAGTAAATAACGTGACTTAAATAGTTTGCTGTAGTTACTCTTTGGTTTATTAAATATGGGGTAGTTCAATAACGCTTTTGTTGCCATATAAGGAATCGTAACCTTCCATCTTCCTCTTTTGCCATTTAGATTTTTACGTATCCCCTTTTTCTCCGTTGAAATTGAAAATGTTCGTATAGGTTCTTCGTAAAGTTTCAAATAAAAGACCGTGGGATTTTTAAATAATTCGACGTAATCGATATTCTTATCCCTAAAATTTATCATTTCCATACGTGGCAGTTTAAAGGGTTTCTTGGTTCGAGCCCGCAACTTTTCAACTCTTTTTATACTAGTTTTTCTTTTTAACACTCTGTAAATTACCGTCTTAATGCGAATTATTTACAAATATTTCGAATTTTACTTTATGATTGTTTCTGCTGCAGCCCATGACGGTTTTGTAGGGTCGCCATTATTAACGTACGCATTTAAAAATGTCAACAAATCGTTTACTTCGTCAGATTTATGTAAGCCATAAAAAGCCTCTAAATAGTCATCGGAATATGAACTATTTAAAAATTTTGCTATTTTAAGTGCGGCGCTTCTCTCTTGTTTCTGAAAAGAAAAAGAATTTAAAGCATCAGGGTGCGTCGTTTCAGACAACAAAACGAGGGGTTTAGTTACGCTTTCTTTAAATTCTTGTCAGGTACTGTAGTATATTTAAGCTGTTTGGAGTGGTTCAGGTTTTACGGAAAGGGACAGTAAGGCGCGCATCTTTAGGCGCGCATCGTTAGACGCGAGTTTTTAGGCGCTGAAATATTAGGCGCGGACATCTTTGGTCGCAGGGACGTTTAGGCGCGAACCTTTAGGCGTGGGACCTTTAGGCGCTGGAAACTTTTATATTGCTATATACTATCTAGTGTTAAGTGAAGTCTTATGAGGGAGAGACTTTATAATAATTTCGGTAATTAGACAACAGAAAGAAAAATTGAAAAACGTCACAAAGTTACTTATTTTATAAAGTTTATATGTTAATAATGGAAAAAATAACAACTAAATAACTAGAATTTATATAAACACTCATATTTATTAATATTGTTGACTATTGTTTTGCAGTCTTACCATTTTGTAATGTTACAATGTTTTTCAAAATGCCTTCAATACTAAAAACAGGTTTTAATTTGCAAACAACTTGATTGATAAAAAGTTTGTGTATCCTTTGAAACGTAAAAAATTCGTGAAATTTAAATTGATAAGAGTAAACTATCTTTATCTTTCAGAAGTAAAAAATATTGTAGCTCAAGTTTAATCTATTTAGAATAAAAACTCAAAAATCAAGTTATATTAATTTTAAATTTTAATAATAATTATCGTAATTCGAATAATAATTTAAGTAATTTTTTCTACTTAATTTTTTTATTATCACCTAATGCTCAATGTAAGTTGTATAGTTATAACATATTTATAGTTAAATTCTCCTTAAATCAGTTTTTATAATTACGAAGAGAATCTTTTATTAACTTAAGCAATTTAGTTTCAAGTACGATTCTAACATACAGATTAAAATGCATCGTATATTTTTTAATGCCTGGCGTCTAACCGTCCCCGCGGCTAAAACGCCGGCGTCTAAACGTCCCTGCGCCTAAAGGTTCCTGCGTCCAAAATGCCAGCGGTTAATAGCTCGCGCCGTATGGTGCGCGCCTGAAGATGCGCGCCTAAATGTCCTAGACCGCAGGTTTTAATATTAGTGCGAATAGATACTACTTTTTTATTGCAATAATTATGTTTAGGCAAGAAAACGATCTTCTAAGCCAAGATTTAGGTCCTTTATATTTTACAACAATAATAGAAGTTTGTTGGAATTTCACCTACCGTCGGTGCAGGTTTAGCTATTTTCAAAGCAATTTTTAAGGCGTTTAATAAATCAATCCTTGCTAGGGTTCCCATTTTTGTACGTAAAATATACTCACTTCCACTAATTGATACTAAAAGACAAACCTAAAACTTTTCGTTATAGATTTCCAAATAAAACAGATATTCGTACATTTTCGTAACTTACTTGGAAAATATGGTAAATGCTAATACAGCGAAGGTTCATTTTGACTTTAAATAATATTTTACATACGCCAAAAGTTTTTATTTTGAATAAAGTGCTGCTGTAAGTTCGCTACTAAAATTCATGGTTATTACTGTTTGTTTTGATTAATGACGATTAACAGGTTAGTACTTTCATTAAAAAAATCGCATAATGAAAACAATAGGTACAAGGTCGTAGAATTAAATTGGATTTATTGAAAAGTCGACGTATAAATCATTTTATGAGACTGTGCTAGTTCAGGCGGCAGGAGTTTCCTAATGGTTCTGTTCCTTTTGCTGTTGAACGTTGACGTGGACGGTCTCCATAGTTGTTCTTTCCGGCTAGCCAAGTAATCTTGACACATTGGATGTTATACCCAAGTGGACTAAAAAGGAAGATCTAAACATCAGTACCTTCGACAAGAGAAACAAGATGGGGGGCTTCCAACCTCTCTATTTCATCCAGAAAGAAATAAATTTATTGGAAAGGTTAAATATCTGTGCTCTAAACTCCAGGGCGGTGCAGTGGTAGAGCGACAGGCTAGCGTAGCGCTAGTTCTTGGTTCGAATCTCCCGATGGGGAGGATTTCCCTGCAGGCTGGAGGTCGATATCGGGCCCTGGTACCATTCGTCGTACAAAGCACACTTAACTGGATTATACTGTCTTAACAAGCTCAGAATAAATAATACATTTTTTTGATCGTCCTTCTTATTTAACAAAAAATAACATCAATAGCGTTGGGGACAACCACGTCTAATTGATTTTATTAAAACCAAGATTTCATCTAACTCAAACTGAAAATGTTTGAATAATATCAGCAAATGTTGCAACAGATCATAGATTAGAGTCATGTGAATACAAACAAAAATATTATCTATGAAACAAAAACATAGAAAAATTATCAGGCTCAACAATAATGAAGCCACAAAAGACCAGGTTGAAACAACGTTAGTAAATTGAAGTAGTAAAGCAAACCACCACATCGCACCAATAATATGGGAAGAACTTAAACAATGCATACTAACAACAGCGATAGAAGAAGAAGGTATGTAGGGTAGCAATAACAGAAGAGTTTTATGATAAAATTAGAGATTTAGCAAAAGAGAAGAAAACAGCCTTCTCAGAATATTAAGCGAATCATAGACAAAACAGCTAAAATAAATAGATTGGTATAAAAAATGGTGTCAACCAACATATACGAAACATAAGATAAGGTCTTTGACATACAAATAAAAGTAGAACTTGTACTAAACACTAGCAATTATTATACTAAAAATCTATTAAGAATGGTATGATTGCTTCTAATAATATATGCAATACCAAAACAAAAGAAACTAGCAAACAACTAAAAAGTATAAGAGTTGAAAAATACGAGAAGTAATGAAATACGAAAGTTTTCTGGCCCAGAAGAATGAATTAATACAATACTGTAGTGAAATGCTAACAAAACGCAACAACATTTTCGGGATGGCCTGGCGGGTGGTCTACCCAGTCACTGAAAATAATTGGAAACCTAAACATAGTGGCGGAGTCACCAAGGTAGCCGGTTGGCGACGCCTTGGTGCTTAGCTTATAAGACCGGGGTATGGGAAGCCACTTAGAAGGCCTTCACCCTCCATATAATTTGTGTTGTATGTTACATAAGTTACTCTTTATCTTTAAAAACTAAACTAGAGTACCAAAGGCCTAGTTATATGCGGAAGTAGAACGACGACCAATGAAAGTAATTTAACTGATATCGTAGCTAAACGCTATAATTTGGCGGAATAAGTATGTATATCAGGAAGCAAAGGCGAGAACAAGTTCAAAAACCAAAAAGAAAAAAATTCTGTTGTCACAACGAAAATATTAAGATAAACAGTAAGATTTACCTTAAGAGATCACCAAATAAATGAAATAATATGAAAACCTATATCCACCTATATCACTTATATCCTATCACCTATATCCAGGTACAAATCACCTCTGAACTCTGCCCACCTTCGTAAGTTTGATTCCGTTAGACTCTTCTAAAGATGTAAATTTCAAAATTGTTGTGCATCTTTCTTTCTTCTTACACATTAACTTCAGCTGTATCTCCATTGTTATCTAACAGCAGATCCCTTTCCCCCCCCCCCCCCCCCATTGTTAATACCATAAATTCCCCTACCTACAACTTGGCTAAATATCTCGCTAGTATTCTTAAGGCATATACAGCAAAATCTTCTTCACATATTCTAAATTCTTCTCACTTTGTAAATTTCGTCTACAATCTCACCGTAGACCCTAATGATTTGCTTGGCACATATTTCCTTTTAAACAATCAATTCTATAAGCAAGCGACAGGTGCTGCTATTGGTTCTCCCATTTCTCTGGTGGTTACAAACATCTTTATAGTATCTTTTCATGGCCATAGCCCTGGAATTCAACAACTGACGTCTACAGCATCCCTTGTTATTGTGGTTTAATATACATTGAAGAAACTTGTCGCTCAGTACACACATATCTGTAAACACAAACGTTGCTTGAAATTAGGTCTTCTCTCACACTCGATTGTTGCTGAACACTATCACGACACTGGCCTTAAGATCTTGTTTGAAAAATCACCGATCATTGCTAGTTCTCCTAATTATAAATTATTTTTATAATTGCCAGATTAAAAATGTGAGATTTTTATAATTGCCCAGGCTAAACTGTAGGAGATACAAATTTCTAAATATGCCTATTATGGTTTCAGACGTCGTTCTATGCAGCTAAAATGAATTTAAAACGAATTTATTAATTTTTGGTAATTTTATAAATGCGAAATTTTTATAATTCCCCAGGCTAAACCGTAGGTGATAAAAATTTCTAAATGTGTTTATTTTATTTAAGACGTCGTTCTATACGGTTAAAATGAGTTTAAATCGAATTTATTAATTTTTGGTAATTTTAAAAAAGAGAGATTTTTATAATTGCGAGATTAAAAATGCGAGATTTTTATAATTGCCCAGGCTGTAGGAGATACAAATTTCTAAATATGCTTATTATGGTTTCAGACGTCGTTCTATGCAGCTAAAATGAATTTAAAACGAATTTATTAATTTTTGGTAATTTTATAAATGCGAGATTTTTATAATTCCCCAGGCTAAACCGTAGGTGATACAAATTTCTAAATGTCCTTATTATTATTTAAGACGTCGTTCTATGCAGCTAAAATGAGTTTAAATCGAATTTATTAATTTTTGGTAATTTGTAAATTATTATAAATTAATTGGTAAATCCGTGCGGCTATTTAAATCATCAAGATACCTAACAACTTGAATCGCGGCGCTGGTTATCATCTGTCAAACATAGAAATCTGTCATCGCTACTGGGTCCACCCCCTCCACTGCTGACCAATCGTCATCTTCGTCTGATACGTTTAACGGGTTACAACCAGTATAAATTCGTTGCTATCTTCTGTTTTGCTTCAGAAGAGTTTTGCCTCTGGCTTGGTTTACACCTTGAGTTATCGTGCTTTGTTAGTGCCCCCCTTTCCCTCCTGGTGAAGCACCTTAAGAAAGTGGGGGAAACGTTGAGTTATTCCTTAATAATGATACGATTCCAACTCGGAAGGCATTGTTTTAACAAGATATAGGGAAATAGTGCAGTTATAGAAAAAAAAGAATGCCCTAGCCAAGTATATACAAAAGCTAATGACCCACATGGAGAAAATTACCGAAACAATCGCCCAAGAGATGGTCACTATCATCTTCCATAGATCAGTAAAAAATACCAGACCAAATAGATATTAAAAATTCCTCTCTAGAGGTAGAAGAAGAAGAAGAACGGTTCTAAAACAGAAATTGATACTAGATTTAATTAAGCCTCTTTGGCAAAAAATCATAAAATACACTTACCTACAGACCCTTTTTTTTCATATCTTTTACCAGATCAGCAATGGTTGCTATAGGTACATGGTAATGTTAACTTAGAACTTCTCATCTCACACTAATTATTTATGGTTATGTTATATTGGGGCACTAGATGCGCTCTATTGTTGATTTAATCTGTGCACTTTATTAACTTTATTCACTGTCACTTGTAAGTAAGTATATTGGTAGCTTTCGTTTTAATCTTGTATGTATTGATCTTGAGCCCAAGTGATAGTGATTTGCACCGCTGCATTGATTGAGGTTATCATAAAATTTTTTGGCTGTTTTGGTATGTTGAGAACTCCCATTTCCCTGTGTGCAAGTTTCTTACAAACCAGTCTGCATCTGTTATGACACGAAGTATTTTATTTTGTAAAACCTGTATTTTATTCAGATTTGTTTTGGGTGTTGTGCACCATACTCTGCAAGCATAGGTGATTATCGGTCGGATTATTGCTGTGAAGATTAGTATTCCACATTTTATTTTTAAAGGTGATTTTTCATTTAATATTGTGTACACATGCCAAGTCTTGTGTAATATTCGGTGAGTTTTTTGTTAGTATGGTAGCTCCAGCTTAATCTGCGGTCTAGGTATAATCCGAGATATTTAATAGCGCTGTCTTTTGGGTTCCATTCAATTGGGGTATTATTAATGATTATATTAGCAGGATCTGTCGGTCTTCATGTGTTAAATAATATAGGTCCCATATCGAACCTTGTGGTACACCTGATTTTATTTGTCAGGTTGAGGATGTATACGATACGATTCTTAGTTGGAAACTTGGGTCTGACAGGAATGACTGGGTAATTTGGAGCAGGTATGAGGGAACATTTATTTTTAGCATTTTGTATAGCAACTCATCCGTCCAGACTCGGTCGAAGGCTTGTGCAAGATCGATAAATGCAATAAGGGTATGCTTCTTGTTTTCAAAGCCTCTCTCAATAATTCCTGTGAGTCTTAGTATCTGGTGATTAATGGAGTGAGCATTTCGAAATCCAAATTGAATTTGCGTTATTAAATTGTGATTTTCCAGGTAATTAGTAAGACGATGGTGTACGACTCGTTCAAGAAGCTTTGAGAGTGTGGATAATAAACTGATTGGTCTATACGATGATGGATCGATATGTTTCTTTCCGGGTTTAGGAAACACTAAGGTATGTGCCTGTTCCCATGCACTTGGAAAATAGTTTCTTCGTAAGCAAGTGTTAAAAATTGCGGTTAAGAAGGCTATTGATTTTGAAGGAAAATTTTTAAGTACCATATTGGGCATCGTCTCTTTTCCTGGGGCTTTTTGAGTTTTCAATTTTTTAATGTACTGTTTAATTTCTGCAGGCGAAACTGGTTCTATAGGGAGGTGTTATATTGTTGGGGACAATATTTTTAACTGCTACTTGAACTTGTTCTATATAATCTTCGTTATTTTGCTCGTAAGTGGGAGTGAATACTCGTTCTAAATGGTCAGCAAACACTTCGCTTTTTTCTTTATCTTCTGAATATGCTTTGTTGCCCACTCGAAGCGTTGGAATGATCTGCGGTTGTCGGAGAATTCTTTTGGTGGCTCTCCACATGTTAGCATCCCCTGAATCTAGGTTTTCTACATAGTTATTATATGATTTGAATCTGTGCTTGTCTAGGTTTTCTTTAAAAATTCTTACTAGTTGATTAAGTCAAGCTTTGATTACCGGATCACTAGTTCATTGCCATAATCTTCTGCATCTATGTTTCTCATTAATTTGGTTGAATATATCAGGTGGAGGGGTTAAGTAATCTGGATGTCTACGTGGCCGAATTGTAATAGTAGCACTATGAATAGATTGAGTAACACTATGGTTGAAAGTTTCAATAGCATTATCAATCTCTGTGCTTCAGGACAGATTTGTTGGCCATATCAGCAATTTATTTATCGATTTTTTGAATATATTCCAGTCTAGTGGACCATTAATTAGTTTTGGTATTTTAGGGTATTGCTGAATAGAGAAGTTGCGAGTTACGATTATTGGTAAATGCACTGAATCGAATTCTGTCAGGACCGTTTGGTTAATTGGAATAGAGAAGTTTTTGTGTAGAACTATGTCCAATATATCGGGAGATTGGTCTGTGCGGTATGGGAAGTACGTATATTCTGTTGGCGCTGCTATTTGTATTGCTAATGCAGAAGCAAAATTGTTGAGTTTGTTGCCATTCGGGTTCGTTTTTCTACATCCCCAGTTAGTATGCTTACAGTTAAGATCTCCCATCAGTAGAGTGGGCTCTGAACTTGTAAATATATTTTTCAATTTTTCTCGTTTGAGTTGTTTATTGGGAGGTTTATATCCGCAAGTTTCATCGTGCTATTATTTGCCAATGTGAATTTAACCGCCGTTGCTTCAATGTTGTGTATATTATGTAGATCCACTGGGTTCATCAAAAGATTACTCTTGGCAATTATTGCCGTTCCGCCCCAACCTATTGCAGCTTCGCGATCTTTTCTAAAGATTCGGTAGCCTGGGGTCGTAAATTTTTCATTGAACCAAGTGTGTCTCTGTAATATAGGCACTATCAATGTTGTGTCTTGAAATGAATGATATAAACGTAAATCTTTGATTCTTTAGCTCATCAGCATTCCAATTAGCTAGTGTTAACTTGTGTAGAGATTTATGATTACTTCCCGCCATTGAATAACATCCGGATTATTGATATTATAATGGTTTTTATTTGGTCAAAATAAGGTGATAACAATTCTAGAAGACTGTGAAAGACTTTTGATAGAAGGGAATTTGAGTTTGTTGTTGGTTTTGTTGTGTCATCGTTAGGGCTGGGCGATATTAAAAAAGTTATCGAAAATATCGATATCAAAAAAAATATCGATAAAACCGATATATCGATATATCGATAAATATCGATAAGTATCGATATATATCGATATATCGATATGTATCGATATATATCGATGTATCGATATATCGATAAGTATCGATAAGTATCGATATATCGATAAGTATCGATATTTTATCATTATCGTTATTCGATATATCGATAAGTATCGATATTTTATCATTATCGTTATTCGATATATCGATAAGTATCGATATTTTATCATTATCGTTATTCGATATATCGATAAGTATCGATATATATCGATATATCGATATTTTTTCCCGGCACTACTCGCAACTAGGGCTGGGCGATATCAAAAAATTGCGATAAAACCGATATATCGATATATCGATAAATATCGATAAGTATCGATATATATCGATATATCGATATGTATCGATATGTATCGATATATCGATAAGTATCGATAAGTATCGATATATCGATATATCGATATTTTGTCATTCCGATATCGTTATTCGATATATCGATAAGTATCGATATATATATCGATATATCGATATTTTTTCCCGGCACTAGTCATCGTTAGCAGTGTTTCGGTTGCTAGCCACAGTGTCGGCATACGAGGGCAGGCTGATAAGTCATGTGAATCACTACTTTGCAAAAATTTTATAAAAATAATTATATAGCATATACATCAAGTCATCCTTAAACAGTATGTTTGCAAAATTTTATCACTCAATTGTTTTTATTAATGGTGGAATTGTCAGTCGAAGTACATCATGTCGGGTGAATTTGAAAATTCTGCGAAAATCGAGCGACGTGCTGTAATTAAATACCTCGTAAAAAAAGCTTTAAACGCCACCGAGATTAAAAATGATATGCAAGAAGTTTTAGGAGAGTCCGCTCCATGCTATCGAGTTATTGCTTTTTGGTCATCTCAGTTCAAAAGAGGTCAGGAGTCTATTGAAGATGATTCTCGCCCTGGAAGGCCTGTGTCGTGCACTACGGATCAAAATGTTAAAAACTATTTACCGTCGAAAACTACAATAACAGGCCAATATTATACCAACTTGATGGCAAAATTAAGAAATGCTATTAAAGAGAAGCGGCGTGGTAAACTTCGAAATGGTGTGTTGCTGTTGCACGATAATGCACCTGCCCACACCAGCAAACTTGCCGAGCTAGCCATTCGAGACTCTGGATTCGAGGAAATTGACCATCCTCCCTATAGTCCGGACATGGCCCCGTCTGATTATTATCTCTTCCCAAAATTGAAAAAGCACCTACGGGGAATGAAGTTTCTGGGCGATGAAATGCTCAAGATGGCTACAGAGGTGTATTTTGCAGAGCAAGAAAAAGAATTTTTTTACAAGGGTTATACTTATTATTGAAAAGATGTAATAAATGTATTGAAGTTGAAGAGGATTACATTGAAAAATAAAACTGTCAATTTGGTTTCTACTTGTTTTCTTTATACCAATTCACATGACTTATCAGCCTGCCCTCGTATGTACGATTTGAGGTGATGTTTTCTGTTACGAAGGCATTCGGGTTGGTTGGCCTGATTTTAGGAATGCTGTGCGCTGGTTGGTTGCGAAGAGGAATATTTCGGTTGAAAGTCTTGATGTAAGGACATCCCTTACAATTAGCTGTATGATCACTGTATGGCCTACTCGTTGACAATTAGTGCATTGCGGATTTTCGCTGCTTTTACGTCGTGGTTCAACACTTACTACACAATGGAAAAGCCTGCTTAGATAAAATATATCTTTAGCCTTATC
Source organism: Melanotus villosus (assembly GCA_963082815.1). Lineage (NCBI taxonomy): Eukaryota > Metazoa > Arthropoda > Insecta > Coleoptera > Elateridae > Melanotus > Melanotus villosus. Next base: position 36,844,393 of record OY720426.1, on the reverse strand, counting down.
AATTTTTTTATAATTCAACGGCAATAAGTGGCATGGGTATTTTCTTACTGTTCAGTAGTCTAGTCGTCTTAATCTCCGGATAATTTAACTGAAGTAATTCCACGTAAATTTCCTCGTCGATGATAGAAATGGAAACATTTCTCATAATTACCGAGATATTTGCACTTTCCGAAGATTGATAAGTATAGTAACTTACTTAATCGTCAGGGCTGCTCAAATTAATCCTTAATTGGGTTCCTTTATAGGAAGTGAATAAATCATCTTTTTTAGTTACTTCTTTAATGTCTTTTACTATATTTTGATAGTTCGGACCATTAGGTGAGAATATAGGTGGGATATATTGTGGTCGGAGCTTCTGTTGAATTTGATTTTTCAGTTGAGGGTTGATGCTCATTGGAATTTTCTGATGTATTTTGTAGCGTATAAAATGTATTTTGAACAAGTAAGGCATCGTTGGTAAACATATATCGCTTATTTACATCGATATCTGGCGAGGGCAGGCCTCACTTTAAATTGTTAATATTGCTGGTGTCGACTTCTTCGCAATCCATTTGTTTGGCTTTAGATCCTTGATAGATTAAGGTGGGTGGCTTTAACCGTGGAGATTGTGTTTCTGACATGAGTTTATTAGTTATTACCTTAACAAATGTTTGTTGGTGACACAAGATTAATTTGTTTTATTATACACTCATTGGAAAGCGCCGCTACAGACCCTGAGATAGGGAACCAAAAACAACATAATGCAATAAGATGCGTTGGTTAGTAAAAGACTGAGTGATATAAAAAAGCAGTCTCACTGCTGAACTTTTACAACAATCAAGTTTGAAGGCCCAATATTGTTAGCTTAATTATATTTTTCCACAATAAGTTTGGCACAGTTTTGAGTCTCAGAGCAGAGAGTTATTTGCAAGAATTGCTCCCCTTAGTATCATCTATCACCCTTAAAGTTTGTCTGCCAAATTCAAGTGGAAGTTATCGCTGCCGTCAAAAATTTAAAACAAAAATTAACAGTAAGAACTGTCGTTAATATATCATTGTGTATAAATGTGAAACAAGAAGAATGGAGAGAAGTGTCGACGAGACTTTCTGTTTTCCATGATTAAAGATAAGAACATTTACAAAATCAGGAAACTTTAAGGAAAATTTTCTTAGTTTACAAACATCTCTAATCGCAAATAGCCAATCAAAAATAATTGTACCTCAGTTATCAGCAAAAGTACGAAACAATACTCCATAAATTACCATATAATTGCCTTTTAATTAGAGTCAAGTAAAAAAGAACGTTTAAATTTATTGCTCAACCGTAAACAAATTTCACTTGTTATTAATTTTTTTTTTTTTAATAACACATTCTTTGAAACAATTAAACTGCTTTATGGTGCAAATCTTTTTTATTTATGTAATTAAATCATACTTCACTCGTGCCCAGAATATATCAATACATTACATAGGAAAACAAATACCTAAATCGGCAAAAGGTAAATAGTAAAATCTGAAATAATCAATTGTATTCGAGACGAAATATACGTTTGGTTCTTCTCCTTCTTCTTTCCAAATCGCTGTCTGTTATATTAGCACATTCCAATTTAATTTTTGGTGGTAACGCACCAACATCGTCTAAAATTACATGATCCAAAATTTCATCTAACTTCTTCTTTATCGTAGGGTCAGATTGTTGTTTCGATATTACTGGTACTAAATCACGTAGTAATTCGCCACGTGCGTTATAATCTTGAATGGGGAATTCTCTTATGGTTCTAAAAAGAAACAAAATTGTATAATTTTAAAACAACTAACAAAATGAAAGATGCTGCAAAAATGTTTAAAAGTGGAAGGCCAAGAAAGCAACTTAGGACTATCAGGGTAACACGAAGCTTACAGCTTATAGCTCTTAGCATGTAGCTTATAAGATGAACAAAAGGCCAAACTGGCTGAGGAATAGCATATTAAATTAAGGTAGTGAGTTACTCCACGTCCTTCACATCTTCTTCTAGTCTGGCTTCCTGTTTGTTTGTCTTTGCATCTTCTGTTATTTTCCACCAGCTATCCCGGTCCTGCATCTGCTTCCTCCATTTTTGGATTCGTAGGTTTGTTATATCTTGTATCACTTGATCCTCCCACCTATTCTTTGGTCTTCCTTTTTCAGTATTTGGAATTCACATTGTAGCCTTCTTCAACCCATTGCTGCTCCTCATTTTTATGTATCCACACCAGCGCATTCTTCGTACCTTTATTATTTTAACAATGTCTTCTGCCTTCGGAATATTTTTTATTTTCGAGTTCATTAGCCTCCGGAATTCTCCTTCTGCAATTTTCATTAAACTGAAAAAATCTTAATTTCTTCTCCTCGGTATTTGTTAGACTCATCGATTCTGCTCCATATACTACTACTGGTCAAATCGCTGCTCTATAGTTTTCTGTATTTCATGATGCTTTTATATTTCTAGTACGCTTGTATTCTTTGGTATATTTGGTTTTCTTTCATTTTTATTATTATTGGTAACCTCAAAATTTTCTTCGAACTCGAAATTTTCTATTTTTACATTTGTGTTTGTGTTTTGTTTCTTTTCCTAGTTTATCTTCCTATATTTAGTTTTTCTTGGTTTATTACCAATCCTCTTGTTTTTGCTAACTCTTCAATTTCCTGCATGACCTTCTCTAGACTTCTCCTACTTCTCGCTCACTATTCAATTTATTTTAGTCTTTAATTATTGCATCTAACGCTATATTAAACAGTCATATAACTGTCTTACTTCTAAGTTTATTACAAACTCTTCTGATACTACATCTTCTGTAAGTACCGCTGCTTTTGACTACTTCATTGTCATTTCAGTTAGTGTTGTTAGTTTTTCAGGTTTTCTTACTATAACTTTTCTTTTAACACTGTCAATGACCTGTTTAAAATCAGTGTAGAGTATTTGTGCGGTTCTGGAGGCTGCGATATAAAGTCGTGAATAATAGCCTACCTATTAGATGTAAATTTTAGTGAAAAAAGTGAACTAAAATTAACTTATTAACTTTCACAGGAATATAACTAAATTGATTAGTGCTCAATCAAAGGTAACTTACGGCAATAGTTTTCGAAATAATTCCAAGGAAGAATTTGAAACGCCCTTATCAATGGCTGTTAACAATGAGTTTATGTTCAATTTTACAACATGCTGTTGTCCTTCTTTGCAAGGTCCATCCATTTCCACAACATCCCATATGTTTATGGTCAACATGTGTTTGTTAATATCGTGTTGTTGCCCTCCATTTTGAAAATTACTAACGTTTTCTTGACCTGTATTTAAGTTCTCAGCAAATCGAAACAATTTACTTAAACCTCTTTGCTGCAATAGAGTTTTAGGACTGTTTTGATCTAAAACTTGGGAGGAATTCTGCGAGGGTGCGTATGTTGTGGAAATACTTTCGGTATTTGTGAAGATTGTTGTAAGTTGTTGTGGGAATTTATTTATAAGGTCTGGTTTGTTAAGAGATTTAGGCTGATTAAGTATTGAACTATTAAATAAATCAGTTAGCCCAAAGCTTGGGAAAGGTGTAGGGTAGTCAATTTTGATTGCTAATACTGAAGTTAGGTTTTCTTTTTTGGTATTACTCTGATAGTTATCAACCTTTTTCAGCCTAACTATAGTGCGAACAGATGCGTTTATGGAAATCCGAGGCGTAAATTTAGTCTTTCCCCGAGTACCATTTCGAATGACCTTATTTTGAAGAAATTTTAAGAAATTCAAGGGAAAAATTGCATCGGACTGCTGCGAATCACCAACAATTCTCGCTTTCTCTAATGCTGCTAAATCAAATGTATCATTGTCATCCAAAACCGGCAAATTTATGCTAAAACGAGTACTGCTTGTACTCTGATTTCCAATATTTTTATTATTAAAATTCGGACTTATCGTTTTGGAAAAATATTTTCTAACGAAATCGTTATCCAACCCTTGGTTAATTACTTCTGATATAGGCCAACTTAAATTAACAGAGCTTTCCAACAAAACACAAGTGTGATTATTTACAAGCATGAAAATTATAGCCACCCTTTCGTGAAAACTGTAAGGTGATTCCTTTATTAAAGTGCAAATCATATCGAGCAACAGAGCTCTCGGATTTTTATATTTAGAAAACGGAAAGTTACTGTTTTGTAAAGCTTGCATCCAGTCTCCATAGTGAGTAAAATAATTATACAATTTGTGGCCCAACATGGGGTTTAAGTTACTGCTAGAAAATGAGTTAATCAACAGCAAAATATCAGAATGGGTTTTGGGGACGAACGAGGAATTAGTTGAAAAGCTGTGGTTAAATTCAATAAAGGCCGATATCGTAGAATAAAACCGTTTGTGAAAATCATCGGTGGATGATGAGGTGTATTCATAAATGAAACGCTTTAGGCTCAAAAAACTTGAACAATTTTGAATAGGCACAAAAAGGTTTGAATTATTTAACTTTGTTGATAACTTCAACAAATCGGGCGGGAATTCCTTAATGTTTAAGGTTTCATTTATCAAGGTCATTAGTTGTACTTCTGTTTGATTGCAGGAACCCTAAAAGTTAACTATTAATAATCCTTTATAAAAATGTAACGTTCAAGACTTTTTCCGTCATTATAATTATCTGATTATACTTACTTTGAAATCAGTGTAGACCGTATTTGTAAAAAATAAATATAAAACCACCAATGTAATTTTTAACATCATTAAATCTATTTTAAAAACTCTTACTTGCGCTACTGAGTCTGCATTAGCACTAATCAATGTTTTTTGCATTTTGAAGTAAAAAGTAAACAGAGATTAAATTTCAATTAAGTGCAATAAACTGCTTGTAAACTAAACATAATAACAGCTTTAATATTGCCTTAATTATTACAACAGAAAATTCTTGGGAATTAGTGAAATTAACACTACATGCAAAGGGAGATACTTTTATTCGTAGTAGAAATTATTATATACCAACAGGTATCGTATGACATATGCAATGCATATAAAGCTAAACCTAATAATTTGGATAACACCTATTTTTACCTAAATTATCAAATTTTGAAGAGGATAACATGTCAGTCAACAGCAACGAAGAAGAAATGATTGTCTTAAGGGTGTAGAGTAGGTATATATCGACATATTAAGTAGGCGTCATCCAAACCACCCGAAGATTATCAACTCTACTCACAATCAATCAACATCTTATTCCGCGCAACAACCAAACAACACAGCCGTACCAAAGACAACAAACAACAACAGTCCTAAACATAAATATATAGCGGCTAACAAACAAAACAATACCCAACCGTTATATACCGAACCTCAGAAATTCGGACAAGGTGGATAATCGCATTACCAAAGTACATACATAAATACATATGTACCTCAAACATACAGTCTGTGTCAAAAGTAACTAGTAATACCTGTAAATTTTTAATTTGCAGAGAAAAGTTGCATACCAAAGTGTATGGGCTAATTGCGACGCATCCGGCGACGTTTTTATTTCGTTAGTATCTTTCTTTTGGTTACTATGGCCAATTTTATTTAAATGGTAACCATTAACCATATGTTTTCTGAACGTATTTAAAAAGGATAGGTTTTTTTCACTTCGCCCGCGCTAGTACATCGCATTTAAGAAAAAACCAATGTTAGAAAAAAGGGAACAAACATAGAAGCCATTCTTTATTTTAAAAATATCAAAAATGGACTGAACACATTAAATACTCTAAATGCCACATTAGCATTAAATTAAATGTTCAAATTAACGGGGCATTGCCTGCCAGGCAATGACCTAGCCGGTGTTTAAAATTTGTTATTGTTCTTTGTAACACGTTCTCAGGCATTCTCCGCATTTCGATAGTTATTCTCGCCTTCAAGTCATCGAAATTACGCGGTGTCTATTTGTAGGTATACCTTGTTTTTTTTGCGTGACCCCACAGAAAAGGTCTAGCGGTGACAATTCAGGAGACCGGGCAAGCCACTCCATAGGTCCCGTTCTGCCGAACCATTTATTTGGAAAAACGTCATTCAAGTACTCCCTAACATATGCTGCAAAATTTGGAGGTGCTCCATCTTGCTGAAAGACAATTCTATTATCTTTACCTCCATTTTGACTAGGAAATAATGCAGCAATCGCAGGTATAAAATGGTTTTGAAGTAGCTGAAGATATCTATCGCCAGCAAGAGTTTCACCAATAAAAAACGGTCCTATGATATATCCCCTTATAATGCCTGTCCATACGTTCACTTTTTCTGGATATTGTGTGTGCACTTCTTCTGCCCAGTGTGGGTTTTCGCTCGACCAATGCCGACAATTATGTCTATTTACCGTACCGTTCCGCATAAATGTTGCTTCATCGGTGAACACAACATTAGAAACAAAATGTTCATCCACATTACACCTTTCCATCATTTGCTCCCAAAAAAAAATTGCACCCTTCGGTCAAAATCGTCTTCATTTAGTTCATTAATCAATTGCTGTTTGTAGGGACGTAATTTTTCGTTTCTTAAAATGCTGTGAACAGATTCATAACTTACTTCTGCAATTTCCCTTATAGAAACTTTAGGTGTTTCTTGAACTGACAACAGAACATCCAACACTTTATCCTCAGTTGTTGCCGACTTGGGCCTATCAGTCCTTTGCATATTTTTGATTCTACCATTCCCTCTAAATTTTTTGATGAGATTAGAGACATCGCTTTGAGAAATAATAGTGTCTGGATAGAAATGATTGAATAAGTCACGTATTTCTCTTTGATATTATTTAAGTAACTAATTAATTTTACTGCAAACCAGTTTTTTCGTAATGTGGCATTTAGAGTATTCAACGTACGATAATAATAGCACGGGTGAATAGAAAAAAACCTATCCTTTTTAAATATGTTAAGAAAACCTATGGTTACCATTTAAATAAATAAAGTTGATTGCCACAGCAACCCAAAACAAAAGATACTAACAAAATAAAAACGTCACCGTCGCAATTAGCCCAAAACCTTTCATATGCAACTTTTTCTTGCAACTCTTGAGCACTATTAGTTGCTTTTGACACACACTGTATAACAATATAAACTCACATTCAACAGTACAACAAATGTACAACCTAACCGTAGTTATATTGGCGAATCAAAAAACTATTCAAGCACAGCAACAGGCCATAAATAAGCTGATAAATCAAATCAAACTCCTCAGGGAAGAACCAAGTTTGAAAAATGGCTCAGATGTTTAAAATTGTGTTATGGAACTCCAATGGCCTCTCAATCACAAACAAGAAATCGAAATATTCCTCAAACACAATGATACAGAACTACAGATGAGCATTATCATCTCAAAAACGACAAAAACCCACTTCTTCAGCAAAAACCTTTTCAAAATACCAAACTTTCACATTTACACGACTAATCGCCCTTGCGCAGAAAGACATGCCAGATGGGGGTCAGCCATCCTAATCAGCAAACAAATTAAACATTATCAATTACCAAATTTCAAAGAAGACTTTTTTCAAGCTACTAACATTATGATAGAAAACCGGTACGGACCATTGGTAATCTCAGCCGCCTACTGTCCATCAAATTATCCCACAAACAAAGAAGGCCTCATTAACTATTTCCACTCCCTGAGTAGCAGATTCGTGGCAAGAGCTGACTACAACGTAAAACACACATTATGGGCTCACGACTTTCGCCACCCGGTAGAGCAGTTCTGTACAACGTGATGCAAGAGCTCCAGCTCGGCCACCTTCCAACGTACGAACCTACCTACAGTACCTACTAGCCCAGCGATCCGAATAGAAACCCGGATTTGCTCAATTTCTTCGTAACGAAGGGTATCACACCAGGCTACCTGATGATTGGAACTTACATACAGACCACTCGCCGGTCACAGCTACAGTGAACGCCTCCCTCACCGTAAAAAAAACCTCCGGCTAAGATGTTCAACAAAAACACTAATTGGAACTACTATAGTACACTACTAGATAATCAACTAGACTTGAAGATCCCATTAAAAACAATAGAGGATTTAGAGTTAGCCGTATCATATTTTACCAAGACAATTTAGGTTTCTGCTTGGGAACCTACTCCAGAAATCCGAATCAAAAGAATAAAAGAACAATGTCCAGTCGTAATAACGAAAAACATTGCTAAAAAATTAAGGTTAAGAAGAATCTAGCAGTCTACACAATACCTGTCAAACAAAAAACGCTATAACTAAGTCTCCGAAGAATTAAGCAAAAAGTTAAAAAAATGAAAAGTTTTAGGACTACCTTGTAAATGGATGATACACCAGACTCATACTACACGCTGCACAAAGCAATCAAAAACATTGAACAGTATCAGCCCATTCTCCCTATCCAAAAAGAGGACGGCGAGACCAGACAAACAAAAAGCTGGAGTTTTTGCTGTCCATCTTGAAACAATATTGTAACCGTTTCCATGAACATTAGCGCTTGAAGAGAAAATGGAATTAAGAGACACCCTAGGCGTCATTCTAAATGTCATCATTTCCGGACTTCTCTCCATATCTCTATGATGTGGGTGTCAAGTAGCCTACAGACGTGGGGGACCCACCACTTAACGTGGGCACGAAACCACTGAAGTACCTTACTTGCACTTCTACTCCAGAGAAGATTTTACTAGGCAGAGTACCTCGTTGCCATTGCCTTCCGAGGGAAGCGGTCGAGTGTTTTAGGTGTTTGTGTGGCCCTTGGAATCGAACCCGAACCAGTCTTAATCTCAGTGGTCAGACACACGCTGAACCAACTGACTAAGAAAATGAGTAAACACAACTTAAATCCCAAAATGTCTCCTGGTTTTGACCTTATCACCGGCCAACTAATTAACCCTGGAGTAGTGGCGCTCATGTTACGGTAAAGAGCGGTGGCGCCGAGTCTGTCAGACTCGAAACTTTGAAAATTTTTATTTCATTAACTATTATCAATATGTTTTTTTTTGTTAATTTTTGGGATTCGTATGTATGCTTTCTATAACTAAATCGATTTTCAGGGCTGTCATGTTTTCTCAACATCAATAACACGTCAAAATACTAATATGGTACAAAATATACGAAAATTTTTAGAGGTAAATTGAAAAAAAAAACTTTATTGCCTGAAAGCGATGCAAAACAAAAAAAACATTTTCTGAAAGAACAAATAATAAACAATATTACAAAGGCATGTCTGGTAGTGTCTCGCACACAGGGCAGCGAAATTCTGCATGTTTTAAACATAGAAATTTTGCAAAAATAACGAGTGGTGCTGTTATTTTTGTAAAAAAAAAGAATCAATAGTGTTTTCACTGCACTAGCCGACAGCGTACTATATATAATGAAGGTACTAAAAGGCACAAATTCCTAGCTCCCCCCCCTCCCTTTTCACATAAGATTTTGTAAGGCTCGAGTCTCAGAGACTCGGCGCCACTACTCCAGGGTTAAAGAGCTCTCCCGTTAGGGTATAGTAATGTTAACAATAATAGTTATAAGTGCAACGCAGTTCTAAGGTTAAGGTACTTTCCGTCTCCATAGAAGGTTTCGCAGGTGATTCTAATAGCAAAGCCCGGAAAACCACAAATCGAAGTTTCCTCCTACAGGCCCATAAATTTATTGCCACAATTAGGCAACCTGTTAGAGAAGTTGCTTGCGAAGACTCTCGAACCAATTTGAAGAAATGAAATTAATCTCGGACCACCAGCTCGAATTTAGAAAAGAACACTCAACGCTAGAACAGGTGCACAGGACAGTAGACACTATCAATCAAACATTTGAAGAAAAATAATATTGTACAGCAGCATTTCTAGAGGACGACGGGCTTTTATACAAGCTAAAAAGATCAATTCTTCGCTGTTACTTTGTTATCCTTAAATTATTCCTAGAAGAATGGTACTTCCAAGTCAAATATGAACAAGAAATAACAGACCTACACCCCAAGGTATCTTAACTCTCCTAGGTAGGATAGCTTACTGGGGTAATGAGAAGCGGGGCGAGGGACGCCTGCGGTCGGAGGGGAGGTACGGCTACGCCACAAGTGGAATCTGTCATCTGTCATCATTCGGTCAGAAAGTTTCTTAGAGAAACAACGTGCCGATAAACGCCGTTTTGGTTGTTTAGAGTGAAATAGGTAGAGTTTAATATTTTCGTAGTAATTTGCTGTACAAAAGGTTCGAGAAAAACAGAAAGGTAAATTTATTTATAGGGAGGTAACAGTAGGCGATTCACACATCTACAGCCCTTATTGTATTCAAATTTTCCAAAGTTAGCATTAATTTGGCCAAAAACAATATAAAAGTAGACTTGATTATCTTTGATTTCCGACAAACGATACAACGGCTGAACGGGGTGCTTTCCACTTATGACGTCACGCAGGCGACGTGCAAAATCTAGCCTACCTAGGAGAGTTAAGATACCTTGCTACACCCTATTGAAGCTGTATGAAAACGAAAAATGGGTCAAAAATGGAAAATCAAGATAACTGAACAGAAGTCCACATACACTACGTTCACCAAATACAAAGGCAACAGTCTTAATTAATAATACTCGACTTACACAGGTGCAAGAAGTCAAGTACCTAGAGATGTACCTATACAAAGGGCTAACGTGAAGAAGTCACGAACGAAAACAGCTGGGTCTTAAGTTCAGAAAGTATTACTCTCTGTTAGGTCTTAAATCCAAGTTATCGCTTTCAAGTAAGCTGCTAGTCTACAAAACTGCTTTCAAAGCTACATAGACATACGGTCTTCAGCTACGGGGTACTGTAGCCAACTCAATCATTCAAATAATAGAAAGGTTCCAAAGCAAAGTATTGCGTGCAGTATGTAATTTATAATTTGTTAGAAATGCTGACATTTTAAGTGATTTAAAAGCCAGTTCAATAAGAGACGAAATAAGCAGTGATAAACACTTAAATAGACTATCAAGTCACCTAAATGCACATACTGTGAATCTGCTAGATAATAGTGTACATTCTTATAGACTCAAACGGTTAAACCACTAGATGTGCCACACAGATTCTAATCTCCCTGGCCCTGTTATAAAGCATTCCTATGTGTCTTTAGCAAGTAACTAAAGAGAAGCACTCAATGGAATACCTCTCCCATGTCTCTAATCACGCCCTGTTATTAAAACATTAACATAAAATTTACTTATTGTATATAATACAGATTGTAAATGGCAATAATCATAAATTAAATCAAAATTTGGATAAATAAGCAACCACAAGAAAATTTCATTAAAGTGATTATTCAAAATTGACGATAAAAACTTTATTAAATAAATACATTTTTTTAAGAAATACATACTATTAACTAATCCATTGATTCCTTAATCCACTTTGCCACCTTAGCTACATCGGCAAAAACAATGTAATTGTTAAGGTCGCAGCTGCCTACGTCTCCTAAAGCAGTCGATACAACACCTCTAAGTGTCCATTTTCCACTTCGATTAATTATAAATCCTGCTCCGCTATCGCCAAAGCAAGGTCCTGAACCATCACGATTTCCTAAAATAATTAACTAAATTACTTTTGTTTCTTCTCAAACTGCTTAACCATGCTTTGCATCCCTCTTTTATTCCTATCTACATTAACATAAGTAAAAGACATCTGACCATTCCAGGGAAAAATATAACACACCACTACAACTTAACACCTACCTGCACAAAAGGTTCTGTTCGACACAATTCCCCAATACCCAGTATCAGACCGCAGGCAAGAAGATTGCGAAACAATCGGCATATTGACTTTCCTGGCCTCATCAACGTAATCCTTTCCTTTTTTGTCAGTACCCCAACCAACTACAGTTCCTTGTATTCCTTCTAAATTTCGAAGGTCTGTTTCTCCTTCCCATAAACAAACAGGTCTGACTTTTGGTTCAAACTGGATTGGCTTTTCAAGACTGAGTACTGCAACGTCGCAGTCGCCTTTGCTCTGTTTGTAATCGGGATGTACGGATACTTTCTTTACCTCACGTAAAAGGGCTGCGTTTTCCCAGCTTTCGATGTTGTGTTTTCCAAAAGCCAAAAGGAGGTCATCTGCGGAGAAGAGGGTTAACTTGGTATCTCCGGTGTTGAACTGGATACAATGGCCAGCTAAAACAATACACAAAACTTGAATACATATCTTCAAAGGAATTACAACGCCAAAGAATGCTTGATAAGACAAATGAAAAAGCAAGGAAGCCAGGTTGAAGATATAACTTCTTAATTTATGTAAATTAAGAAAAATCTTTTCGTTTTGTTTTTGAGTAAGTTGGAATAGAACTCAAGTATATCGGAAGTCGTGGATCTTATTTCCACTGGTTCCCCTGAACTACGATACCAATAATGAGGCAACACCTTAGGCTCCTTTGTACTTCTTGCATGTTATTTTAAGTCTTCATGCTATTCCCTGTGACACTCAAAAAGAAACCGTTTATCTCCATAAAAGCACGACGCTCCTGTATGTGGAAATGACCAACGTTAAACCTAATTTATGCTGACCAGTTAAAGATGAAAAAGGACGAAACATGATAGTAAGTTTAAAAGTACATTTGCTTCCATATTCCTTAATAAAGAAGCATAGAATGGATGGAAGAGTGGAACGATGAAAAAAATAGAACGCAGGCTGCCTAAAATGATAGGATAATCAAAACACGAAAGGCTGATAGTCCAGTCAATAGGTAGTTTTACCTTGCAAAAGGTCGGGGAAAGTTTATATTTGGCAGTTTTGTTTATTTTGGGGCCTTAATGAAATCCTGAAATTTGTAAACACGAAAAGTTGCCGCCGGCGCCGCCATCTTGGAAAATGGCGGCAAAATCGGATTCTTTAAAAATCTCTCGTTTCCGCTGTATTTAACAGTAAAAATAGCTATATACAAAGTTGTAGAGAATAAAATTTTCTACAACTTTTGTATAAAACAAATTTTTCTTAGGTCAATGGTTTTCAAGTTATGACAGAGGAAATCGGGGTAGCCATGACCGAACCATCGAAGGTGCGACACGACTGTAAACTTATTAGAATTGAAGTAATTTTCAATTTAGCGTAATAACCCGAAAACAAAAGAAGATCGCCCATTTCTGTTTCGACCATTGAATTAGTCCCAAAAGGTTGGCCCAATAACGTGCAATCGGTTTTGCCGTATCTGTACAAATAACAAAGTTACCCATACATGTACGTCGAATTTAGGACACTCTGTACAAGAAGGCTCGGAAAGATGTGCTACCTGTGTGAGGGATCAGAATTTGGCGGAATGTTTCCTGGAACGCCTGGAATACACAGTTTAGTGTGTCTGTAGTTTACAGTCGTGTCGCACCTTCGATGGTTCGATCATGGCTACCCCGATTTCCTCTGTCATAACTTGTAAACCATTGATCTGAGAAAAATTTGTTTTATACAAAAGTTGTAGAAAATTTTATTCTCTACAACTTTGTATATAGCTATTTTTACTGTTAAATGCAGCGGAAACGACATATTTAAAAAAAAGACCGTTTTGACCGCAATTTTCCAAGATGGCGGCGCCGGCGGCAACTTTTCGTGTTTACAAATTTCAGGATTTCATTAGGGCCCCAAAATGAACAAAATTGCCAAGTATAAACTTTCCCCGACCTTTTTCAAGGCAAAGCCATTTTTTTGTCTCTATTGACTGGACTATGAATGGTAGGTAAGGAAATAAGTTCAAACGTACCTGTTACAACGTGACGATTCGAAACCAAGCTACCAGTGCATCTGTACTTATAATCAAAATTATTCTTGTACATTATGGCTACCAACCATGGGAACTGCCCATCTACAATTTCATCCCCATTAACTATCAATTGTTGTGTATTTACTGATGATAAACCACACTCATTTCCAACAGGATTTAAATCTACAGTATTGGTATTCGGTGTAGTACCGATAACAACTGGTTTTTGTGAAGTGGTTGCTTCAGTCGTTGACTGAGTGGTTCGTATAGTTGGCGGAGTCCTAGGTGGAGTTTGAGGACGGGGAGTTTCCCGAGTAGTAGGTGAGGTTGCCACAGTAGGAACGATTATGGGCACAGAGGTCGTCGAAGTTGTACTTCCAGCCGAAGGTAAAAATGGATTATCAATTGGTACTAACGGTATTATAAAAGGTGGTACTTGCGAACTCTCCGTTGTAAATTGCGGAACAAAAGAATTTGAAGGTGTAGAAAAATTAATTTCTGGCACTTGAATCACTTCGATATCAACCGAATTAGGACCCGCAGGTCGGAAAGGTGCCGTGATCCTGTAATAAGTTGTAGCCCACATATTGGTTACACCTCTTCCAGGTCGCACTAAAATCAAATTGTTAAATGGATTTCTTACCATTTTTTACTTAAATACCTTCTTCTGGGGGACCAGCACAATAAATTCTTTGATTGAATTCAATTCTGGTGGGTTTTGGTATAACTTCCTGGATAGGAAAATACACATAGTAGATAACTGGCCGGCCTCTTACCAAATCATTGGCTGATGTTCGTAGTTGTAATTGGATATTCTGAAACAATAGACCAATAATATATTAAGAAAAATCTTACTTTATGTAGCATACGGAAAAGTTCTTATTGTTTTATTAGCAACAGTGTTTAACAATATGATGAATTTAGATGACTCTATAAATATGCTTCAACTTTGTTCATTTAGGTTTACTTGCAGTAAAAATAGTCCAGTCAATAAAGCGGAAAAATCGCCAAAACTTCTAAACCCGCAAAAACAGAACCGATTTTGATGAATTTTTTTTTAAAACGTTTGTTATACTAAATTATTCAAAATCAGAAACATTTCAGCTGGCGCTATCAATTATTTATATTGTTTAAATAATTTTTAAAAAAATTTTGACAATTTTTTTTTCGATGAAATTTTAACAAAGTATAAGTGACTAATTTTGAAAATTTAGTTTAAAAAATAATTTTTGAATTAAAAAGTTTCAAAATTTCCATTGAAACATGTTAATTATTCAATCATTCGGATGCAAGAATTGAATTCCAAATTTGAAATTTTTGAAAAAACTTTGTGTAATTTGTGTATCTGTACTCTCCTGTTCTTTGCAAATGCAATAACAATTAACTGTAGAGTCTACAGTATCTTGTTGTTGTTCCTGTAACATATAAAAGAATTTTGGAAGATGTTTTTAACACGTATGATTTTAAATATGAGGATCAAATTCAAAGGGAAATAGCTGTAAGACAGGAAATATATTTCTAATAATTTAAAAAGATTTTATTACATCCAAAGAATAATTTAACACAAATTGTTTTTGCAAATAATCTTAACGACGAGCATGACGCGCGCAAAATTCAGTGAAAAAAGTACTGTAGAATTAAAAATATTACACTTAAAGGGCTAAAATTTTTAGAATCGTTAGATCAATACGTCCCAAATAAGCAATCAAAATTTAGTTAAGATTGAGTAATTATTTATTAAACGGGAAACATTTTTTAACTTATATGCAACGCAAGCGATTTTGCTGTAATGATCAAAATTACAAAAAAATGTGATTTTACAGCATATAAATGTATCATAATAACTGTAATAATGTAATATAAATGTAACATAATAATAAGAATAATAACTCGATTCTTCAAAATGCATAAACAAACTTAAACGCAAATATAATCCAATTATTTTCAATACAAACCAAAAATAAATGACATATAATTACTTTTTCCATCGTATTTTTACTTGTCTCTTTGCACTTTTTTCTAAATTTTAATCAATAATTAAGTTCTCTTCAACAATTTTCACTATAATATTTTCAATATTTAGTGTTCAAAAGTTATTTTAACAGATTAATAACCTCAAAACTCATGCGTTCACTCCGAAAATCATGGTGAAACATCAGGAGTTTGACTTTGAATTCCTCTACCTGTGATACAAAAGGTCGATTTCTTGTGCGTGTTTACATATTCTTATAAAAGTATTGATTTTTTTAGTTGTCAATATACATATATATATATGGCAAAGGACATATACTGCGCCATTTTTAGATGTGTGAGATGGATCATTTTATATAAAGCAATGGTTGGTATATTCGCTTCACTGTTATGATTTATATATGTATAGCCTTTGACACATACTGCGCCGTTTTTAGATGTGTCAGGTAGATCATTTTATAGAATACAATGGTTCTTTGTATATTTGCTTCACTGTTATGAAATCGAGACAAAAGAGTTGCGCTGTCGAAACTAATGGCGAACTATCCAATATGGGAAGAAAAAGGGGGTTGGGGGTTTGTGTGGAGGTTGCAGCCTGCAGCTGGAAAAAGTTTGTGAGAGCAGAAACCGTAGTGTGCCTCAGTGCTCGTCTTAATGTATGTAGTAATGTATCTTTACAGTAATTTCCAGTTTATGATAAAAAAATTATGAAAGAGTGGGCTAGATTTATCAGAATAAATAACAATCATTTTTAGGATAATGTCATTAAAAGACATAGATTAAAGAAGAATATCTTACCAACACACAAGTTACTAGTAGGAAATCACAACAGAGAAATACATAGCTACATAATGAACTAGTAGAAAAGAGAATGTTCAAAGGTAAGTGTAATTTTAAGTATCTGTATAAAACTTCAATTGGTTACAGTAATACATTTATATAAAACGCTTATGCTCAAACATTTGTAGGGAAACAAAGCTCTCTCAGCCTGTGATCGAGGCAGTCGAAGCAGTAAATTTTCAGGAAACTGATATGTTACTTTTATGGTAGGTAGGTATTTATGCATTATCATTTTTTAGACAAGTTCCTGTAGATTCAGTAGTGATGGATATAGCACAGGCATTGCTTGATTTATCAAATGTTACCAGTAGGAAATATGAAGAAATTTCCAGACAGCTTATAAATACAAATAGTACACCATTGGTGTATACAGAAGAGAGGGCGCCCACTTTGGTATCAATTGTTTAAACCTGCTTTGAACTAAAGTAAGTTCTTAGTAAATAAAATAGCAGCTTTTTGATACTGTTGCAGAATATCAGCTTTTTGAACTCTAAAACAGTTTTGAAGTCATTCTTTTTTCACCAACATTAAGAGGTTACATGTTTTCCTACCAGCAATAAAACAGCCCTCCTCTAAGCTATAATTGTATTTTGCATTTTCATAGTATCACCAGTTACTTTTAGTTTGGGCCAATAAAATGTTATCTAGTGTTTTTTCTATTTCACTGGTTGGAATGGGCAAGTTTCATTCATTATTATTATTATTACCCAAACTGCATGTAGGTACTAGTACTGGCAAAAATTTCAAATAACTCGATAGATTGTTCAGTAAATAATGCGATCTTTAAGTTTTATAAAATCGATTAATCAATTTTCGAATATTTGATTACCTTAGTCAACGATTAACTGTAGATATTCAATTAATTTTGATGAATCGATCATCACAATTAATCGATTATTCGCAATTAGCCCTTCATTAAATATTTTGTCTGTGATTACTGAAAACGTTACTAAAACACTATTTTTTGTTTAAAACAAGCTTTTTCAAACAATGTAATTCGTAATTTTTTAAATTATTAACTATAAATACATGTGCCTAATATAATTAATAAAATTATTTGAATATTTGCAGTTTTTTTCAAAATTTAATTACTAAGTACCTAACTAGTTATTACAATCGCTTATGAACAAATTTGCCGGCACTAGTAAGGACCACATATTTCTTTAACAGGTTAAAATTTAAATGTTGTTTCAGAGTAATACTACCCAAGCCAACAGCAAACACCTTGATGTTGTTCCATAATTTTTTTAACATTAAATTTAAGATAACAAATAAAAACCACCAAGAATGAAGCATTAAATGCAGCACTTTGAATTGCGTTTTTATTTATGGATTAGAAACCAGAGGTATAATAATTACCTTTAACCTTTAAAACAATGTTATACATTAAACTTTATTTTTATAGGTTCTATTAAATGTGATAAATATTAAATTGTTGTGGGAACTTACAATATAGACAATTTTACAATAAATCGTTTTATTATCTGCTCATCATTCATTTTCATACATAATTTTTGAATGCTAAAATTTTAAATAAAACTACTTTAGAAACATAGGTACCTAATATACTGAACTAGTGGATATATTGTCTTATTATAGATAACAGTTTTCTATAAGTGATAATTTCAAATTACTCTGTTTTATTATAACAGTATAACGGGTGTCCAAAAAGTATCGTAATTGAGTCGGCTATGAATTTAAAAAGGCATGTCGCAGTATAATTAAACATTAATTGTCAAATTAAAAAGCGATTGGCCACTAAATGTCTCATTCTTAGAAAAACCATGACATCTGGATATGTTTAGGCTTGTCCTATAAACTTAAGCCATCGTCAGACAAAAATTAAATGAACATAAATAAGAGATTTAAGCAAAACGATTCGCCATGTTTTATGTTACTAAATACTAATTGTTACAGTAAAAATCGGTAAACGAATAGAAAACCCGAAACATCCTAGATATAACTTCACAGTTTGCAAATCAAAAGTAAAAATAAAACTGATTGAAACTGGTTTCAGTTTCAAGCAAATGGTTTTTCTACACATAACAGTGAGTTTCAAGGTTGAGTTTTTGTGCACTTTTATAATTACAATTATAAAAGTGCACAAAAACCCAACCTTGAAACTCACTTGCGTACACATAACAGGAGAAAAACCATTTGCTTGAAACTGAAACCAGTTTCAATCAGTTTTAACTTTAACATAATATACACGATGAATCAGGTTAGCGGCACCCCCTCTTAGAGACCTTTTGATAAAAATTACTTCAACATTTTCTTACAAAAGATATCCATGGAGGTGTCTTCTATCTCGTGAAACATATTTTTTTATTGCAGGGCCCACTAGGATGTGAGCAACAATTGTTCAAATGCTTTGGTCATGAAAACAATATAAAACGAACGGGAAAGGAATGAAAATAAGTATTAACTTTAAATTAATTTAAAAAAAAATAAATAAAAATTATACAATAAGGTATAGAAGAAAATGTAAGGTATAAGGGAGGGGGGCGGATAGTGATGGGATTGACTATCTTTTACAATTATTTATTAATTTAAATAAATAACGAAAAAATTTAAAACAATTAGGAAGGGGTTGGAAATTATATGAGAGAAACAAGGGAAAAGGGAGGGAGGGAAACCTCTTACAGAAATTTATTAATTAAAATAAGAAACGAAGAGGTACAGGTGATTTGGAGAAGTTTGGAAAAGAAAAACATTTTTTTTTAATTCTTTACTGATTAATTAAATTGAAGGTAATTTATTGTATTTGGGGATTTCTGAATTTCAATGCTTTCTAAAAGTAGTCTTTTGTTTAAATTTTGTTCTTTGTCAAGAATTTTTGTTGATTCAAATTAAAATTGTGAAGATTATCTGCAATATTACCAAACTATTTAAAAATAAAAAGTTGCATGTAGCTCAAATCCTAACAGGCCATGGAATAAAAAATGCACCTCACGAGATGGAGTATGTCATCCATTATTGTTACTAAATACTAATTGTTACGGTAAAAACCGGTAAACGAATAGAAAACCCGAAACATCCTAGATATAACTTCACAGTTTGCAAATCAAAAGTAAAAATAAAACTGATTGAAACTGGTTTTAGTTTCAAGCAAATGGTTTTTCTCCTGTTATGTGTACGCAAGCGAGTTTCAAGGTTGGGTTTTTGTGCACTTTTATAATTGTAATTATAAAGCTGCACAAAAACCCAACTTTGAAACTCACTGTTATGTGTACGCAAGTGAGTTTCAAGGTTGGGTTTTTGTGCACTTTTATAATTGTAATTATAAAAGTGCACAAAAACCCAACTTTGAAGCTCACTGTTATGTCTTCGCAAGTGAGTTTCAAGGTTGGGTTTTTGTGCACTTTTATAATTGTAATTATAAAAGTGCACAAAAACTCAACCTTGAAACTCACTGTTATGTGTAGAAAAACCATTTGCTTGAAACTGAAATCAGTTTTATTTTTACTTTTGATTTGCAAACTGTGAAGTTATATCGAGGATGTTTCGGGTTTTCTATTCGTTTACCGATTTTTACCGTAACAATTGGTATTTAGTAACATAAAACATGGCAAACCATTTTGCTCAAATCTCTTATTTTTTATGTTCATTTAATTTTTGTCTGACGATGGCTCAAGTTTATAGGACAAGCCAAAACATATCCATATGTCATGGGTTTTCTAAGAATGAGACATTTAGTGGCCAATCGCATTTTTAATTTGACAATTAATGTTTAATTATACTGCGACATGCCTTTTTAAATTTATAGCCGACTCAATTACAAGACTTTTTGGACACCCGTTAAATCTTTATTATAGAAGATCACAAGTGAAACTTACGCACCAATACAATACAAGATACTAATAACGGATTCAGTTAATGCCGTTAAGTTCACAAGTCAGTTATGTTATTTCTTACGATTATTTCTATTGTGTATATTTAAAACAGCTGCCTTAATACATGCCACTGATCGATCTTTCAAAGGAGAATAGTCCATTATGGCTTGTTCCACCTCTGTCTTACTCGGAAATGTATAATCTTCAATGTGATGTAAAAATGCAGTGTGTAAAGCATCAAGCGCTGGTTTCGACCATCGTTTACGTTGCACAACAGGCCCACCTGTAAACACATCTCTTAATATTTTTTAAAGTTTATACAATTATTTAAATAATAAATGATTAATATCAGGGTAGTCAGAAGCTAAATTAAAATTTTATATGTGTTTGTACGTTTGTACATAATTAGAATATCAGTGAAATTAATTTTTCTCACTACCACCTTGGTAAATTGACATTTCATTGTCAAAAAGTCGACAATAATGGAAACTGAAACATTTAGTTGAACAAAAACAGACTGTATCTAAGGGCAAAAAAGACGATTTACCGCGCCAGGTCATTTTCCGCGCATGGTACCCCATAACGCTACACCATAACGGATATAAAAAAAATAAATAGTTATAATGGAGAATACGTGCTTATTTATTAATATTAAAACTAATTTTACAATTGGAACAACGTTGAATGTTAAATGAAGGTGTATTTACAAAATGTTTGATTTCATTCTTTTCGTTACTGAAAACAGAAATTGCGTTTCTCTGTTTCGGCATTAGAATGACTTCATTAAAGCACGCATTTTGATGCTTTAATGAGCTTCATTAATACATGATTTTTGGTGATATTTTGTTTTCAGGAATTGGTATGCTACATTGCATCTAAGCAACTAACAAAATAAATAAAGCCTGTCAATAAAGCTATGAATACTTTTTGATATTTTGATTTAGCAAAAACGTAAATGAAGGGGTTAGAATTTCAATATTTAAAACTACTATTTACTTGGTGGCAAAACCCGCAAAACGAACCAAGTGATTTTCGATGTTTTAAAGTCAACCATCGAGATCGACTAGTGAACTGAAAAAAGCGTGGAAACGCTTTAAATCGTATTTTGGTTAGGAAAATGAGTGAAAACTATATTGCTAAAGGTAGGACTTTATGTTATAGTATAAAAATTGTTTTATAATTTGATAAAATTTAAAAAAAAAAACCGTTTCAAAGGTGATTGTTGGCATAACCTAAAAATAAGTTTTTTAGTATAACTTCTAGCTAAATGCAACTATAATTCTAGAGATTCAGACCAATCCAAATTGTTCCCTAACCTGAGGTCAATCAAAACCAGGATAATAGTGAATCGTCAGTAGTTCCGACACTAAAATTCATCGTAAGTTACATTTAATTTCAAAATATTTTTTAATTTAATAAAGTTGGTTTAGTTTGGCTTAGATTGAATCGTTTTTATTGTTTATATTCCTAGTTTTCATTAGATTAAAAAAAACATTTAGAAGCTAAAAAATATCTTTTATTTTAGTTTCCGTAAAACGGGGCAACATCGTCAGTTTGGAAGTTGAATGTAGGACACTGTAAATATAACCTGCACACTATCCGTTGTGGTTGCATTTCGCGTGTTTGTTCTTCGTAGGATTAGTACCTTTGTGAAAATAATGCCGAAAAGAAATAGAAAAGTGTTGGCAGGTAGCAGTTACCAGCGTTATGACCTCCACTTAGTTGAACACGCACTGCAAGATATTGGAAATGGCCTCTCGGTGCCTGCTGCTATAAATCAACTTTCGGCTTGGTCTTATCTGTTAACAAAGTTTGAAATAAGACTGATTATCAAAGGTTATCTCGTTAAACAGGGAGTTGCAATTACGACTTTCCTGTGTGGGTTAATAGAACGAAACAACTTGACCCAAAGATCAGCGACCAACATCAAGCGTAACCTATACTGTAGCCATTTTGTGCTTTAATATAACTTAAAAAAATAAAAACTGATGCCAAAATTTATATATTTTGTTTATACTATGTCGAAGTTGATTTTACAAACGTGCAACTTCGTCTTTAGGTGAACACAAGTTAGGCGAAGAAGTTGTCCCAAAATCGGTACAACTTCGTCAGGTTTTTTTCAGCAATTTTTCAGTCGTGTAAACGTTATTTATAAGAACTAAAAAATGGGTAATATTTGCCGAACTCTAATTGTTATATATCACCTACTTTTATTAGCCTAAAAAAATCCTATAGAGATACAGCGCGGTAAAAACCTGTCGGCTCCACTTTTAGGCGAAAACAGTTCAGTTTTAAGAAAATGTCGACTACATTATTTTCTTTACCAACTGATAAGTTATATGCTACGTATCCACTAACTATTACAATTAAAAAAACTACAAAATGTGTCTTTTCTGACGGACAAATATGTACCCAAAAATGATAAATGGTACTACGATACTGTAGCAAAAGCAGAAGAACCTGTAACCGACGATGTTGAAGTTGAAATGGGTTAAACATAGAGAAACTATTTTTTATAGCTTTTTCCTTAATAAACGTTCATAACACTCATTTTCTTTCGTTGTGTTTTATTCTTGCGGCAAAAACTGGACAGCTCCATTTGAGAAAAGAAAATTCTATACATTACTCTTGGCAATAAAATCATTTTCCCTTGTAACTATCTTAACCCTTCTCTTACCGACCTATGTTTTTTACGATAACTACCTGGGGCCCAATTCTTGAAACCACTCGCTACCGAAACGTATACGCTAGGAAGCGAGTACTTGATACTACTAGCTAATGCGCTATCAAGTACTCGCTTCCTAGCGTATACGTATCGGTAGCGAGTGGTTTCAAGAATTGGGCCCCAGGTGGGGTGCACTTGCACCCCAGTTGTTTTAAGGCCTAAAACAAATTAAAATGGCCAGTTTTCCTTATTGTGAGAACACTTGATCCCTATTGACATCTAGTAAGACCAATACTATGGAAAGAAAACTTTATTTAGCAAAAATATCAAAAACAGTAATTTATTAACAAGTTAACGCTTATTCATCAATACAATTTTGACAAATCAATTTGTTTGTGAAATGTTCAGTACAAATAAACTTTTTGCAGAGAGTACACTGTTGCCTCGTATTTCTGTCACATTTTCAGTCGCAGAGATGACAACGATCTTGTACTTTTGTTGCAAATGCTGTTGCGCTCATAGTGGATTGGGGCACCCCGCTCTACCAAAAGTAAACTATTTTTTTAATGAGTACTGCTTTAAGGATATTTTCAACGGTATTTAACCTAAAAATCAATTAAATGAAGCTACTAAAAGGCTCAGGTCCCAAAAAAAATTCTAAAACACTTTATTCTAAGAAAATTCAAGTCTGAGGTGCACGTGCACCCCGGCTAGTAGGACAAGGGTTAAGATAGCAATATCTACATATTCCAACTATTTTTGTTAAATTTTTCTTATCGTATTTTAAACAGTTTGTTTTTGATACCTACTGTAAAATTCAAACAAATGGATCTGATCGGTTGTTGCACCGAGCCCTTCAATTGTTCATCCAACATTACAATTTAGTTAATTTTATCAATATTAATAACAAATTCGAATTTACAAAATGCGTACAAAATACACATTCCAATAATATTTATGTTCAAAACCATAAACGTCAAACATACCACTGTTACCAACCTAACTATTCTACCAAAAAATTCCCTAATGGAAATTGTCAACTAATTTTATAAAAAATTATAAATAAATAACGTAAATGAAAGCCGAAACAGAGAAAATAGTATAAAAAACTCGTTACAGAAGGCAATTCGGGCACTCGTCCGTTCGGACACTCGCCGCAAAGCGGCTCGTGTCCAAATTTCGGACTCGTCCGCGAAAATGTTGCCTTCTGTAACTTGTGTTTTAATATACTATTATGTGTTTGTTTGTACCATAGCAACAGCGCCGTTAAACTGTCATAAATATAAACGTCACAATTTTTGTTAAATTATTAATGAATTTTATTTTGTGGTAGTGAGAAAAACGTAATGCGCAACGCGTAGGTAAGTTTCTTTTTTATCCTCGGTGGCTTTATGGACCTCAGCTGCGCTTCGGTCCACAAATTACCACCTCGGATAAAAAAGTTCACTTACCATAACTTGGAGCGCAAATAACTATTGATGTCCTATTGACAGATATCAAGTAATTGAAAATTGAAATATGAGTAACCGTTTCTATAGCAATTTATACAGCAACAGTAGAGTCACATTCAAAGATTGTAAAAATAGTGAAAAACACGCCAAGAGTCGTGCACTTTTATCTGCTCATGTCTGTACATTAACCTTTTTAGTTCTATATGCAATATTTTAAAATGTAATATTAAACAGTATATTACGTAACAAATATGCAAACTGCTTCATTAAGGAATAAGCAAGCGAATTTTAGCATGAGCCGTAAGCGCGTGCTGAAAGTTTACCAGTTCGATAATAACATACTATTTTTTTCAATACAAATTTCACCTGCAAAATCAAGTTATTCGTTCCTGTATTTTTCGAACTGTTTACCATAGAAACGAAGTCAGCAGTATGATTATCGCACTAGTGCGATAAAAGTGAAATTCTATACACTGTTTTGAATACATAAAAGCCTACTTTACGAACAGTCGTAGAGAAAATTATAAATAAATAGAACATTCGTTCGTCTTTCAAAAACATGTTATATCACAGAAGAAAATTCAGACTATTCAAGTAAATCATTTAAACAAGACCCTTTAACAACCTACAGAAACAGGTTTAATCATTTGGTGTTTTTGGAAACACAATTCAGCCTTGATAGTTAGTCGTATATTTCGCTTATTACAAAAATAAGCAACTAAAGAATTTCATTGTTCATTTATGTTTGGCAATTCTAATTGCAAAATCGTAACATGTTTACTGAAAAAAACTACATAATATTGTAATTATTGTCCTTTGACAAACAAATATACTGAATTACAATTATGAAATCAATGTCTTACCTAGCTTAGAATATCTGGTTTTAGGTGGTGTTGAAGGATTCTTATAGTAATTGTTGAACCACATTCGTAGTTGCGGTAATGATTTTCTAGTTAAATCGGGTTCTTCTAATGCCACTTGAAGTTCTTGTATAGATGGCATAGTTTTAGCAATCAGATGCTCTCTAAAGTAATGTTTCAATGCTCGCACTTCTGTGCTGGTCCACTGATGAGGGCTGCTACAGAGAACATCTGTAATGACATTTTATCATCATCATCATCATCTTTACACAAATACACAATTACCAATACCCAGAATAGTTCTTATTATACATGTTACTCCTAGTTAAATGACTCTTGGTAAATAACTAAATACAGGGTAATTCTAAAATAGTTGGTCAGTCGAGAACTTATTGGGCTGGTTTTAAGGATGAAACAAGTTTCTATTAACGTTAGGTAATTAACAAAATGTCTTCCGGGTTGGAACTGTGTCATTGTTGAGACAAAAGAACTCAACGTTTCGCCCACTTTTTTAAGGGGCTTCTTCAGGACGAAAAAGTGATCACTAAAAGAGCACTGTAACTCAACGTGTCAACCACGCCAGAGGCGAAACTCTATTAGCAAGAGGCAGAAGGGTAACGGTAACTCAACTTGTCAACCAAGCCAGAGGCGAAACTCAGAAGGTTGACACGTTGAGTTACCGTGCTCTTTTAGTGATCACTTTATCCTCCTGAAGAAGCCCCTTAAAAAAGGGGGAGAAACGTTGAGTTCTTTTGTCTCAACAATGACACGGTTCCAACCCGGAAGACGTTTTGTTAATACTGACACCGACCGTGGAAGTCTTCGAATTCAAGTATTAGGTAAGTTGTATTTTAACTTACTTTCTCGTTTTTTTGGTGTTACATTAGGAGAACAGGTAGAAGGAACTGGACGTTTATGGCTGGATAATCTTGATGTGCCCTCTTCAGGAAAGTCTTTATCTGATGCTTCGTCTGCGGCAGGATTGCGTTGAGCTAATTTTAAGGCCTTAACTACACCAATAAGGTTTTTATTTACTGTTATCTGTCTATAAATGTTTTTGTGAATATTAACAGCATGGCCCATATGATTTGCTAAATCAGAAGTCAATGTTTCTGGTAAATTGTAAGCGGCTGAATTAGTTGCCAAATGTTTCCGTAAAATTGTCGCTCGAAGATTTTGAGGATCCTTAGCTCCACACTGAACAGCATAATCACTTATTAATTTAGTAGCTCTCAAGTACATATTACGGATATCACCACCACCAGGTAAACCAAATACATATGGATTTGATTCAGGAACTCCCGCTACTGTACGAAGAGAGATCATGAAATCTACAGCTTCTTTAACTTTCTCATGCATTAACAGCTGTACACTTCGATTAAGCTTACCTCTAATGGCATAAATTTTGTAAGTCTTTATTAGAGCTCTCTCATCTTCATCTAACTGTTGATACATTGGGTGCGTCGAGTCCACTTCAATTAAAATGTTGAAATCACTTAATTCCATTCTTTCTACTTCTCCTGGTCTACGTCTATTAAAAATGATCAATAATACCAAAAGGTACGACGCCAAGTTTTTCCAAATGGTATAATTAACAGGACCTGGGATAAGTTTCTTGTATGATTTGATATATGCTTGCTTTAAAAAAGTCATCAACAATTCTGTGTCTTTTAAATCGGGAAGGTTAACAGCTTTATGTCGCATAGTCTTGGTACGATTTTCAACAGCAGTTTTATTAACAGCGATTGCTACTTGCCTATTAAATAACAACAAAAAGTTTTCAGCGTTCTGCTGAGCTTCTATATTATGTTCCTTTAAACATTCTAGTTGCCAAATTGTGGCAGCTTCTTTGCATAGTGCTGTTGCCATAGTTGCTGTGGCAGGACTTTTAAACATACCAGTTTTCGGGCAAAAATTTGCCAAGTCATATATTGCTTTTTCAACTGTGTCACAAAGTGACGGTGTTATTAATGAGGCAAAATCAGTGACTGCA
The DNA here is from genome assembly GCA_963082815.1 of Melanotus villosus. NCBI lineage: Eukaryota > Metazoa > Arthropoda > Insecta > Coleoptera > Elateridae > Melanotus > Melanotus villosus. Next base: position 36,817,159 of record OY720426.1, on the reverse strand, counting down.
GGATTTATCCGTTTTGCTGACAAAACGAGTTTAGCCATACAGCGTAACTGAGCGCGAATCATAGAGTCATGGTGACCAGATGATGAAAATTTTCGGCTCTGTGCATTTCCATATGCTATTATTAATCGGTCGTATCGTAAATTTCTTGTTACATGATCATCTCTTAAAATTGGAAATATTCGATGTTTTAAAACATCGTTCGCTGACTTATGTATGTACGATTTCAGTTTTCTGCTGTTTGGTTGGAGAAACTGTCCCTCCGACTTTTCGATGCCGATGCACTTATTATAATGGCGATGAAGTCTTCTTTTTTTATAATAATGCTTACAATTTGGACATGGTGTATATTGTACTGCATCAACACGGTTGCTCCCAGAAGGTCGACGTGCAACTTTTAATTGTCCTTTGTTAAAATGGCGGTTTTGATTGAATTCAAAAGTGCCATTTGTACGAAAAGCTTTAAGGATTCTTTTTCGATTTTCATCTCCTGTAAAATTAAAAAAAAAAAACGTTCAGTAGGTTACTTATGATTTGCATACACTCACTTATAGTCGATTGCACTAATCGCTGATTGATTAAATTCAAGTATTGTTCATTTTAGCAAAATTGCATCAAACTTCAAGCTTTATGGCACTTAATGTATTTGTAAAGAAAACTCAAAGCAATTTTGTTCAAAATATTCAGCACCTCAAATACTTTAATCATATCTGATATACAGTGAAACTCGGAAATAACGACATTGGTTATTACGACAACTGCATTATGCTAAACGTTCTATTATAGTGACAGCTCGGTTATAATCACAAAATGTATAGCTTTACCTATAGTTCATTCATTTTCCAAAACCCAGATCCTCAGATGTTATAATAGTTACAGGGCAGCTTCGATTTTAAACTTACAAGAATACTAAAGAAATTACCAAAAACCGGCATTGAATTAAGAGCTGTAGTTTATTGTTGATGATGAGTATCTTACGTGAATTGTTAGAATATTTTAAAACCTTGTCAATAGGATTTGGGTACTGAGAATGAATAGACTATATAAAGAGGTTATTATTTTATTACCTTTTGGAAAACTTTTGAGCCTTTGAACTAATGGTTTTTCTTTATGAACAGATTCTAAATGATTTGGAAGTTTCGCGACTTCTTTTTTACAATATATGCAAAAAAAGCGTTTTGTTCGGCGACCACCTGAAGCTGGTTGTACGAATTCTATGACATCATTTTCATAGCCAGGTATATCCATATCTGAAGATAATTGCTTAATATTTTCTTCTTCTGTCATTTCATAACTAAAAACATTTCGATGTATAAGCACCTGCACCCGTAAATCAATTTAGAGCTTTTTATTAAACTTATGGAATTAACAACAGCAACAAAACAGTAATATTAAGGTAATACTAAGTAGAGCTTGCATATTAAAAATATCTATCTTTATTTCACATTGTGTCGCATTTCCATGTTTCAGGAGTGATTTAAGTCAGGAAATATTTATTATGGTGCTGTGCACTTAATAAAAACGAAATTGGTTGCTATTTTAATTTATTTGATTAAGGCGACATGATCATCTTCAAATAAGCAAGCAAAGAAAACAAACGTTTGTCCAAAAATCCACAGTATGAAATAAAACGTTGTATGTCATTTCAAAATTACAGAATCGGCTCCTTAGTTCCCTTGTTCGGAAACGTCTCACTTGTACCGTAAAAGCTCATTTATCGGATTTATAACGTAAATTATTATTATTACCTCGTATCTGAACACTGCGATGTAACAACTGGATTATTTTGGACTTGACTAGAACTGGTAACTTGAATTAAACCATCAGGTTGTTCGTTGTTAGTATTCACACTACTTGCGATAGCACTTCCTTCTGAAAAGCAATCACCAAAACTAGATGAAATACGTAAAAAAAGAAACGTACCTTAACAAACAATATTTGTCTAATAATAGTACACAATACACACTGGTACTCTAATGTATTTTATTAAATAACTCATGTACTTAATGTAGGTATGTATTTTGTTTCTACTCAAATGGAACAAATAGTAAGTATACGAAAACTAGTTTTCACACGTAAGTACATACAGGGTGTCTCAAAATGTAGTCATAATTTTAAGGGCCAGTTGTTAGTTTTTGAACAAAAACTTGTAATACACGTATGTTCGATTATCAATGGTTATCGAGTTATCGATCGATTTCTTTACACTTACAAATTTTCAAAATTAACATTACATTAGCACGTTTGAAGTACAATAGGCATTAATGTGATTGATTGTTCAGAATGATTTCCTTCTTCCCGTATACACATTTTATAACGGCGAATCATGAAACTCCTAACATTAGTTAGCTGTTGAGGACTGTTTTAGATGGTTGCGGCAATCTATGTAACACAATTAATAAGTCTCCGCGATTTTTAGCTATAATTGTATACTCTTTTTCTTTCATAGTCCCCAGCGAAGTAATCCATTGGAGTAATAATATCGGGAGAACGAGGGGGCCACACAATTCACCTCGCCCTATCCAGCAATGAAGAAACATACATAATATGGTTATTTATAAAAATAAAGGAATTGATGATAACTCAGTAGGTAACTGTTGATAAGTGAACCTAATATAAATTAAAGCTTTAAGGAAACTCTCCTTACGAGGAGTTGTCAAAGTGAAACCTAAGTTTATTGACATTTTTGACTAACAAAAACGTAACAAGCTCTTAAATTTATGACCATACAGTTTGGTATAAACGATAAATATTGTATTTGTCTAGTATTTAAACTACCATGAGATCGAAAAAAAAAATGATTCTGAGCAGGCCTTGACTAGTACAACACGATTGGCAAGACTGATTTCAAAACGTGGCAGTAGGTTAGACGTTAGAGGTTAATAAATGTCAAATAAATTAAAACACAAAACAGTATTTATTTAGGGAACAAACTGAAAACTAAGATGAATACATGTTAGAGTAGGTGTTCAAAATGTGATCCTTCACTAGTATTACAACGATAAACTTAAATAATTCTGGAAACAAGATTGCAAAACTGACTTACATTTGAAATGTCACTGTCACATTATAATTCATAGGCATTCTAGAACCAGTGTAGCCAATCGTGTTGTACTAGTCAAGGCCTGCTCAGAATCTTTTTTTTTTTTCGATATCATGGTATAATTATTCTTTGTTATTATTATTATTACCTATTACTATAAAAAAAATGCTATTTAAAAACATATTAAATTTATTAAAAAAGCATCTTTAATGCAATATGTTCCTGATGGGATACAGATGGGATACACGACAAATAGCATCTTTATAGCAAATATTAAGTCATGCAGTAAAGATTTTATTTCAGCAATGAATGTTTCATATAAAAAACCACGAACAACGAAAATAACGTTCTTTCATAACAAGCAACAACTTACCAGTTTCACTGGAATCAAATAACCGACGTTTAACTGTACTGTACTGTTCACTTTTGTATTTGTCTGACATGCAGTTAAACATTCTCAAATCTTCATATATTATAGATGTGGGTTGAACTATAGGCTCTTTTATGGTAGTATTGAGTTGAACCATAGGCTCTTCAATGGTAGCATCTTGTAACATTTCATACTCATACCAGTCTTCCAACTTATATTTATCTGTGTCGTTATTGGTATGTTGTTTCGATGGACTTGTACTTAAATTTTCTATATCAGTTAAATTAAGTTGTGGTATATTGTCGTTAATGCTATTTGAAATTTTTCTTAACCATGAATATACATGGGAAGTGCATAATAAAGTAGCACTGGCAACTACACCAGGTTTCTTTAAAAAGGTGACATCATCAGATGTACGAGTTTTAATTAATGCTTTTAAGATTACGTTGGTACTGCCATCTTCCAAACGAAGAAGAGCATACTCGCAACCAGTACGGAATCTTGGAATCATGATTCAAAGGCTGAAACATCCATACTCGTTAGCCACGTAATTAAGCACATGAATATTAATAAAAGTACATACATTAAAAAATAGTGTCTTTATAATATGTTCTTATCTCAGAATTTCTAAAATGTTACATACAGGGTTTGTCAAAAAGTCCGGATCATACGGGACTTTTTTTTATTAAAGTATTTATTTAAAAAGTCAATTACTTTGAATGTTTTTAGTAAAAATATCGAAAATCATGATTCAATTTCGAATAAAAGCAACTTTGGATCAAAGATGCCGTGAATTTTCAAAAGAAAAATAGTTTTTTTGCAAACAGTATTTTTTCAAGAAAGTCCAGGTAAGCAATTATTTATCGAAATAAGTTGATTTCACACGTTTCATCAGATTTCAATGAAAAAAATTCCGCGAGAATTTTGTATAAGTACTTGGAAAAATCAAAAAAATGAGTAAAAAATATAAGTCCGAATTTTTAGCTGAAAATTTGTATGCCGACGTAGAATGCCATTCTGAACAACTTTTCCAAATTAAATATTTCGAAAAAATCTGAAATAAGGCCACTTGTGAAGATTTTTTTCAAAAAGTGTCACATTTGACAGGTACAAAATGTCATTTGACCAAACCTGTGTGCACTTGTTTTAGTCCTTAGATAAGCACAAACCAACGCCGTATTGATTTTTTTAATAAATACTTTAATAAAAAAAAGTCCCGTATGATCCAGACTTTTTGACAAACCCTGTATATGTTTTATATGTTTTTACAGTGCTGAAAGGTAAATGACTGTATTAATAGAAGATATATCTTCTATGTTTGGAGTGAGAAAAATATATTTTTTGTACACTTTCTCCAAAACGGTTAGTTTGGAAACTGGAATCCGCAAATGCCACTCTAGCGGCCTAGTATAAGGTATCCTAGCAACACTTTAGCTAACTGAATATATATTTTTATTTATGCATACAAAACATCCGTTTTTAAACTTTAAAAAAGAAAAATCGCAGTCACAACCTACCCTGACAATAGTTATTTATACAACGAGTAGCTAAAGTGCCACTTTTTTGCACGCGTGAGAAAGTTTAAAGAATGAGCCGAAGGCGAATTCTTTAAATCTCACAAGTGCAAAAAAAGAAGCTTTAGATACGAGTTTTATACATAATTTTTTCGACTACCACGTATTTGTGCTAAAAAAGATTACAAAAACGTCAACGTGATTTCAAATTGAAATCTCACTAAAAATCATGTTAGGTACAATACGCTTTCATTGTTTTAAATTGAACACTTTTGACATAAGCGTGTAAAAAAGTGACAGATGGTGCAAAACAATTTTTTTTGCATAGTATGCAATAACAACGTGCTTTTGACGTATGGAAAGTGTCAAATAATAGCCTCCTTTAGGAAATGGTAGTCGAAAATAGTATATTATATACCAAGGTAGACAAGTCTAGTATTATAGCCAGAGGACCAAGATTAGATCCCGAGGCGCCTAAGCGCCGAGGGATATAAGGCCCGAAGGCTATAACAGACTTCTCTACCGTGGTCTATACATAGTTTTTTTCACTACTAGTTTTATTAAACTCAGATAACTCATATAATTGTTAAAACATAGCACTATTAATAATTTAAAACACTTTTCAAAATATGAAACAAATGACAGTTTTTTGTTTTGTTGCTGTGACAGCTGTTTATTGGTTAAATGTTGACATAAAAGTTAAAATTGTAGTTTTTTGGCCTTTAGTAGGTTTTCTTGCTTTGTTTTTGAAAAGCACTGGAGTAGTTTCGTCTGAAATAGTTAAATTAATAACAATTTTATCTCTACCTTATGTGGTGTTGACAGTTGAGTTCAAAAGTAACGGATCGATATATGGCGGCAATTCAAATATATCCAAGTTTTGAAAATTAAAATGTATGTATATTAACTGATTTTAACGTCTACAAAACTGTTAAATAAAATTTTCCCATCATGCTAAATCGTTCTATCAACATTTTCTCTTTAAAACTGTCATAGGAGAATCGAAAAATGTAAATTTGTTCATTATTTACTAGTGGTAAATAATGAAATTTTTTTACCCGTTACAGAACAAAAGGTAGAGATATGTCATTTCACAGCATTCTGTCATATGCCAAAATAGTACACCATATTACTAGTAGTGAAAAAAAATATTTTTTTGCATTTTGACAAAAAAAGTGGACTTTTTTTTATTAAAAAATCATAAAGAAAGCAACACTTTTTTTAACTATTTAATTTTATATTAAGTATGCTTTAAATAAAATATTGTAAATTGTCATTGCTTTCAATTACTAGTTGTACAAATAACTATTGATGACCTGTCATCATCTTTTGGCACTTTATTTTTGAAAGAACCGAAAACTACTGAATCAAATATAACTTTGTGTGGTATCACTGAAAAGCATTTTTCAGAGTTTTTAGTTGGGGTAGCTGTGGCTTTAAGGGTAGGTGGGGGTGCGTCGCTTGTTGCGTTATCTTAGTTCTCCCTTCCTGTTACCCAAACGATTATGAACGACTATCGTATTCTGCTTGAAAAAGTGCCTGTAAATGTTTTTACCGTTTTTTAATATGTTTAAAAATAAAGGAGTTATTTGAAGTTTTCAAAATGGCGAAATTTTGAATTTTGGCCTATAACTAAAAAATAACAAAAGAAAGCGGAATTTTGTTTTCGTGACTTAAATATGCATAAAAAAGAGCCCTGGACTCCGACATCAGTTTTTTCCTATCCCCGATATTAAGAGGGTACTTCCCATTTAAAAAAATCGAAAATGGGCCACCCTGTACGCTGCTAGAAATACACGTTAGTATAAAATAAGGATTTAATACGGCTCTGGTTTTCTTACTGGGATTTTGCAATAAATAAATTCTATTAACATATGTTCGCAAAGAGCATACTATCAGGTGATCAAATGAATTTCAGATTAGGGTAGGCGCTGTAAACGAAAAGTATGTCATATTAGAGTGCTGCAGCGCACTATAATTTCAATTTGACAGTTCATAAAACAAAATATTTTAGATGAAACTAAGACATGCCAAAAAAATAAGTACCAGGCACTCGATGTGCAATTTATTTGATCACCCGCTATAATAAAGAGCTGAAATGAAAAATTAATAGAAGTATATATAACGAACGTTACTTACCTTAATTACTACTCCTATAAGTCAATGCTTTTGTCGGCTTTTGCAAAGGAATTTGACACTGTAACGTAACTAACTGTTTTTTAGCACAGAACACACACTAACACAAGGCCTAACAGTGACTAAATATTCGCGCCCCTCGGAAATTGCTGTAAGACAAATAATATAATCGGGGACTTACAGCTCGTGTGCGTTGCGAATATGACACCTACTTGTATACCGAAAGCAATCGAAAGAGATTATTTTTCTGCTTAATTGACGTAAACGTTGAATTTAGCCTCGGTTACTAGGAATTTAGCTACCTATTTGCGTGTGTAGCTAAATTTTCTAAAATGTATTGGATACTAGAAAATTCAATTAACTAACTACACTTCGAATGTGTAGAAGGGAACAAATAGTGGACAAACACTAAACAGCCAAGATTCTGTTTTATTGTAACACGTTAATTTTAACAAACCGTTTTAAAACAATAAATAAGTCAGTTAAACCAAAGACTTGGTGATTTTCAAATTACTATTTCACCTCGCCATGTAGGTATTTAAAGTTGAATGCAAACAGTAGTTTGTTTCAATTACAAAAGAAGGCTTTATACAGGGTGTTTCCTAAGTAAGAACAAAGATTTTTAGGATGTGTTTTCCTTTGCAGGCGTTTTCTGAAATAACTAGTTCAAATTATTTTTTTTACAAAAGTTTTTCGTTTATTACTCGAAAACGGTTTGTCCTACCAGAAAAACTCAAGAGACTTTTTCTTTTTAGAATTGGTTGCCGATTAAGAAACAAATACATATTTTGAAAAAAGCAATGGCGTACTATTTTTTTCGTCAGAATTATTTATTTATTTGCTGTCACGCACGCTACTACTGGATTTGTCAAAACTAATTGGATCGAAAAAGAGTCTCTTCATGCCAGTATAGTGCACAACAAAGCTCAATTTAATATCTTAAATCATTTTCGAGATATTAAAAAAAAGCTTATTTCTTGGACACCCTGTATCCCAAAAAGGAAATACTTTCGGACCCTTATTTATAGGAACATTTTTTCTTAAAATGATCTCAGGAACATATTCCCAAAGTTTGGTAGGTTCCTCCCGGGACACCCTGTATTTTTAAATGTTGGTGTCAGTTTTTCATATAAAATATAAAACTGTGTCTGTATGCCAAGTTTGAACAAGTACCCTGAAGAAATAAAAGAATTAATTGGAAGAAACAGAAAAAAGTATGAAACTTTAACACCCTGTATCTCAGGAACTGGACGTTTCCGGGCATATGTGCATATAAGATTTTTTGCTTAGAATCTGCCAGGGTATGACATCCTAAAATATTTATACTTTCTTAGGAAACACCCTGTATTTGTAGCTTTTAATTATTAAAGCAATGATAATGTTCTGTTAGAAAAATAGCAATAACGCGATAACGTTTATTTTCTAAATAAATTCTGTCCTGAAAATGTTCAATGATTCTGCATTTAAATTTCATCATATTATTACTTTATTTAATAATGCAATGAACTAAGAAATGTTTAAAAACGTACTTTTTTGCGTCTGCGAGGTTGCATTTCAGTGATAACAAAACAATGACGTAGTTCTAAACAAAACTGGAAGCAGTAAAAATAGACGTTCTATTTTTAAACTCTATATTATACAACCGATAATATTAAATTCCATTTCATTTACATAGCCGAATACCTTTATCAAATAATAATGAACAAGCTTTTCTAAAAATTTAAATATTTGCCAGCAACTCTAAGCCTTAATATGATTACAAGTTTATTCATTTTAAAGTTAACATTTGTATTATTATACAGGGTATAATAATACAAATACATAGGTCGTAAATTTAAACACACTTTCTGAGGAAGAAAATAAGTCGATTTGAGGCAATTTACCTCCTCACAAAAAAAATTAAAAGCCATTATTTTTTCTAAAAAAATTTTCATGAAAATTTGTAGGTAGGTACAAGGTTTTAGTATTTCAAGGGAAACACTTCAAGACAGAAATAATGAAAACATCTACCACTTTAAGGCATTTTTGGGGAGATGTGAGACCCCTTTGGCCTCCCCAATTTTTTTATCCGTCAAAATGTTTTTTTGAGCAGTCCTATATACATCAAAATTAAGAAAAAAAAAATTTTGCAATAGGACAATAATACGTATGGAAAGAGAAGGAAGACATACAGAAATGTAGTATTTAATTTAAAAGAATATTGTTTGCAAACATGGTTTAAAGTTATTAAATAAATCCGTATTATTCACTTTTAAGCTTTTTGAAGTAAATTTTAATAGAAATGTTGAGTTTTATTTAGTGATCTAAATTTGATTTAAATGAACAACAGGGCCGGATTACCCACGGAGCCATGGAGCCATGGCTCCAGGGCCCCCGACGTTCCAGGGCCCCCGACGTTCCAGGGCCCCCGACGTTTAGGGACCATTAATATTTTTTTATTTAATTCCGTGCTCTGTTGCCATTTATTTGCCACTGCGACATACGAGTAAATAGGACATTTAATGCAGTTAGTACACAGCTTCAAGAAAAAACATTAGAAGTATTGATAGGAGTTAAACTTCCGAGATAATTAAAGGACTTCTTTATTGATGTAAGAGATCAATTCAGTGATTTTGAACAACAAGCAATTTCTCTAAATAAAGTAATTGATAAAAATTATGTAATATACAAGGACACGAGTTCGTAAATTAATGTCAGATGAAATTCGTGAAAACGGAGTTACTTTGGAAGGATCCGAAAAATTTAAAGTTGAACGTTTTTATGCAATTATAGATAAATTATTTCCGCAACGACGATTTCAAATTTTGGATTTTTAAACAATTTTAATCGTTTATCCACAGATGAGCTTAAAGTCGCCTGCCAAAATTTTCAGAATTTATTTTCTGGTGATATTGACAAATCTTTTTTTGACGAGTTTCTTCAATTTAAACATTTAGTAGAAGGAAGATAACAGCGCCACTAAATGAATAAAATTAATTAAAAATAATAAATTAGAAAGTGTTTTTCCAAATATTGTTTTTTTAACTCAACTGTAAACAAAAAATACACAAAAACATTAAATTAAACTTTTCCTTATGGTAATTTTCCATATTTTGATAAATAAGGGCATTTCAGGCCATTTTAAAATTTCTAATGACATTTTGGAGGTGTCATAGTTTGTTGTGGCATGACAAATATTTTTGGCAATTTTGTGGTTATTAATCATGCTGAAACCCGTTTAAAAAAAACAATTGAATAAAAAAGTTTTCCATATTGTGCAAACTTTTTGGCGCACACTGTACATATGTATAAGAAAAGTTTTGCCGCAGAATTTAGTTTCTTCAAACCAAAAAAGGATATGCGCGACAAGTGTCAAGAATTAAACTGAGTTGTAAGACACAGATGCAATTTACAAAAAATATCGTTCCAATGGAACAAAAACTTCAAACTGCAGTTTCAAAATAATTTCATTTATCATTCTTCCATCATTGAATCCATTTAATAATTTGAACTTTTCTTCTGCCGTGTATTGTATTTTCAAGTTTCTAATGACAGGTGACAGATGCGTTAAATTTATTTTTAAAATTTCATTTAAAAGTAGCCATTCGAACAATGCATTTTGTAAAGTGTATTTCTGTCTTACAACTCAGTTTATCTGTTCCTTCCTTGATATTCCTTCCTTGACGTACTCATTAATTTCCCATATTTCCACTTCATCTAGTACAATCTGTATATTTATTAGCTTTGAGGTTTTGTATTTTAAATTTTAGCATTTGTACACTTTAATTAGGTACTACATTTTATTTGATTTTCTTTCATTTTCCACCTAATTCTTATTACAACATCAAACATCTTTGCTGCTCCGAACGACTTTTACCGTCCTTGTTGGGAGCTCGGGACTTGGAAACGTTTTTACTGCTCCGTCGGTCCTTTTAATTTCCATTACAAAGTATTTTAGAAAATAGACATAATTTAAACGTTCTTAAGCATTGTAGGTTTTATAAGCTCCGTACGTATTACATTTTTATTTTTGAAATATTGTTTAACAGTTTTTTTAAAGTTTTAAATTAGATCATCCTTTGAAAGTGCGAACATCTTTAGAATCACAAAAAATGCTACCATATTCGATACCAGTAGGGTGTAACTTGTCACTTATTTTTGTCGTGTTACTCCCCAGTTAAGTTAAAATAAAATTAATTGTATAAAATTCCTAGAATTGTAACAGTTAGATAGTTAAGTGGTTAAATGGTTACTGCAGCCACGGTTCCTAATTATAGGTACTCTTATAAGAAAATTACACCAACAACAACAAGATATATCTAAATCCTCTACTTTAATTTATTTCGTGCAATAATTGAATCAAAGATTATACAGAGAAGGTAAAATTATTGGTGACCGGTGACCCAAAGAAATGTAACAAACACCCTGTATACTGCAACTGATGATTTTGACATTTTATTGCAGAGATTCTAAAAGATAGTAGCTGTACTAAATTTCAAATAATTATCTCAAAATATACGGGAGAAAAACGCAAAATACGAAAAAAAAATTCAAACTTCCCCACCCTGTATATCGAAAATGGCGCGCTTTTGATCATGTGTATATTAACAATTTTTTCTTATTTTTCCGAGTACTATAACCCCCTGCAATATCTGCATGACATTAATTAACACCCTGTATATTTTTCTTTTTGTAAAAAGACTTTAATATTTTAGAAAATCATTGTGAAGATATACCAGATATCTTTTAGTGTCAAGGTCAAGGAACTAAAACTATTTAAATAAGTGCTATTGTTTTCGAGAATGAACTGTGTAGGTGGACGGACGGAAATTAAAAACAACTCTGTATTACTTCCGAGAAATGCTAGCTAGTCTTGATTGCAGTGTAAGCAGGTTTTAAAATTTAAAGGAATACGAAATAATTTACTGTCCAAATAGGAGAAATCTCCAATATGATTTTACATAACAAACTTTTTAGGACAACTAACTAACCCAAAAGACAATAATATCTACATATTTCAAGAAAATGTTTCAGATTTTTCTGTTGGCACAAACTGGCTAGCGGCTAGTAATTACAATTACAACAGAAAAGCAGATTCTCTAGAAAAATTAATACATTTTGAGATTTTAATGTTTTCTTAATGAATCAGTGAATTATCTATTAGAGCAAAATCTTTGTTGCCTGGATATCGATAACTGCTAGTTTTAGCGAAATTAGGGACAAATTAAGGTTTGCACTAGCATTAAGGGTGGGTGATCTTTATTTAACTTTAGAAAAAATTGCGTATAACATTCACCGACTCTGTCAATGTTTACAAAGAGGTTTAAGAAATTAAAAATTGGTATTCGCAAATACTTATACTGAATTGTTAGGTAGAAGCAAGGTAGAAGTAATACTAGAAGATCCAATCCTTTCTTGGCTGGTTTTAAGTCAGGCAACCTAAAATACTTAAAAACGAAAAATATCTTAACTAAAACCCACCCTTAAAGTTTTTAATTTATATTTTCTAAACAAACTTATTCATACATAATTCAAGAACGGCGCTTAGTACCGTGAGACTATTTAAATGTGCATTCAGAGTCAGAAATTTTGTCCGCAAAGTTGTCGGAGAAATTTAAACAAACCAATGAGGAGGTGCGTAGAATTTGAATCGCTTTACCGCTTCTTACGATTTAAATTCTACACCATTCCTGCTTAAAAAATTAGTCTAAAAAAATGGAACAAAATGTGCTTAAAATGAGGTATATTTCACGGTGCAAATTCCAGCCTTAATTACAAGACTACAGGAAGTAGACTGCCCGCAAAACGAGAAGAACCTGCACGTCATCAATGATATGCGCCAGCGCTTTTAGTGCCCAGTAGTGACAGATTTATTTACCCATTGGACACTTACGGCGTATCAGAAATCCTGACTGATAAATATTGTTACAGATAAAACTGTCGAGTACGACGTCGCCGTTAGTGTCCATCCGCATATACAAACAGCGGTGCTTTTAGTGCCCAGTAGTGACAGATTTATTTACCCTTTGGACACTTACGGCGTACGAAATGGATGCGTGGGAATAACATGATCTGGCCCTTTTGCTGTACGTTTATTGTCAGGCTAACGAGAAGAACCATTATCTAATTGGCTGTGCAAATTCAGCTAGTTTTATAGATCGTATGCAGATAAGATGAGATCCTGACCGATAAATGTTGCTGCTAAAATTTTCGAGTACGATGTCGCCGTTAGTGTCCATCTGTATTAACAAACAAGATGTGCGAAGTGCATAACGAAGCCTAAGATAGGCGTTTTGCAGCGGTGCAGTGCTTTTAGTGCACAGTAGTGACAGATTTATTTACCCATTGGACACTTACGGCGTATCAGAAATCCTGACTGATAAATATTGTTACAGATAAAACTGTTGAGTACGACGTCGCCGTTAGTGTCCATCCGCATAAACAAACAGCGGTGCGGTGCTTTTAGTGCCCAGTAGTGACAGATTTATTTACCCTTTGGTCACTTACGGCGTACGAAATGGATGCGTGGGAATAACATGATCTGGCCCTTATGCTGTACGTTTATTGTCAGGCTAACGAGAAGAACCATTATCTAATTGGCTGTGCAAATTCAGCTAGTTTTATAGATCCTATGCAGATAAGATGAGATCCTGACCGATAAATGTTACTGCTAAAATTTTCGAGTACGATGTCGCCGTTAGTGTCCATCTGTATTAACAAACAAGATGTGCGAAGTGCATAACGAAGCCTAAGATAGGCGTTTTGCAGTGGTGCAGTGCTTTTAGTGCACAGTAGTGACAGATTTATTTACCCATTGGACACTTACGGCGTATCAGAAATCCTGACTGATAAATATTGTTACAGATAAAACTGTCGAGTACGACGTCGCCGTTAGTGTCCATCCGCATAAACAAACAGCGGTGCGGTGCTTTTAGTGCCCAGTAGTGACAGATTTATTTACCCTTTGGTCACTTACGGCGTACGAAATGGATGCGTGGGAATAACATGATCTGGCCCTTATGCTGTACGTTTATTGTCAGGCTAACGAGAAGAACCATTATCTAATTGGCTGTGCAAATTCAGCTAGTTTTATAGATCCTATGCAGATAAGATGAGATCCTGACCGATAAATGTTACTGCTAAAATTTTCGAGTACGATGTCGCCGTTAGTGTCCATCTGTATTAACAAACAAGATGTGCGAAGTGCATAACGAAGCCTAAGATAGGCGTTTTGCAGCGGTGCAGTGCTTTTAGTGCCCAGTAGTGGCAGATTTATTTACCCATCGGTTACTTACGGCATATCATGGCTTTTTGCTGTCTCGTGTCCTAAACAAGGGCTTTGGGCAGCGGTTAAAATTTTCGAGTACGACGTCGCCGTTAGTGTCCATCTGTATTAACAAACAAGATGTGGAAAGTGTATAACGAAGCCTAAGATATCCTCATGTATTTAACAAAGGCGTTTTGCAGCGGTGCAGCGCTTTTAGTGCCCAGTAGTGACAGATTTATTTACCCTTTGGACACTTACGGCGTACGAAATGGATGCGTGTGAATAACATGATCTGGCCCTTATGCTGTACGTTTATTGTAAGGCTAACGAGAAGAACCATTATCTAATTGGCTGTGCAAATTCAGCTAGTTTTATAGATCGTATGCAGATAAGATGAGATCCTGACCGATAAATGTTACTGCTAAAATTTTCGAGTACGATGTCGCCGTTAGTGTCCATCTGTATTAACAAACAAGATGTGCGAAGTGCATAACGAAGCCTAAGATACGCGTTTTGCAGCGGTGCAGTGCTTTTAGTGCCCAGTAGTGACAGATTTATTTACCCATTGGACACTTACGGCGTATGAGAAATTCTGACTGATAAATGTTACGGTGCCGTTAGTGTCCATCTGTATAAACAAACAAGATGTGCGAAGTGCATAACGAAGCCTAAGTTAGGCGTTTTGCAGCGGTGCAGTGCTTTTAGTGCCCAGTAGTGCCGGTTTTATTTACCCATCGGTTACTTTCGGCATATCATGGCTTTTTGCTGTCTCGTGTCCTTAACAAGGGCTTTGGGCAGCGGTTTTAGTGTCCAATAGTGACAGATTTGTTTACTCAGCGGACACTTACGGCGCATGAAGCTGATACGTGGGTGAACTACCACATGGCTGGTTTACTTTACGTTTATTTTAAGTCTAATGGATAAAATGGTTTTGTAAGAAATTGTACAAATTCCGCTGGCTGTGTATATTTATGCTGGTGGTGCGAAGGATGCAGCCGCATGTATGTTACAGATACAATATGTGAAAGATGCTAGATCACAGGTTATACAAAATGGTGCATGTGAATAAATTTGATTGTGTGATTATGCAGAACCCCGTACATTAGATTTATAAAATAAGTAACTTTATGTAAATTTATCCGAGCAGGTATGCAACTCACGTAGCAACTTATAATTTGAGTTCGTTTTTCTCATGATTTTCCTGCAGATTCTGCAACTAGTTAAACTCGCCGCTTAGCCAAGACTTAAACCGGAATTAAATGCTGTACCCATAAACGTCACTTGCGGAGCGTCAGTTGTATCAAATTATATAACGAACTTGTGGCGATGTCGCCATTTGTGTCCATTTACTAGCATTTTATGTGCGTAAAGTGCCCTTTGCTATATATATGTCTATATATTTGTATATTATCTTCTTGCATCCGACTGATTGAATATTAACATTTTTAAATGGAAATTTTGAAACTTTTTTATTCAAAAATTATTTATTATACTAAATTTTCAAAATTAGTCACTTCTAGTTAAAATTTCATCGAAGAAAAAAATTTTTTAATAATGTTTTTTTTTTTAAATTGTTTAAACAATATAAATACTTGATAGCGCCAGCTGAAATGTTTCTGATTTTGAATAATTTAATATAACAAACAATTTAAAAAAAAAATCATCAAAATCGGTTCTGTTTTAGTGGGTTTAGAAGTAAAAACCTTAATTGACTCGACTAAGGGCCGGTTCTACAAAGCGGGTATAACTCACGGTATAGCTATTCTAGGAATATATTTATCCTAAGATTTAAACTCGGAATAAAATGTTTGCCGTTCTACCAATTCATTTTATTCCGAGGTTAGTTATTCCAGGTTTAGGCTCTGGTATTGTACCGTTGGCTGCACTGCAATGTTAAAATTGTCATACATTCTAAAATTTTAGATCTAATGAAAACATTTTTACAGCGACGACGTTAACATAACCTTACTTTTGACCACATGACAGTAAACGTTTAGTGATGGGCATAATCGAGATATTTCAGTAATCGACTAATTTAGTAATTATAAATTTAGTAGTAAGAATTTTAGCTGCCAATCGATCTTGCACATGATGTATACCTACTACATAGGCGGACTATTCTGATAATCGAATGACAAAGGCAAATTAATGATTCATTCATTTTGTGGCTTCTACTATTACAGTTTTGTTGGTATTATTTGGGTTTAGTTCTAAATGTAATTAGGTACACATTTATTAAAAGTTGGATTTGCGCTTCATAAAAGTCACTATTTAAGATTACATAAATATTTACGGTATGAAAAAATCTTCATCCTATAACAATCGATAATAATTAATAATTATTGATTTGTTGTTATTTATGGCCGAGAAGAGAGATCGCTGCAGCAATTTTGCATTCAATGACATTGAGCTGTTAATTTCATCATCGTACTCAAACACGAACACATTATAGTTTACAGCCGTTATTACCGCCACGAAAATTAAAATCTGCTACGGTTACACGGATTACACCTCCCTAACAAGTAAACAAATGCAACTGCATAACCTCACTTTACGAGTTATCCGAGGAATAAGTTTTTATCCGGTCGCGCGCGGGCGGGATAAGTTAACCTGCTAGTTATACCAACGTTTTCTCTATTCCCTGGTTAAAGAAACTGGTAGAACCAAACTTTTGTATTTATTCGAAGGATAGATTTATTCTCTAGTTAAATGCGTATTGTAGAACCGGCCCTTAAACCGCTGAATTTTAAAATTGTAAATGCTGCTTATAATATTGAGAGAAATAGTTCAGTTTTCTTTTTAAAGTGTTGCTAAATAGCGGTTTTATTGCATGAAAATTAGAATTACAAAAAAGTATTTTTCATCTAGCATTTGGGTTGTGACGTCAACTTGTCCCGCCCAAAAACTGTATGGGAAGACACGCGTTCGTGCGCAGTAGGTAATGAAAACCTAGTTTAGAAAGAGATGAAGTATAATTGGATTGTGAATTTATAAACAGCGCGTTGACATCACAACCCAAATCCTAGGTGAAAAATACTGTATGTACAAAGTGATTTTTTAAAAACTGAATTGCAGCAGGCCCTGGATAATCTTAGAACTGTCTGTATGAAGCTTTTGTTCCCCCCCCCCCCTTTAGCTATTTGAAATCTGAAGTAACAAAAATATTTGTCAGTTTAATAAATAAAAACTTCACGTTAAGGGCCGGTTCTACAAAGCAGGTATAACTCGATCACGGTATAGCTATTCTAGGAATATATTTATCCTAAGATTTAAACTCGGAATAAAATGTTTGCCGTTCTACCAATTCATTTTATTCCGAGGTTAGTTATTCCAGGTTTAGGCTCTGGTATTGTACCGTTGGCTGCGCTGCAATGTTAAAATTGTCATACATTCTAAAATTTTGGATCTAATGAAAACATTTTTACAGCGACGAGGCGACGACGGTAACATAACCTTACTTTTGACCACATGACAGTAAACGTTTAGTGATGGGCATAATCTAGATATTTCAGTAATCGACTAATTTAGTAATTATAAATTAGTAGTAAGAATTTTAGCTGCCAATCGATCTTGCACATGATGTATACCTACTACATAGGCGGACTATTCTGATAATCGAATGACAAAGACAAATTAATGATTCATTCATTTTGTGGCTTGTACTATTACAGTTTTGTTGTTATTATTTGGGTTTATTTCTAAATGTAATTAGGTACACATTTATTAAATGTTGGATTTGCGCTTCATAAAAGTCACTATTTAAGATTAAATAAATATTTACGGTATGAAAAAATCTTCATCCTATAACAATCAATAATAATTAATAATTATTGATTTGTTGTTATTTATGGCCGAGAAGAGAGATCGCTGCAGCAATTTTGCATTCAATGACATTGAGTTGTTAATTTCATCATCGGACTCAAACACCAACACGTTATGGTTTACAGCCATTATTACCGCCACGTAAATTAAAATCTGCTACGGTTACACGGATTACACCTCCCTAACAAGTAAACAAATGCAACTGCATAACCTCACTTTACGAGTTATCCGAGGAATAAGTTTTTATCCGGTCGCGCGCGGGCGGGATAAGTTAACCTGCTAGTTATACCAACGTTTTCGCTATTCCCTGGTTAAAGAAACTGGTAGAACCAAAATTTTGTATTTATTCCAAGGATAGATTTATTCTCTAGTTAAATGCGTATTGTAGAACCGGCCCTAAAAACACTATATACAGGGTTACTTAAATCAAGCAAAACACAATAGTCAAAATGTAGAAACATTTGAACTATACCAAGACCAGAATGTTTCTCCCATATTGTGCTACATAGGTTAAGGACATTATAAGGCCATTTACTCAATGCAGTTCTAAGTACTAAAGCGCATTTAATCCGTACCCAATTTCAAAATACCTAACCTAGTACTCGTATACAGTCCACTGGCGTAGTGAGGGGGTGTTTAGGGTGTTCGAAAGACACGGGCCCGCAGGCTCAGGGGGGCCCGGCGGCCAGCCCCCTGTAATATGTTACTGCAACATAATGCTATTTCCTATTTCTTTATAGATCAATAGTGCAAATAAAAGATCGCCGACCGAACGCTAACGAATATATCTATTCTTCTCTGGCGCCGCGGCACTAATTGTTTTGACTAAGTTGCAGCGAATTTAGATAAAAATGCAAAACGATACATTATTTATTATTTTCACACGTGCATAGCTCTGATATTTACTTTTTCGTTTTTGGTCCTTGGATTTGACTCAGTTTACTTGTCGAGTTCAGCGTTCAGTGCCAGTAGGAAGTTGGTGCTGAAAGTTGGAAAGCGATTGAGATATGCTACGACGACGCCATTATTTCACACCTTGTATGTAAAAGTAAAAGTAGTCAAATGATATTATTGATGTTATTATTATTTTTAAGGGTTTTATTGTTATTATTTTGACAGCAAATACAAGGGCCCGCGGGTAGTTTGGGACACGCGCCCGCGCAACCTCACTACGCCACTGATACAGTCTTTCATTCTTTATTATCAATTTTTAACAAAAAAAGAAAGTTAAGGTATCGCCTTATAAAATTCAGTAGACGTTAATGTGGAAGGGCATTATTTATTAATTAAAAATAAAATGCAAAGGGTTTATCATTTCAACGCATTCTGCAAATAAAGTATCCGCAACGGGATTTTATAGATCAGGTATGTGTTGTGAGATTGCAGAGCTGAGCTTCTGATTTAACTCGGCTCTCACAAATTGTGATTAAACCAAAGAGGGTTGTTATCATTATTTGATTGCAACTGTGACTTCTTCATAGGTTATCGATTCTGTTTCTTCCTCCTCGACATTGCCTTCTGGTGTTTACATTTTATGACCCTTTTCATTTTTTTTTAAAGAAAATGTTGTTTCTATGTAACCATTATTTGTTCTTCATCTGTTATTATTTCTCTTTCTTTATCATTGACATGTTTTAGTTTTCCTGATATATTTTAGTACTTTTTAAAATAGCTTTTGATTGTCTTTACTACTAATTCATTTTTCTACCATCCTTTGTGCAGCTAGTTGATTTTTGTAGCCTCTTATCTAATTTCTGTCCTTTCTCGCAGGTATTCCCTCCATCATTTCTTTTTTATTTTTACTTCTTGCTTTATTTCAGGGTTCCACCATCCTGTGTGATTTCGCTTTTTATTTATTTTCAGTGTGCCGCATATAACCTTTGCCGTTTCAATAATTTTCCATAATTCATCAATGTGCTTATCGCAGATATCATTCATTCCTATTTTGTTCTTTACTGATCCGTTGAATTTCAGTATAGTTTCTTGTTCTGTTAACTTAGATACCTTTATAGTTTCATAGTCAGTATTTCCATCGTTTTTTGTGTTGTTTTTCTTACATCCTCTTTTTTCAATTTTCACTACTAACAAATAATAATCAGTGTATATTTTAGAGCCCCGCATGACGTTTACATCCCCCATTTCTTTTCTTCTCTCTCTTTCTACCTCATGGACAAAAATATTGCATATTTTTATATTGATTTCTTCTTCTGTTTGAGAAGTAATGTGGATCTAACTGTGCTGGATTGTTGTTTTTAAGCTTAAATTAATGTATCTGGCAAAGAAATTGCAAATAAGTCTTGGCATGTAAAATTCACACTTCAATTTATTGAACAAGGGACTTTAGAAGAATAATAACACATGTTTATAACTGAACAGTTTCAAAAATAACGTGTCTGTACTAAAACAAATGAATTTCAGTAACACGTGTTTCCTCCTCGAGCTAGAATGACTGCCCTCATTCTTCTGGGTAGGCTGGAAAGAAGGTTTTGGATTATTTCTTGGGGAATCGATTCCCATTCTTCTTTTGCAGCAATTCCGAGTTCATTTATGGTCGTAGGAGCCTGATTTCTGTGCCGAATCCTTCCTTTCAGCATGTCCCATATGTGCTCGATCGGGTTAAGAACGGGACCGTATGGAGGCCATTCTAATGTTCTGATATTAACCTCATCGAGATACTGTGTTACTGCAGCTGCTACGTGGGGGCGAGCATTATCATGCATTAGCACAAATCTCTCATACCATATCACTCCAACATAGGGCACAACATGCTCTTGTAAGATGTCTTTAATGTATCGTTCAGCTGTCATTCCTCCGTTATCCTCTACAAGCTCTGTACGTGCCTCCCAACTAATACCATCCAAAAACATTATTCCACTACCTCCAAAGCTCACATTATTAACCAGATTGCAGCTGTAATAACGCTCTCCCGCTCTTCTATACTCTATCGAGAGGATGAAAACTTGTTACAATTTTCCTGCTCTTAGCTCAAATTGTATCGTTTTCCACGTATTAATCGCCATTTTTGGTTGGTTGATAAGCTCTATGTTTTTTTGTAAAAGAGGTTTCCTCTCATGTTACTGTGGTTGTTACCCTACATTTAAACTTTGCTTATTTTTGCGAATTATCATCCTGCTTATGTCATTTTTAAGTAGTTTTAGGCATTGATTGTTCCTGAATCAATTGCCTTACCTTAAGGTAGTGAGATAGTGAGTAAGATTTATTTATAGTCACGTCTTAATTATATTGCACGTTGACATTCTTTCGGGAACCTTGCCTGATTTTTAAGTCGTGTCTGTAACCTCAACTATTTTGGTATTTTCTTAGAAATTTTCTGTTTTATCACAAGACAATCTCACGATCCTTTCCCTGGTTATCCAGTATCCTTCTTATTCCTTCTTCTGCGTTGTCCTTCCCATTTTACTTGACTAATTCATTTAGCTTTTCCCTTTTCGTATCTTGTAAAAATTTTCTTTCGTTCGTGATTCTGACAGCATTTGCTATGCTTTATTTCCATTGTGCCGGCGCATAAATCTCCATCTTTAAGCCATGCCTGGTCATTTAGTCCATTTGCTTGTCTTAATTTTTGTTCAAAAGTAAATTCTTTCGGTTTTACCGACTCTATTCTTCATATATTCTTTTGTGTGCTATTAATTTTCCATGTCATAATTATATTTTTATATTGTTGTGAATCCATTCCTTTCTACGCACTCTGTATATGAATTTAGTAAGGTCGTAGTTCTGAGGATGAGTGTGCGCATTAGTTTCGGTGGGGCGAGTTTATTGTGTCGTACGGTTAGCGAGTCTCTTTGGCCGTTGAAAATTCATACGAAAGGACCTACGGGTTCCGTCAAAAATTATTTTAACCT
This sequence comes from Melanotus villosus, assembly GCA_963082815.1. NCBI lineage: Eukaryota > Metazoa > Arthropoda > Insecta > Coleoptera > Elateridae > Melanotus > Melanotus villosus. The sequence goes on along the minus strand of OY720426.1, from coordinate 36,795,165 downwards.
TCGATTCATTTACTTTAAATGTTTGATTGATTGATTTTAAATCTTCCGTTGATTGGATGGAACTTCGCTTCGATGTATTTCTAGTTTATTCTGATATTTAAATTTTGCACTCTCTTTGACATTGTGGTAAGTTAAACTTTTCTTTAATCTCCATTTTCTTATTGAATTGGAATTTACAGCGCCTTGCTTGGGTTATATTATATCCGTTTTCCTGTGTGGATATATTTCATATTTTAATGGTTCCTGGTTGGAGTTCTTAATTTTGCTTGAATTGCAAACTTACGAAACACGTGGGAGGACGCCATTACGTTTTGTCGCCATTCGTCGCCATCGTTCTGGATAGGATTTCAACAAATTGTTCACCTTCTATGTTAGATCAACACCTGCTTTTGTCAACGAATTTTAAGGAGATAGGTTTCACTTAGTATAAGTTAGTATGTAAGTTGCATGTATGTAGTATGTAAGGTAGCATGTAAGGGACGCCCGTAACCCCTGAAGTAATGCGAAAGCGGTTCCGGGGGGTACGGTAGTATGCATGAATGGAAAAAAAAAGTTAAAATTATCAAAAAATTATCACCACTTATGTAATTACTGTTGATAATTTTTAGTATTATTAACATGTGTTTGCCACATGTTATTTTCCTGTTTAGTAAGTAATTAACTTTCGTATGTAAAATTTTGTATAGTATGATTCATTCATGAATTAGGTTTTGCTTATTAACTTTTACTCTTTTAATTTTTTTCCTATAATTTGTCATTTCCCTAATCTGTAGACGAATTGCTATAATTTTTTGATATTTAAAATTTTCGCTTGTCTTTCCATCTAGATATTTCTAGATGTATTTATTTTGATCTTTCGTATTAAATTTATATCTTTTATATGTACAATGTGTCTACGGATAGGTGATACAAGAGGTATAAATGACCAAAAATTTTTAGATATCAATACGCTGATTGGCAATCTATCCCTGCTTGTTCTTAAATTCATTTTAAGCAGACTTTCGATTTTTTTAAATCAAGGCATCTGTGTAAGCACTGTTAAAACGAAGGTCGGGTTTAGGTAAAGTCTTAGTATTTTAACAAATATCGCAAAATGGTATTAAAGTAAAGTTGTTCAGAACACAAAATTACGCTTGTATGCAAAATTTGAAGTTGTTCAGACATAATTGTTTTTTATTAGTTTAAGGCTTTTGTTGTGGTCGTAGACGCTTCAAAAACACAAAATTAGGATATGTTATTTCGAAAACTTTATTTTAAATTGAAAGTTTCAAGAATAAAGGAAACAGAAATATCAAAATTATTCAACAGTATAACCTCCCACTTCTACACAGAAGTCCAAAACTGAGGAAAATTGCGAATTTAAGTCTTAAATGATTACCTGCAGAAAAAGTAACATGAGAAATAAGACTATTAAACACAGCAAAAATTATTATCAAGAATAAAATTTTTTGAGAAATCAATAATAAAAAAGTTTTTCCTCTTGTATCACCTATCCGTGGACACATTGTATATTTAAATTTGTGTGTATCTTATATATCAAGTCTTTAATAATTATTCTAGTCAATATGTAATATTTTTTTGATAATTATTTTGAACCTTGGCCTTGCGCCGTTAATTGAGTTCCGAGAAAAATAAATTGTTACTATTATTATGGCTTTTTATTATCGTTGGATAAGTTTTTCGTAACAAACTCACGATTTCTTAAAGACTCAAGTTGAACAAAGCGCTCATCTGCAGCACTGGTGCACCTTCTTCGTCCTTGCCCTGCCCTTCTTTTATAATTTCCAGTTTATTGGTACCGTTTTATAATCCGAGAAACCGTAGATTGATTTAATTGCACAATTCTTACAATATTTTTCTGTATGTAACCTTCTTGCCATAAAGTTACCACTTTTACGGCATCTGATTCGCTGCTGTGGTTATTTCGCGGCATCTTTTTACAAAAGTGTTTTAATTACACATAAAGCAACAAAACAGATAGAGTAAAACCAAGTTTTAGTCAACAATATCGGTTATAATGTTTATCAAGGAAACGCACTTATTTCCACAACTTTCACACAACAGCGCAATTATGATAAACGCCAAAACATAAACAAATCAAATGTTTTTCACAGCCTCCTAAAATAATAATGTTACTTAAAAGTGATATTCCAAGCAGAAAAATTCACATTTTGCTCGATTTAGTAATATAATTAAAAATATGCAATATTTTTGTCCATGAGTGTATTAATACGTAATCTGTTACAGATTTCGCCGGTTTTCTGCCCTGCCATGTGTGTCTATGTATATCAAATGGGCCATAGCCTCGTTTGACCCTTTTAAAAGCCCAGCGGCCGACGGTGTTTTCCCTGCCCTCCTTCAGGAGGGGCTGGAGACCCTTCAGCGCCCCCTATACCATCTACTTCGGGCCTGCCTGGCGACGGGGTACATTCCTGTACCCCTGAGAAAGGTTAAGGTAATTTTCATTCCCAAGACGGGACGTGCTATGCACGACACCGCCCAAGATTTCAGGCCAATCAGTCTGACATCCTTCCTTCTCAAAACGTTAGAACGTTTAGTTGAGAGGTACATTAAAGATAACGCACTTATCACCAATCCGGTGCATCCGCATCAACACGCCTACCAAGCAGGAAAATCTGTGGAGACAGCGCTTCACCCAATCGTTTTTAAGATCGAAAAAGCGCTAGAACACAAGGAATTGGCTGCAGGTGCCTTCCTTGACATTGAAGGAGCCTTCGACAACACATCCTTCGACTCCATCAGTCAAGCCGCCATTGACCATGGCATCGACACTACCGTCGTCAGATGGGTTAGAGCCCTGCTGACTAATCGGGAAATTCTAGCATCGCTTGGCGGTGCCACAGTGAGGACCTCGGTGAGACGAGGCTGCCCCCAGGGTGATGTGCTATCACCTCTGTTGTGGTGTCTCGTCCTCGATGGACTTCTTGTGGAACTGGAAGCGGCAGGCTATTATACGCAGGGTTATGCTGATGACCTTGTAATCTTGGTCTCAGGTAAATTTCCTGATACAGTTAGCAGATTAATGCAAGGGGCGCTTTCTATAGTGCAGAGGTGGTGTTCAGCTCATGGCTTGACAGTTAATCCTGCCAAGGCCGAGCTTATAATATTCACCCGAAAAAGAAGACTAGAAGCCTTCAGGGAACCCATTTTATTTGGGACAGCTTTGAGACCCTCATGCACAGTTAAGTACGTGGGCATAACCCTAGATACTAAACTGGTCTGGAATAATCACTTAACCAGACAAATAAAGAAGGCCACGACCACCTTCTGGGCATGTCGTCGGACCTTTGGAACTACATGGGGCTTGTCCCCTCAAGTTTTGATGTGGATCTACACCACGGTGATCAGACCAGTCATCACTTATGGATCATTGGTGTGGTGGCCCTCAACTGCAGGGAAACACACTCAAATGGCGCGAACCCAATTTCAGAGGTTAGCAAGTTCTGCCATCACGGGGGCTGGTCGTACCACGCCCTCGGCGGCCCTGGAAGCTCTTCTCAACCTAACGCCCCTTCACATTGTGATAGAGGCGGAAGCGCGAAAGTCGGCCTACAGACTGCTTACGAGCGGCCATTGGAAGGGTGATGGGAGGCTGAAGGGACACGTTCGGATTCTGTCTCGTTTGATAGAGTCCGAGCCGCTGCTGAGTGCTCGCAGTGATGTAGAGTCCCCTTGCTACTCCTTCACCAGGAACTACGAGATAACCATCCCTGCAAGGGATGAATGCTCTGCTTTGCTCAGGAATCGCGTCAGATCTTCTGATCTACTGTGGTTTACAGATGGATCAAAGACAGACGAAGGATCCGGTGCCGGCATCTACGGCGACCAACCTAGAATGAGATTGTCTCGCGCACTAGGAAACTTTTCCACAGTCTTCCAAACTGAGGTTTTCGCAATCTTAGTCTGTGTCCAGGAAAACCTCGCCAGATGCTACCAGAACAGGCACATCTATATATGTTCCGACAGTCAGGCAGCACTCAAAGCTTTGAGTTCTGTTAAAACCAAATCCAACCTAGTCAAGGATTGTCGTGTGGCCCTGGAAAGGCTCGGCTCAACCAATTGGGTTCGACTAATCTGGGTTCCCGGTCACAGCAACATTCCTGGCAACGAGGAGGCCGACCGCCTGGCTAGGGAAGGCTCTTCGGAACCCTTCTTAGGCCCTGAACCGGCCCTCGGTCTACCTAAAGCAAGCATTTACTTAGCAATTAGAGATTGGACCCACTCTCAGTTCATCTTATATTGGGCTTCGCGGGGTGGGCTAAGACAAGCGAAGCTACTCATCCACAGACCTTCAAAAACCAGGTCCAAACAGCTTCTTAGGTTTAGCAGGAAGCACATCAGAATGGTCACAGGCCTCCTTACGGGCCATGGACTTTTTAAAAGGCACCTGCATTTGATGGGCCTATCCGAGGACCCAACTTGCAGATTCTGTAACGATGAAGATGAGACTTCCTTTCATCTACTTCTACGGTGCCCCAGATTCCTCCTTCTGAGACATCGAATACTTGGAGCCGGACTCCTAGAGCCCGACGACACACGGAGCGCCCCCATGGACAAGATCCTAGCCTTTGGGCTAGGTGTCGGTCTGTATGAAGGCATCCTTTAATTTGCGGCGGATGCACAATGGGCCTAGGGCCTGAGTGCTGCTACTTTGCACCGCCGATGAATGAATGAATGAATGAAATGATATTCCAAGCAGAAAAATTCACATTTTGCTCGATTTAGTAATATAATTAAAAATATGCAATATTTTTGTCCATGAGTGTATTAATACGTAATCTGTTACAGATTTCGCCGGTTTTCTGCCCTGCCATGTGTGTCTATGTATATCTTTGGGTTGAGAAAATGTATTAGTTACTAGTAAGTTATTTAGAAGACAATAATCTATTAACCATTTACTGTTTTTATATTTGCATATTACACTTATTTTCTACTCTACCATTGATACCTCCGACAACATATATGTTTCCATTAATGTTCTCTGTTGCCAGGTTTAATTCCACTTAATCCACTTAATCCATTTTGCGTTTTTCTTGTTCTCACTCATTCAATGCATTTTTCTTCATCTGGTGCATATTTTGCTCCTTATCAATTTCCCTTTCATAGCCTTATTCGTCATCTGTGATCTCGTCTGTAGATTTTCGGTTTTTAGTTTTTTTGGCTGCATGGCATGGGGTATTTTCTTTAATTCATCATGCTCTTCATCCTATCGCCATTCTTCTTGCTAGTGCCGTCTCCTAATGGAGGTTAGCGACAACTATTTCAAAAGCCTTTCTATCTTCTGCTATTCTGAAGAGTTGTTGGGTGTTCATGCCTGTCCAGTTCTTGATGTTTCTTAGCCAGGACATGCGTTTCCTTCCTACTCCCCTCTTCCCTTCTATCTTGCCTTTCATTATGAGCTGAAGTAATCTATATTTTTCGTTTCTTAAGATATGACCAAAATAAGCTGTTTTCTTCTCTTTACAATAGTTAATAATTCGCGATCTCTTTGGAAACGTTGTAGAACCTCGTTGTTGGTGATGTGATCCGTCCATGAACTGAGTTAGCTTTTAGTGTCCAGGTTTCTGTTCCGTACAATAGAACAGAATATATATAGAATTTTATCATGCGATACCTGATCTTTAAATCAATATCTCTATTAGCGAAGAATTTTCTCATTCTCATAAATGTGCTTCTGGCCTGTTCTATTCTAATTCTAATTTCCGATTCCGGGTCTAAGTCATCTGTTATTTGACATCCCAGGTATTTAAATTTTCTCACTTGTTCCATTTGGAGTCCGTTAATATATATGTTTGCTGATATATATCCCTGATTGCTAATCACCATTATTTTTGTTTTTGCAGTGTTGATTTTCATTCCTAACTTCTGACCTTCTCTATTTATTCGTACCAGTAGTTGTTGTAAGTCCTCCGTATTCTCCGCAATTATTGCGGTATCGTCAGCGTAACGTAAATTGTTTATGACTTCACCATTTATTTTTATGCCTTCAATCGCGTCTTCTAGAGCATTTTGAAAAATTGTGTCTGAATATAGGTTGAACAGGAGTGGGGAGAGTACACAACCCTGCCCTACTCCTTTTCTTATGTCAATGTTTGTTGTAAGTAGTTTTTCAGTTCTGACAGCAGCTGTTTGCTTCCAGTAGAGCTGCTTGATAATCATTATCTCATTTCTGTCTAATCCTCTTTTTTGTAGCTGTTCGATTAGTTCTGTGTGCTCAACGCGATCGAAGGCCTTCTCGTAGTCTATAAAACAGATATACGCTTCTTTCTGCTGGTCTTTGCATTTTTGCATCAGCATCATGAGACTGTGTAAGGCTTCCCTTGTGCCAAAACCTGATCTAAATCCGAATTGTTGATCGCTTATAGCTTCTTCACATTTTCTATATATTCTGGAGTGTATTATCTTTAGAAATATTTTTAAAGTATGACTCATAAGACTTATAAGTCGAAAGTCGTCACACTTCTTGGTATTTGTCGCCATTCTTCATCGTTAATTATTAGTTTCTTGTAACCGATTTTGGTTTTGCTTCATTTGTCTCCTTATTCTAGTGCCACTTTCCAGATTTTTCTTTGTATTTCCATTTCCTTTTTAGTTACTACAAAACAGAGGGAAAACAATGAAAGAAGCAAAAAGATTAGTCCAATACAGAAAACAGTGGAAAAGATTTGTGCATAAACTATACAACTATAGTGATATTATACAGTATCTCCACACCGAATGGTACAAGGGAAATTGATTATACCCTGAGTTCAAAAAGTGTTTACATAAGGGTTGGCCATGAGACACAACGGCGATGTCTACTGCAAGATTTAGAATCTTTGTTTTTACAATTTTATTGAAATTTGCACAACAGTATTATGCCAGCAACACAAAGATGACAGCTAATAAATTCTAAATCTTGCAATTGACATTATTTTTGTGTCTCATGGCCAACCCTTATGTAAAGACTTTTTGAACTCACGGTATATCTATTATTATTATTATTTAATTACGGCACAAAATTAAAGTAAACAAAGGTGATGAAATTGATGGCATGAGTTTAAAATCTCAAGTGAAGTTTTAAATGGAAATGTGGATAGAATTGCCTTAGTTATATGTTCAGGTATTTTTTTTTTCTGGGATACAGGTTTAGAAAAATCTTAAATGAACATTCCGGCCAAATAGTCCAGTCATTTGGTGCTCAGAAAGGGGGTTACCTGGAAAGTTTAGCGGAAGTTTTGAAAATTGGTAGTCTTATAGATTTTGAGGTGCTCTAACCGAATTTCTACTTTGCCACCTTGTACCGGCATGGGAAATGGTGCCATTTTGGGTAAAATGGCACCAAAAACCGGTTTCTCGAAAATATCTCCTTACCGGTTGATTTTTAGACAAAAATAGTGATGTATAAAATTATTTTACAGAAAATTTCCAATAATTCATGTCTTATTAATTTTTTTGTCAGACGAATAGTTTCGGCGTACGAGCGCCGCGAATTCAACCGCAACACGTGCATTGGTAGAAAACATTCCACTACGCGTTATGCGGGTGTTCCATGACTCGAGGTCCATAGCTTTAGGGCGTGTTACTGAAGTCATTTAGAGTTAAAATTGCTTAATAAACATATGTCCGAAAGTGCTTCCTTTTCGAGATACAGGGTGTCCAAAAAATAAGTTTTTTTTTTAAATATCTCGAAAACGATTTATGATATCATATTGAGCTTTGGTATGCACTATGCTGGCATTAAGAGACTCTTTTTCGATCCAACTAGTTTTGACAATTCCAGCAGTGGCGTGCGTGACAGCAAAAAAAATAATAATTCCGACGAATAAAATAGTACGCCACTGCTTTTTTTCAAAATAGGTATTTGTTTCTTAATCGGCAGCCAAATCTAAAAAGAAAAGGCATCTTGAGTTTTTCTGGTAGCACAAACCGTTCTCGAGTAGTAATCGAAAAACTTTTCATCATCATCATCAATTGACATGGAGCAGATCATCGTGGATCAATCCTGGATTACGGTAAAAAAAAATAATTTGAAATAGTTATTTCATAAAACGCTTGCAGAGGAAAAGAGCTTTTCAACACGATTTACGCCCACAATTCAATCGCTAAGATTATGGCTGGACACGCATATGCACGCGCAGTCAGAGCGCATATGTTGACTCATCTTGCGATTATCATGCATTCAATTGATTTCAAACCTGCTGAGCGTCGAGAACTAGAAGACATTCTATACAATTTAGACAGGACAGTGGTACTCGAGGCATGTTGGGTGAACCAATCCATTAATTTTTCTACGTCGTTATTGTCACGACTGATTCGCGAGCCTCTTATTAGATCAACATGCTGCTCGGAACTGCCAAAAGCGACGTTGCAGAATTCTTCAATCCCTTCGCAAACGTTATGCAGGAATACCATCCCTAAGATCCACATGGTAAGCACGCTGTCCTTGACTCCTCGGCCATGAGTAAGGCCACCAATGCACTTCATTGTCCTCATTAGTGATTGTTCAATCGTCATATCTGATCACGTACCACACCAAAACTTGGTGTATAAAAAGTTGCCGCTGGCATGGAAGTAAAAGGCAACATTTTATGGATGGTGTCAAGATGTAGGTGCCAGTTACCCATCATTTCTGCCTCGATGAATTGTTTCAGCAGCGTAACCATCCGGAAGTATAATACTCATAACTTTGCTATGGCGCCGCGTTGTTCGAATTTTACCAGCTGCTCTTCGCATTTTTTAGCAAGTTGCTTGTAGCATTCTTCCTGATCTGCCTCAAGTACCACTGTCCTGTCTAAATTGTATAGAATGTCTACTAGTTCTCGACGCTAGGCAGGTGTGAAATCAATTGACTGCATGATAATTTTTGCAATCCTAACATGAGTCACCATATGCGTTCTGACTGCGCGTGCATATGCGTGTCCAGCCTTAATCTTAGCGATTGAATTGTGGGCGTAAATCGTGTTGAAAAGCTCTTTTCCTTTGCAAGCGTTTTCTGAAATAACTAGTTCAAATTATTCTTTTTACAAAAGTTTTTCGATTGTTACTCGAAAACGGTTTGTCCTACCAGAAAAACTCAAGAGGACTTTCCTTTTTAGAATTGGTTGCCGATTAAGAAACAAATACCTATTTTGAAAAAAAGCAGTGGCGTACTATATTCATCGTCGGAATTATTCATTTTTTTGCTGTCACGCACGCCACTGCTGGAATTGTCAAAACTAGTTGAATCGAAAAAGAATCTCTTCATGCCAGTATAGTGCACACCAAAGCTCAATTTGATATCTTAAATCGTTTTCGAGATATTTAAAAAAAAACTCATTTCTTGCACACCCTGTATCTTGAAAAGGAATCACTTTCGGACATATGTTTATTAAGCAATTTTAACTCTAAATGACTTCAGTAACACGCCCTTAAGCTATGGACCTCGAGTCATGGAACACCCGTATAACGCGTAGTCAAATGTTTTCTACCAATGCACGTGTTGCGGTTGAATTCGCGGCGCTCGTACGCCGAAACTATTCGTCTGACAAAAAAATTAATCAGACATGAATTATTGGAAATTTTCAGTAGAACAATTTTGTATGTCACTACTTTTGTGGAAAAATCAAGCGGTAACGAGATATTTTCGAAAAACCGGTTTTTGGTACCATTTTACCCAAAATGGCACCATTTCCCATGCCGGTACAAGGTGACAAAGTAAAAATTCGGTTAGAGCACCTCAAAATCTATAAGACTACCAATTTTCAAAACTTCCGCTAAACTTTCCAGCTAAAACTACCAAATGACTGAACTAATAACTTAGGCGACTAAATTTTAAACTTTGTATTCTTTTGAAGTAACACTGCTTGATTCTAGCCGATAAGTACCAACGAAGCAGTTAATACGTGTTGAGATATAAGTATTATGGTATCCGCACATCTAGTTACGCTCAATGAATAAATGTTAATATTAACAGATATAAGACCAACAAAAAGTGAAATAACAAAAACAAATGTAGCTTTTCAAATTAACGTTTCTGTAATACTGACATTACTAATATTAATCTCTGTCCCCATATAAAGCTTCTATGCACTGAAAAATATGTACCATAACTACTCGATTTATGTATTTCTTTAGTGCCCGTAATTTGTTTCTTTTTTGTACTAATGCCATGACGATAAAGTACACTGGACTGAACTGCAATTATCAAATAAATTTTATAATAAATACAAAACAGTTATTTATGTGGCTATGTTGAGGGCACTAATTACATTTCGCTGCCGGGCCACATACATTATTTTTTCAAAATTGTTGATAGTAAAGGTTGCTAGTGTCAATAGTAACATACAATAAAGCAATGTCGCACTACAATGTATTACGTATTGCTACTACTACTATTTCTTAAAGTTCTGAAAAGCAACTATGTATACATACAACTCTTAGATGATAAATTGATAATACTTTATCCAAGACTCGCCCTTCTATTACTGCGCTCATCTTACATAACGTGTGATCGAAAAAATTTCACCTCAAAGTTTGCCATGAAAAATATAAATCATGTCTTTGCTAAAGTCATACAACATAAGCCATTAGAACTACTAAATCTAAAACCACGCCTAACTGATAAAAATTAGAGCAGATTAAATTATTCTAAAAACTAAAATTAAATACAAATTGAACAGAAACATGTTATTAACGGAAAATTATTTTAAAGTAGTTGAGTTATGTGACCTCCATTTTCTTGGTGGCAGATTTGAATTCTGTGTTTAATAGAATTAGTGACTTTTTATATGCCTGACAGCAAAACAGACATAACCTCACACACCTCACATAACCTATAAAACAACAGCTGACATTTGTATGGCTTAAAAGTCGACATGCCTAATTTTGTGTTTTCATGTTTCATAGCCAACTTGAGGTGAAATTTTTTCGATCGCATGTTACATAACTATTTATATCAAATAAAATTCTTTTGTTAAAAAGTAGTATGCACTGACATAGTAATTAATGCTTTTTACGTAACTGAGTTACGCTTGTCAACAATTTCAAGAGGTTATGGCTTTGTAGGACTGATAAGTTAAAGTAAGAAATCGTTATAAAAAAATTTCTTTCCTTAACAAACCTGGCCATTCTAAAGATACTTATTTACAACAAAACCTTGAAAATCAACGGAGAATCTAGTAATTCCTGCAGGAGTAAGTTAATTTGTATTAATGGTTTCCTGACAATTAACCACGCCATTAACGGCTGCTAAAGATATTAATATAACAAGCGGGACTCCCAGCTTATGATGTGTTCCGAAGCACCGAGAAACATTCACCATTCACCGGTTTTTTCTAGCCACTCTGTATTTATACTTTTCAGTATATTTTTAAAATAGGAAAAAACAGAAGAACATAATTAATCATATTTTACTCAAAATGCCTATTGCTATCACATTAATTTATTACATTACATACTTAGTTTCATACTTCATTCTGTTTTATCGTAATGCTTTATACTTGTTTCAGAATTTGCAAACAATTTTCTACTGATTATTTTCCTTATTGTTTGGACTGCTAAAAAAAAACCAACAAAATATAAACAACCACTAATTCCAAGGAGTAAGAACACATTGACCAGACGATATTGGTACCAGTGCAGCTTTAACTCACGTGCTTTTAAATGGCGTTTTCAGTTTTTCTCTGTATCAATGATATGTTTAACGTTACCTCCAAAACTGAAAAACAAAACGCCATCGTTGCCTTTATCCAGGAAATCGTTAAGTTTACCCGTCGTGTTTTTAACTTCTTTTATATGAAATCCGCCAATTTGTATAGATCCAGGTAAAAAAGGTCTTGGGCATTCGGTAGTGTAGTGAGAATTTAAAAGTATCAGAGAAATATTTTCGATTAAATTTTGAAGTGGGGGGGGGCTTTCGGGAAATGTTTATGTAAAAGCGATTCTTGCATCCTATTATACCGGGTGTCAACGAAACCTGGGGCACCCTCATAAATTTTTTATTTTTTAAGACATCTAAATAAAATTTGGTATATATAATATACTCTTTAAACGGCATTTGTTGACATAGGAAACAAGTTTCTGTCACTTCCGGTTTCGCCGGAATTGACATCAACTTTGTTATTTTAAATGGAACACCCCGTATATTTATACATTTTTGGAATCTCCATTGAATTTTACGTATGGTAGTATCAAGTTTGAAACATTTTGATGACAAAGAAAATACTTGCAGAAGAATTTATTTATTAATCTAGGATGCCATGACCTGCGTAAAATGGAAGACAGGCTGCTACGACACTCAAAACAAATTATTTTAGCACTTCAACTGTGGCAAGTCTGTCTTTTTTTGTGCATTTCATTTGTTTCACTTGTTTTGAAACCCAGTGTCTAGGTTTAAATCTCCAAAATACGGTTTTTTTGAACGGAGAGTGTTATTCCGGATTAAATTTTCATATTAATCCCGCGTTATTGGTATCAATAAAATCCTTGAAAAACGCTCCTTTTTAATATCCTAGTGTCCCACCCTAGTGCCATTTGAAAAAATAGAGTTATTCTCAAAAAAACATTTTTGCCAACTTTAGGCCATTCGAATACAGCAACTAAAATAGTTAAAGTTCTATAGTAATTTGTCTCGAGTGTTGGGGCACCTTGACTTTCATTTTGCGTAAGTCATGGCACTCTAGATTAACTTCTGCAAAAAATTACTTTGTCATCAAAATGTATCGAACTTGATACTAACATACGTTGAATTGAATGGAGATTCCAAAAATGTATAAATATACAGGGTGTTCCATTTAAAATAACAAAGTTGATGTCAATTCCGGCTAAACCGGAAGCGACAGAAACTTGTTTCCTATGTCAACAAATGCCGTTTAAAGAGTGTATTACATAGTTATACCAAATTTCATTTATATATCTTAAAAAATAAAAAATTTATGGGGGTGCCCCAGGTTTCGTTGACACCCGGTATAATATTTCTTCAAATATCTCTTGCGAAATATAATAAACCGTGTTTATTGTCCTTTCCAAAAGCGTCATCTCGTCGCAGTAAGGAAGATTAACGTGTGGAATGTAGGAGTAAGCAGCAGGATTTCCAGTGTCATAAAGCTTGCCCCCATTGAGTGGAAAACTATTAAGGATGCTTTAAAATGGTCCGCTATGCCTAGAAGAGCAGGACTGAATAACCAGTCTGTTTATTTCCTGGACGTGTTTGAAGTGACTTATTAAACTTGTGAAAAACCTTCTTGATCTTTTGACATTTCTGGCATCACCACACCTGAGATTTTAAAGTTTTAATAAAGTATTCCTAGAATTATGCAACAATAGGAAAAGAGGAACAAACCTTTATGTACTCCAGCAGGTCTGATACCTTAATACTTTCGTAATTTTTCTGCGAATCGTTTTCCCAAAATGGAATATTCCCAAAATGTTTGCACATTTACCACTAACAATAGCATATGTTAATAACAAAATAATTCGAGTTGAGTTCAGTTTCTTTAACTTTTTCGGTGTATATCCGTATTCTTCTTAACCTCCGAAATGGTAAAACCTTTCAGCTACATTCATGGGATATTTACTACCTACTGGAACAACGACCAAATATTTTCTTTAATTAATTAGTGCATAGCTTGGAACTACTTAAAACCTTGTACAATTAATAAAAGTGTTTCTTGTCATGTCAAGGTATAAGTTAAAAAAGGTGCATGTGCAAACGTAAACAAGAAATGTATTTTATTGCATAAGCACGTAAAGGTACTAGTTTTCGTAACAGCTACAATTAGAGGTTTCAAGTGACACTAAGACAAACCGGTGCATTTTTGTAACCATTAAATTAAACCGTAGTTGTATTCGTATGTTATTTATGTCTTTCTTTATTTTTAAATTTAACGTTAAACTTTGACGAAGAGACATCGTTCTTATTCAAACATACATAGGTATGTATATATAGGTTGTACCTAAACTTTATAGTCAACGTGAGAACAAACCTTCAGGCAATATAAATATAATAATTTAATCCAACTTCTTCTTCTTACAGTGGCATGCCCTTTACAGGACATTGCCGACCCTCTCCCTTTATGCCTGTGGTGTGCGTGTTAGGTAGGCTACAGACATTAGGGACCTACAGCTTGACGTGGGTTTCGAACCACGAAAGTGCACTTCTACACCAGAGAGGACTTACTAGCCAGAATACACCTCGGTGGTTCGCCATTGCCTTCCGAAGGAAGCGGTTGGGTGTTTTTGGTGTATATGTGACCCTGGGAATCGAACCCGGGCCATCTCAGTGGTCAGATGCACGCTGAACCAACTGAGCCACGACCGAACACTGAGTCAACTTACTTATATACAAAGTAGGGTTGTTAAGGCGCTCTTCAATTTCAAAGTTCTTGGAAAAACATTTTTTATAAAATAATAAAGCAAATTATAATAGGGGAGAACACATTTATTTTAATTAAAACACTTATAAGTAAAATATAAATAAGTATTATAAAAGATTCTCAATGTGGGCACCTCCCATAATAATATACGCTTCAGCATGTCTTCTCAAGAATGTCATATGTTAATGCAAAAATCGTTAGAGATAACAGGATTCTGCAGGAGAAGTAACCTATTAGTAATAAATGTCTATTTCCAATTAAAAAAAATGAAGTAACTGCTCATCCCCATTCTTCCGTTAATATGTAGTGCGATACTCTTGTCTCGGGCACTGTTAACGTGACGAAGATGACAAATTAATACTATGTCAAAAGATAACCTTTAGCTATAAGTTATAAGGTAGCACATGCCAGATATTACCTAAATTGCTAGAAGCAGTTCTTAGTTTAAAAAAAGGAATATTTTTTTAAGAACCTTGAAACTGAATGCCACCCTAACGACACACATGTAGGTAAGTTGAGTTAAAACGTCATATTTTTGCCTGAAAAATGTATGGTTTCAGTTTGGCTAGGTAATCCTGTATATACAAAACCAAGGAATCATAATGCAAAAATATAATATATACTTATTGCATTTTTAACTTAGAGAACGTCACTCAGGCTAAATTTTATTATAGTTAGTTTCATAGCAAAATTGTATAAAGTGCGCACCAAAAAGTAAGTACCATATTATGGTATATGTTTTTATTATTTGATTTAATAAAAAATAAATTGACGGAGGTATTTATGCTTGCCTAAAAATTTGGGGCTTTATTAAAATAAGTTCTTTAGAATTACATTTTTCCTAATTTCCTCTTATTACGGTCTTGGTATAAAGTTGAATTTATTTTTAATTCGACGAGAGTGTAATAAAAAAAGGTCATTAGTAGTAATATTAATCGATGAAAGATACTCTTTATACATTAAGAAAGTCTTTAAACGAAAACATCAACTGTAAATTAATCACGAAAACACAGTAATGGCTAAAGTATATTACCAAAGTCTAACGTTTTTACCAAATTTTCAAAATCAAGTTGTTAGTCAGCAGGGCACAATCAAGGTAATAAGCTAAAACGACGACAATAGGCTGAAAATGCACAAGAAAAAGAAATGTTAGGAGACGCAGGACGAAACGATTTAAATTAAAAAATGTGGGGGGATTCAGATGGGTTGAAGAAGAAGCGAGAAAATAGAAGGAAATTTAGCCTGATATCTTTAATACATTACAACATTCCAAGTGTTAAAAATACATTCTCAAGTTCAATAGAAACTGATTTGCAAGCGAAACCGCAATATGTATTTAATGCCGTTATTTCTTCTCGTAATCTTTGAGAAAACTATTATTTCTGTAGACAATGATATATTAAATAATATCGATATGAAGTGTTTGTTGAAATGAAAGTTTCAATTGTGTAATTAGTTAAGTATAGTTTATGGGCACTTTAAAATAAATTTTAAAAAAATTATGATTCGAATAATAAATAATTATGCACACTTTATTTATTTGTGATATTTAATTCACGTACAAACAATACTCATTAAATTCGATCTGGCAGTATATGCCATGGAACGAAATTTTTAGCGTATAGGTACGGTTCATTGGGATTTGCACGTGCTCGTCGCTAACCTTTTTCGTAGCCCATGACCAGGATTTCTGTACCTGTTAATTTACTTCTCCACCTTTCTTTTTCAAAATCTCCTTCATAATAGACCAATACTCTTCGATTAGCTAAATTCAGAACTGTCAGGAGGATTACAGTCTTTGGGAACTACTTCATTCTGTTCATACCATGCTCCCACTGATTAGTATATTAGTGACTGCTCGCTATATTTGGCCAAAAGAACACTTCTGAGGTATGCTTTCGTAAAAAGGGCAGAAGCCGCTTTCGCAAGCATTCTCTTTTGTAAATTTCATGGTTTATTATCAACGTGGTGATGAACGACCGATTTATTTTTCCACGGCTGCAAATTGCTTGCAAGACTAAGTATTTATTTTTTTAGTATACAATCTTCTAGTTTATCTTTACAACTTTTACTAATGTAAAACTCTTGCCCTGGTATTTGCTTGAAGTCTGCTTTGATATACGTTTCGTCATCCATCACTATACATTCACATCTTGTTAAAAAAATTTCGTATAATTTCCTTAAATGCTATTTTGTTTAGCATCGCGACCAGATGCAGTTTGGGCTCTGTAAATCAGTTCTAAGCTTGCCTTTTTGTACGTACGATTGGGACATTTTTTATCTTTTTAGCCACATCACGTGACATCAACTTTGGATTTGTCGAAAAAGCTACAAAATGCGTTCTTCCTTCCTTTTGTCCGTCACGCCTTGTTATCCTCCACTTCGTGGCATTCTTTCCACTGTTAAACGTTCCGATATTTTTTTGACAAAGCAGACAGTTGATTGGGGACAGTTCAATTTTTTTACTAGTGTTCTATAACTCATTAGAGAATGTTTAGTATGTTGGAGCAAAATAATTTCGCGGTGCTAAAGTTGACAGCTCCCCATGATGGCAATAAATTAATGAGCAGCAAAAAGCAGTCGTTGTCAGATTTTTAATCCTGTAGTTACTAATTATATTTTGTAAAAATAAAGACAAATCTATGTCTCCTATGACTGGTAAGTTCTTACTCATGCTCAAATTTTGGCGTGTTCAACCTTGTGACAAATAAAGATGTTTTTTTGCATTTCCTTTGGCACAGGATTATTAAACAGAAAATGTTATAGTTCAATTAGGTACAGCTAATTGTGCGGTCCTGCACACACTTGTTTTTTGTTTTTTGTAATTTTAATGATGTCAATCTTTTGGCTCTGAGTAAAAACCATCATAGGTCGTCTTTATTCCCAAGGTAGGACGTGCGCAGGGTTATACAGATGATCGTCCAATCTTAGTCTCAAGAAAATTTCGTGGTACATCTATCAGATTAATGCAAGGAGCACTATCTATAGCGCAGAGGTGGTGTTCAGCTTAGGGCAGTTAAATATGACAAAACCGAGCTTGTCATCTTCACTATAAAAAGAAGATTGGAAGGCTTCATAGAACCCATAATATTTGGGACAGCTTTGAGACTTTTTAGCACAGTAAAGTACTTGGGTTTAATCCTAGATACCAAGCTTGTCTGAAACAATCACAAAGGCAGACAGATAAGGAGGGCCACGACCACCTTATGAACATGTCAATAGACCTTCGGCATCACATGGGTCCTACCCCCTCAAGTGCTGAAGTGGATCTATGGTGACTAGATCAGTCATCGCCTATGGTTCACTGATATGGTGGCCAACAACTGCAGGGCAACATACACAGACGGTTCTTACCCAATTCCAGTGGCTAGCAAGTTCTGCGGGGGCTGGTCGCGCCAGGCCTTCGGCGGTCCTTTAAGGCCTTCTCAACCTAACGCCCCTTCACATTGCGATTGAGGCGAAAGCATGAAGTCAGCCTACAGACTGTTTAAGAACGGCCTTTGGAAGGGTGGTGGGAGACTGAAGGGACACGTTCAGATATTGTCTCGTTTGATAGAGTTTCTGGCCAGCTGCTTAATACTCGCACCGATGTACTATCCCTGCAAGGGACGAATGCTCATTGCTGCTCAGGGACTGCATCAGATCTTCTGATCTACTGTAGTTCACAGATGGATCAAAAACAGACGCGGGCTCCGGTGCTGGCATTTATAGCGACCGACCTAGAATGAGCAATCTTCTACAATTTTCCAGACTATTAGGTCTTTACAATCTTAATCTGTCCCCAGGAATCCCTCGCCAGAGGCTATCAAAATAGGCATATCTATATTGATATGATGGCCCCCTTTTATTTATTTTATTTCTTCTCATAACGAAAGGTGCTTCACACAACTACAACTATTAGAGACTCATATGTTATACAATATTAAAATTAATTAATTATTAATTGAAATTTTGACGTCTCAGCGCCGTTGAAGGATTCGTTTTTTTAAATTTTGAAAATAACCAATGTACTAATTTCTAATAAAATTTTGAAAAATGCAAGATTTATTACAGACCAAAAACTTATTTCTAAAACTTAAAATTAATACAAATCCAAAACCTAAAACACTCACTCACAACAACTATATCTTGATTTTCTAAAGTCCCACCAAATACTGTTCCAATTTATTATCTATAACTTCTTCCACCAATTTCCAATTTCACTCTTCTCCAATGTACCCAATTTATTATTTCCAGTTTATTTTAATTTATTATGAATATTTATTTATTAATCTTCAGTTTTCCAGTAATAATTTATGATTATATTATATTATTTCTACCGAAAACTAAAAACACGTCTTTTATGTTTGATTTGCTTTTTGAATAACTTGTTTGTTTATCCCCCTTCAATTTTTATATTCCCCATTCCTTGATTTTGTTTTGACATTCATACTTTCATATACATGCACACAAAATATAACTGTGGCTACTATTTCTAATAAATAACAATAAATAACATTAAATACTTAAATTAATCTTAATTTATTGACATAATTAATTTTTTAAAACTTGCATCGTAAAAGGTATATTCCAAATTTGTATTTAATTAATGTATATAAAATTTTCGAAAAGTGATATCACTTAAATATATACTCCGACAGTCAAACAGCACTCAAACCCTTGAGCTCTGTAAAAACCAAATCAAAACTGGTCGCGAAATGTCGATGGGCTCTAGAAAGACTCGGCTCAATCAACTGAGTTCGACTAATCTGGATACCCGGTTACAGTAACATTCTAGGCAACGAGGAGGTGGTCCGCTCGACCAAGGAGGACTCCTTTTTAGGTCGTAAACCGGAACTCGGCCTACCGAAACCAAGCAAACAATTAGAGACTAAACTCACTCTTAGTTAATCGCATTTTGGGTTTCGCGTCCTGGGCTAAGACAAGAGAAGCAACTCATCCACCGACCTTCCAAAAACTCGGTCTGAACAGCTTCTTAGGTTTAGTAGGAAGCACCTTAGGATAGTCACAGGCCCCTTTATGGATCATGGTCTTTAAAAGACATCTGTATCTGATGGGCCTCTCCGAGGACCACAGTTGCAGTCTCTGTAACGAAGCAGCTGAAACTTGCCTCCATCTCCTTTTGAGATGCCCCAGACTCGTTTATTTGGTGCACATCTTCTAGGGGGTTTGGGCTAAGTGCCGCTCTGTACGAAGGCATCCCTTAATTTCCGGCGTATGCAGAATGGGCGTAAGGCCTGAGTGTTGCTACTTCGCGCCACCAAAAGAAGAAGAAGAAAAATCATAAGTAATTTTGCCTTTTGCGAGAAAAGTTATAACTTGCAAACAAAACTATCTTTCGCGTTCATTCTCTTGGACGACCTACGCGAAAGACTTTTACTTTTAAAACATTTGCGTGTCAGGAAAAGATTAATACCCAAAATCAACTTGCGTAACGAGTAAATGATGTAACTGTAATAATTAATAATGTGCCCAAATAGAAGAAAACATAATTTCAAATCTAGGAAGTATGTAAAAGTTGAAGTAATAATAAACTAAAAAAGAGTATTTAACGTTCTACTATCTATTTTTAAACTTTATTTTCAAAATGCATAATACACCTTCTAAATAGAATACCACAAAATAACTAAGCTAATTTTAAAACTCTGTTGCTGTAATTTCACGAGATGTACGTTATTAAGATAATTGCACCATCACCACGGAATCTTTGTGTTTTAGCCAGTTTGTCGGGCAAATATTGTCCACTATTTAGGATATCCTCTGTGTAGTTTTAAAATACCCATTTAAAAGCACCCATGCAGATACAAAATGAGAGAAAAAACGAGAAAGAATCAAACATCCTAAAGGAAAAACAACGAGAAGTAGGAGTTTCGTTTATTTTACCAAAAACGTCAAAAATCGAATAATAAACCAATAGCAGGTAATACAAAAATGGTAATGATTTAATTACACACAAGGGAAACCTATCAGCATTTCTGTTTATTATTAAAATGATATAAATAGGACAAGGATGTAAAAACCAACTTATAAATCCTGTCCATTAAACAGGAACTAATTCGCTCTAAATAGTTCTTCGAATCAGTATTGTAAGACTCAAAAGCCAAGAAATGAATTATGTAAGAGTTTGAAGAAATTAATCATATTATATAAGAAATAGTTTACTTATCTAATCCTTTTATTACGAAAATTACACCAATTATTTTCAGAAATAGATACTTAAAAAAACCAAAGATTTGGCACGACGTGAAATATTTTGACCTGCTGATATTTCGAATAATTATGGACCTCGCTTCTAGTTTTTGCCATAATTATAATAAAATAAGATAGACACACGAAGATCATCACTAGAAATAAATTGTTGACGAGCACGCAATTTAGTTTGCATATTTTCACTCGTATATATGGGTTTTGTAAAACCCTTAAGAAAAAGAAATTCGACTAAATAGAAAATAGTGAAGCACCTTATTTTTGGTGGAATTAATTCAGATGCCCATTTGTTTAAAGAAATTCAGGACCAGTGTTAGCAAAAGCTTTATGCCAGAAAAGAATGCAATATTGATTTTTTTTTTAATTCTAACGTATTTAAAAGACAGTTTGCACACTTATGCATTCGTTTAAAATAACAGTCAGACCTTTATTAATTCCAAAAAGGTTACTTAATGTCCTCTTACTCCCCTTCAATATTATTGAAAGGAAATCAACACAATGGTAAAGGTTAATTGGGGTATTTTTACAATTAACTTAAAATTTGAACATAAAATGCCCCAGTTTAATGTAACTATCGCCGAATTAACCTTGATGCATCAAATTATGTAAAAATCCATAAAAAAAATTTAAATATAAGTTTCGTAGAAAACAAACTTGCGACCTCCAATATTTCCTTATCAAAAATTACATAAATTTAGAGTATTTCCCAGCAATGAAAACTGGAATTACATCTCGTTTAAAATATAGTTGTTACTAATGTACCTACTTGTTTTAACAATAACAAAAAAAAAATCAAGGACACACCGGTAAAAAACTCAACCAAAATTAAGACCGTGAAATAAATTGTCTACGCAAAAATGTTAGTACTTCTACGAGAAATAATAAAATCAACGATCAAAAATAATCTCGCCGGGAATCTCCCAAGGTAAAGGTTACATGAAATAAATCGCTGACGCTTATTTATTAATTCACACTTTTATGTTTTACAAGAAATTCCAGAATCTTCTTTGGATATTATAATATTTACTCGAAACATAAACATAAATTATGGTTATACGACAGTTAATAGTTATACATGAAGCAACTAATATTTTTTGAAATTCTATTGTTAGATCGCCAATTTTCATTTTTGTTGGTTTGTCTGTAGTAAACATTGACGTAATTTTAATACTTGTTTTCATAAGTTCCCATTGTTTATTATAATATTAATAAATTAATTTATTACTTATATGATAATAATAACGGAATAAGTTTATATTAAATTTAAATTAGGACGTAGTTGTTGCTTTAATCGTCAAGAATCCAAACTAAAAAATATGGAATGCCCACTTTAGCTTGAAATTCTGCGCAGTTTAATTTTGAATTACTTGGCTGCAGTTTAGTTAAACGTTCGAAATAGGAGCTTAAGCAAAACGCAATCTTAAAAGTCACTAGTTTAAGGATAAAATTTAATTTCAAAGTGCAATAACTGGGTTCAAAGGTTGCAGAGACGCTTAAATATATTGAAATCGCTGGGTTTCTCCTCGGCAAATCATTATTAACAAACAATAAATTGAAATCAAATCCAACAAGTGAAAATTGCAGTTTTAACACAACATTAACTTCAGATTGAGACATTAAACTTCTTTCTAGATTTTAATAGCAAAAATTCAAAATTCTCTGCTTCTACAACCTTAAATTCTTAAATTTTCCTGTGGTAAGAGAAAGATCATTTTGTAAATAACCACCAAAAAATGTGAGTCAATGATATATGTTAAAACAATAAGAAGGCCAAGGAAAAAAATAACGCCCTGTATTCAATTTTGTTGTAAATGTTACTTGTACCACAGCGAAAAGGGCAGATGTATACTTAGTAATTACGTGTTGCGACAATCAAATAGTAAAGTTTCTTACCTCTCAAATGTCATGAGAACTATCGGCGTACGATGACTTTTATTCGTGTCGAAATCTCTAACAAGTAAAAAATTGCATTCCAACAACGTCTAAAAGAAAATTTAGAAAGTGGCAATTCAAAGAGAGATATTATTAAAAATAATTACATAAAGTCCCGAATTATATTTTTCAAAAATTAACAAAGTACGCTACTGTGACTTTTAAAAAATTCTGGTAGTGATACTGTAACCAAAACTTGAAGGGAGCAAATTTCAAACTAAAGTAAATTCAATAAGTCTTTCCTTATTACAGCTTGAAACACATACGAGTATTTAACCAGAAAATTTGGCCATTATTAAATACTGCATTACAAAATATCGCAAAAATATTCAAATAAATAAGCTCTGCCTTATTACTCAAGTATTTTCTTTTTTTGTGTATGCAATACAATCACGGTTAGTGTTTCTGGATAGCCATAATTACCGAAGTTTTTTTTTTTTTTGTCGAACTGGGATTGGGTAAAACCCATTCAAACATTTTTCACGCATTTGGTAAGTTGCATTTATGTGCCTTGTGACATTTGATCATATTCAGAGGAGGTAGGTTGATTTGTATTTTGTACAGATTTTTTCCGCTCTTTTAAGTCTTAATAAGTTCTCCTTCTGCTTATGTTACTGCAATTTATTTATTTATTTATTGTTTTAAAAGAAATAAAATATTGAAAATTATGCTTTTAAACTTGTTCCTAGGGCATTGTTTAAACATTTAAAAAATATGCTTCAAATCACCACTTTTTAATTTTTTACATCCATTAACCAAAGATTTACGTATGAAATGTCAAAAAAAATGTTTTGATCAACGAAGAATTGTTGTACTGCTTTTATTATTTCTTCAATCTCGTGCATATGCTTTTAAGAGAGCAGATGTAAACGAATCCCTGTAGAAGAGGACAGCCCCCTAAACTGAGGGGGAAAATACATACCTACATAAAGCATCCCGCATGAGTTTTATTAACAGCACTAATTTGTTTTACTCAAAATTTAAAAAAAAATTCCTCTAAGACTCTGAGTATGACAACAAATAGTTTTGAGCAAATAATTTTAAGCAAGAGATATATACAGGGGATTAGGTAATGCTTCTGTCAAACTTTGGGAATAGCTTTATAATGACAAATAGAGCAAACAAGTATTATACAATTTTTTTCTAATATACATAGTTTCTGAGAAAAAGCATGCATTTTTTTACTTTTTATTCTCGGGAAAAACAAAAAGGGTTAAAGATACAGAAACAAAATTTTTACGGATAAATAAGAGTCTAATACATCAAGTAACAATAAAACTTAATTAACAACCACAAATAGGTAATTAAAGGGAAAAAATGGTATAAGAATTTTTTATTCCTTGAGTTAGCAGTATCCGCTGGCGGAGGAAGCGAAGTTTGTGTTTTTCTTTCAAAACAACTGTTTTTCTCTACTTCTAACCTCCAATAAACGCGCTCCCAACGCGCTATGTCAAGTACAGTAAATGAAATGGAACAATGCTGACTCTGCACACCCTGCGGACCCTGCCCCATAACATAGTTATACATTTCTCTTAAGAAGGGTAACAAACTACAGCTAATTTGAATAAGAAGGTAACTAAAGATTCAATGACAATCCTATTCTTCTTTCTGCTTAAAAGCTACATTTATTATGATTTCGATTCAGATATCCCTTTTTATTAAAGGAATTTTGAAAAAATTGCGTGAAATATTGTCTTTTTCCGAGAAAGTTACTTAAATAGGTCCTTTATATGGAAAGAGATAAATAAATTTTTTGAAACAAAATTTTTTAAAAATTGTATTCTTTTGTCCGAAAACAGAAAATATGGAAATTTAAAAAAGGTTTCAAAGCACTCATTAACTGAAACAATTCCGTACGGTAAAAAAAAGTAATAAAACGTTCGTCCCAATTTTCATCGAGAGAATTGCCTAAGCTTAAAGAATGCCTCCATACATCCCGTTAAATGAAAATAAAGTAAAAATATTTCCAAAAAGAAATTTTTTGAAACAAGCTTTAATTTGTCTTTCAAAATACAAAGTCATTCAATCAAGAAAGTCAGATAAAAACGAATAATTTGTGTATTAAGCAAAGACAATGCAAGTAAAATTCTATTCTTCCATCCCAGTAAAACGATTATCCAGAAAAAAATTAATATAATTTAAATGCACTTGTTTAGAGTCAAAAATACACTAAAATTACACGACATAACTTTTATAGAAAATTGGTTAATAGTTTTTCATTCCAGTCAGGGGAGTTTTCTTTTTAACAAGGATGCCATTCATCCACACCTACACTTGTGGTTAGAAGTTAACATACTTAATTCTTATGCAATTAATAATTGTTTAACAAGGTGTATCACGTATAAGCTTCTACATCTTCATACATCTAAAAACTATTAAATAAAGACAGTCTAATTTTTTTCATCAAATAATGTACCGTTTAATTTTTCTCCAATCTTTGGGTTACGCTTTGTTTAAGACATACCGTCTAAGACTGGATAACTTCTCAAAAAATACTGATCTTGGTTTTTAAAAAATAATAACAAATGCCGTTATTTTTAAACGAAAACTCCCACGAAAAAGAAAATTTAGAATAGGTTTCAATACACTCAGTTAGAATGTTATAATCTTCTAAGTTTGAAGTATTTTTAAAAACTTTTCATCGGCAAAGCTGTATAAAAAGGAAATAATTTACCGGGCACACAAATACAGGCTAACAAAAAAATTTTACAAACATTTTCTTCGATGTAGCGTTTAAATTAAGAGATTTGTGAAAAACCTTATACAGAAAAAATTCTTCGCTAAGTAACTGCCTGATCTGTACCACTTAAGACAAACCTTTTGAAGGCCAAATTTTAACTAATAGTATTCTTCTTTGTAAATGAAACAACTTTTGAAAAGGGTATTTTGGAATATATGTTTCAAGGCAGTCGTCTGACGTAAGATGAACTTTCAAAACAAATTTTAAAAAATTAAATAAAACATGCCTTCCAATTTTTCCCGAGAGGGGTACTTGAAAATTACTTAGCTGGTTCAAATGAGCATATAAGTAACTGGTACATAAAATGATAAAATGTCTTCAAATATAATGCTTGTGAAATAAATGTTTGAAAAAAATCCCGTCTTCTTTTTCAACGAAAAAACGTTTAAAGAAATAATAGGATACGTTTCGATGCCCTCGTTCAAAATGAAATAACCATCTAAGTTGGAAGAACAGTAAATAAACTTATGTAGAAAGAAATATTCTGATTTTTTTATTACAAAAGCTGTAAAAAAGGATAATAATTTTCTTGATACGCAAAGAAAGGATTAAGCAAAAACTTTTCAAAAAAGTATTTTTAGCTGCTTCCTTTATTCTTTCTGAGTAGAAATTTTTTCTATAAAAAATCAGAACAGCTTAAATTTTAAACATTCTCAAAAACTTTCTATGAAACGTTCTATCTAAAACCTAATTTTTCTATCAAGAAAGAATACGATAGGTAAAATATTTCCAAATGTATCGTCTTTGAAAAAAATTTCTATACGGAAGTTTATTATATCTTCTTAGCAGAACGACGTGTTATAATTATAAATATATTCGTGTTGAGTGAAAAATAACCCATAGCGTGGAAAATATGAAAAACGCCCCCCTTAATTTTAATTAACATTGTTGCTTGCAAATAGCTAACTAATCGCATTAAAGAAGGATATTATACGTAAAAATATTGTTAAAGCAAAAATGTTAAGACAATTCTCAATCTTCCTTATAAAATCTAGGATTGTTAAAAATTAAATTATAATTGATTGAATCGACTTTTACTTGATGAAAATCCATAATGCGATAATTAAAGAAATACAAAGTTGATTTTCACAAAATTCTTTATTGCTGTCCCATGACAATTGTTTCGCCAAACGTTGGCATCTTCAGATGGTGAGTACAATAAAGAATTTTGTGAAAATCAACTTTGTATTTCTTTAATTATCGAATTAAATTATAATTTAAATATATTCGTTTAAGTTTATCCAACCTTCTAAGTTGAGAAACAATTTAAAAAGTGTATATACAACATTTCGACCAATTTTTGATCAACGAGGCTATTGCTTAAATTGTTTCATTAAGTATTTAATGTATTATTATTAATAAGGGTATTTCCTCAAATGAGTGGATCCTTAAAAATTTATTCCCTGAAATATTTTAAAAATTTCTAAAAAATAACTCACTTAAAAAGAGGAGTTTTAGCGAATTCCTTCTTCCTTTTAAGCAGAAGGGAAAATGATTTATACCAAATTT
The DNA here is from genome assembly GCA_963082815.1 of Melanotus villosus. NCBI lineage: Eukaryota > Metazoa > Arthropoda > Insecta > Coleoptera > Elateridae > Melanotus > Melanotus villosus. The sequence goes on along the minus strand of OY720426.1, from coordinate 36,768,423 downwards.
AAATGCACTAATTTCGAATAAAAAACTTCCGCATTGAAAGAATTCGAAAAATAAGATACAACGCTCATTTCAATTAACTTTTATCGAGCCAGCCTAAATTGCGATTAATTAAATTATCCTTTTCAAGAAAACTTTTGAACCAATTGCATTCTTTCTTTTAACCGAAAATCTTTCCAGCAAATAATTCAGGACAAATTTTATTGACACTAATTTTGATTAAAATAACGTTCGAAGTTGAGAGAATTTTGAAAAATTTATTTATAAACATATTATGTAATACTTATCAAGTAAACTGCCAAAAATAGTTTTCACGTCTTCAGAAATATCCTACATACTTCACTAACATGATAACCTACTATCATAACTGGCCATTGTAATCAGTAAACCACACACACTATAAAAGAGTTCGTCGCTCCATAAAAACAAACGGTAGTTGACCAAGTTAACCAAAAATATTTGAATGAAAAAAGCATGACTCACCCTGTTGTTATCAACAATGTACGCAGCCACAGACATATTAACTGTAAGTCTATAATATCCACTAAAATCATTCGGGAATTCCATTCGACCGTAAACAATTCCATTATTTTGAAAATACTGGAACAAATTCGGACACGGATTATTCGGAAGTGTTTGCGAATTAACACCTTTTAGAGCCACGAGTGTTAGGCCGATAAGAAGTTTGATCATTTTTAAATTTTCCCACAAACTCGAAATAATCACTTGAAGATTATTGTGATGTTTTAACGATGGTTTCTTACTTAGAAAAAGCCATTTTGGTCAGATATCTTCCTTAAGTCCCTTCACGCACGCGGAAAAACAGTTAAGTTTTTAAAAACTGGTTTCAAAAACGAGTCGTTACGACACTTTGTATATTTAATTAACAATCAATGTTTACGGTCGGCGTAACAAGATACACTGACTGAATAAATTAAAGACAACGAAGTTTGTTCACTGGCATTAATAATTAACTAAGGATTTCCCATTTATTGAAGTGGGGATAAAGATCTAAGTATTTGCAAACATACACACGAGTTGCAAGTGTGATTTATTATTCGTCCCGTGCATTACAGAAAATCAAATTCCAGTACGTATTTCACAACACCAAGATAATTTATTTCCGTTTCATCAAGTGCATAAAATACACATTAAGTTGATGCTAACGACCAGTGTTGATTTATAAACTTGAATAAACCGTTAGGGCTTAAATACTTCATCTTTTAAAAACATCTGTTTTTGAATGGAATTAAAGGTCTTATTGGGTAATATAAAGGCTTATTTCTTCTGTTTTTATCAGAACCAACGCGTAGAAATTCTGTTATGTTTATACTTAGGGTAAAGTGGGGTAAGAGTGAACTGTTTTCTTAATAGATAACTTTATTGGCTCACCAAAAATAAACTAATCAAGTAACACGATTGGTATTTTGCAAGAATGTGCTTTAAAATGTTGGCTTTCTAACAAAAGTAATTTAAAAAATCTAGAGTGTATATCAAACTTTAAAAAAAAATTATTAATATGTGGTGCAAAATATTTACACTAACCCCACCCACGGGGTAAGTGTAAAATGGGTATCTGCATCCAACATATATTTCTTATCACAAATAGTAGAGGCAAGAGTGAATTCTACGCATTTTTCCGGACTTAGGGCTATTTTTGGTTTTGAAATCAAACAATTTGTTGAAAAACTGTGAATATAATTAAAATTTTCTGCAACAACGTTATAGAGATACATGTTATATATACATTTAAAACTTAATTCTGAGCAAAGTACATATTTTGTCAACTTAAACTTTAATGATTAGCATATGTTATAATTATCAAAACTGATTTTGAAGAATAATTTCCCCCGGGTAATGGTGGGTTCCGGAAGTAGTAATTCAATATCGTTAGCATCAGTTGTGGATGGATACATCTTCCACTGCTGGCCAATAGAACTTATTTCTTATACCCTTTCTGAGAAATGTTACTTTATAACCATCTCCAAATTTTTCCAAGACTTTACCAATGTAATATTTGACGGAATTTTTTGTGGGAAAGCGCACTAAAACGTAAACAACTTCGTCTACATGCTCTGGACGGTCTTCTTGATCTATTGATTCTTCTATATACTGCTCCTCTTCAGAGGAATCTTGTAGTATTAGTTCACACTCTGACTCGCTGCTAACACTCTCTCTTGCTTTCTTGTTGCTCTTTGTTGTTTTTTCTAAGCTAGCATGAAACGTTGCGACATGTTTTCTTGTTATTACTTCAGCCCCTAAGGCTACACGCTTGCGTTGACCACTATTTTCAGGTTGAACTTGTTTAACTGTATCCAATAACAAATTTTCAAAGCTGTTATTGACTTCAATATTATTATCCCTTTCAGTTGTTTGCTCATCATGATGTACTTCAATAGCATTAGTATTAATACCTCGCATTTGTTCATCCCAACGTATTAAGGCGTCTGGATTGAATTTTTCTCGTGGTATTACAGTAGAATTGAAAGGATATATTCCTGATTTGCAAAATCCGTTCTTTATGGTTTCTACTTTAATATGTTTAATTTTAAAAGATTTAAAAACCGCTAAATCTAACGGCTGAAGGAGATGGCTCGTATGTGCAGGTAGCTTAAGAATAGTAATAGAATGTTCAGAAGCAAATTCTATTACTCTTGGATCAATATGAGTAGAGTGACCGTCATACACCAACAAAATTGGGCGTTCATCTCCCACTGCCGCGAGAAAAGTTGTTTTCATATAATTAAAAAACACGTCATAATCGATCCATCCATTTGCTGTAGCTGCATAGCTAGTTCCAGGAAAAACATCTTCATCGTCTTCTTTTGGCACCCACTCATCCCATATGTATTTACCTTTAAAAATAATCAAAGGAGGTGCTTTCGTTCCATAAGCACTTACTGCTGATAGAATTGTAACATTTTCCCTTCCGGAAGTGCTTGTTACCCTGGAAGATGGCAATCCTTTTCCACCAACGATTTTTGTTCTGGATGGATGAATGCAAAGCCCAGTTTCATCTAAATTCCATAACTGGTTTGGTTTATCCTGAATATTTAGCTCATCCAAAGTGCTTTTCAACAACTCAAAATAATTGTAAATTGTAAACGGGTCGCACGCTCGAGTTCTAGCATATTCTACAGCTTCAGGCTTTTTCAATGACAGATTATGCCGCCTTTTAAAATTAATAAACCAATCATGTCCAGGATTGGAATCTTTGAAGGGAGTGGTAACGTTATTCCTTTTTACCCACATACCAACTATAGATAACACCTCTTTTCGGCTCAATCCAAACCCCCACTTCTCCATTGTTCTTAAACAATTGGCCAATTTCGATTCATCCTCTAACTGTATTGTTTACCAGACACATGAGTTGACAGTGTTGCTTTTGGAATTTTATAAACTAAATGCGCCCTATGAAGCGTCATAACATTGCTCTTAATAGATTGTATAGCATTTGTTAAATCTTCTTTCGAGTATTGCTTTGCTCGATCACTCGTTCTCACGTACGTTCGAACCATACCTGCAATTCAACTTCAGGTTTACACTTGCCCCTTTAAAATATTTACTCTTGCCCCTATACCGCTCATTTTAGGAGGTAAGAGTAAATCTGCGTGAAACTTTAGGTTACGTAAACAAACTTGAAATCAATTTTAAAGTATTTATAAGTACGTTGCCTTTAGTGTATAACATCCGAAAATATTTACCTATATTTTATATCGCCTAACCACACTTGAATTATTAAATACACGTGTTGTATCTCGCAAACTAACCTGTCACCGCTACCATTAACTTGACGTATGCGTGCAGGATTGCCAACCGTAAAACTTGAATACTCTACTGCTGGATACGTTCAGTAATGTAACTCCCGTGTTATACCCATGGTTGCAAGCATATAGTCACAATGATTAGAAATTTAAGAATTATGTTTACACTTTGCCCACATTTACTCTTACCCCAGTTTACCCTATACATAATAATTATTTATCATAGAATTTAAAAGTCTTGCGGTTTTTGGGTTTTACATAACATGGCGTGTAACAGAGATAAACTTTTTGTAAGTTCTATTTTTCTGAAAATTGTCTGCACCTAGAATTGTAATCACAAACTGTAATCATCTTCTACTGACGATCACACGCCAAAGGAAGTAACACTCTTTCTGTAACTTTGATTGAGATCTTTACGAAAACCAATCTTTATTTCTAGAGATGACGCAAAGTCGTAAGGAAGTGGTCAAAATACTAGTAGGTATGTGTATACAAGCTATATCTTATATGTTCCGACATTAACTTTTCAAGATATGCAATACATATGACTTTCCATAAGCACTTTTACAATAATAAATTCATAAATTAGAATCTATGCAGGAACTGTTCCAGCAAGCTTAAATATAATAAACCTTTTTTTATTTATAAGTTTACCAGATCAACATCATATGATGTTATACATGGCTTTTGATCTAACAATTTAATTGTTTGATTTGTCATGATTGTCAGTAGGGACACCTGTTTCGCCGATGCTTAGTGAACTATCACTCACTATTGTTTTAAAATTATTTGTATTTCATTTATTCACTAATTTCACTGGTACTTTCATTAGAACTTATTGTTAAGTCTTGTGACAGTTTCCTTTTGAGGCGAGCGTGTATGTTTTTATGGCCGAGCTCTTGGAGGATGTTGGTGTTACCTACTTGTAGTAAGGGCGAGGAATAATTTTTTGTGAGTTTCTTAATAAGCCGTTCTATGCTGTCCATTCCTAATTCTGCGTGAATTGTTGGTTTCGAAAATACCATGGCGCGTTAACCGATATTCGTAGTATTTTATTTTGGAAGGCCTGTAGTTTTTTGAGGTTAGTTTTTGACCTAGTACTCCAAAACGTGACAGGCATACGTTACGATGGGTCGGAACAAAGTTTTATAAAACAGGGTTGTACACTTGTACAGTATGTGCGCAGAGGGGTTCTTCTGTTGATAAGTGGATAAAGCATTCGCAGTCTAGTGTAGCCTTGACTGAGTTTTTTGTTTACGTGATGGCTCCTGTTGTCCAGAAACGAAAAGACAGTTGCAGTTAGGTAGTGGAGTAGTGGTAAGTGAAGTAATTTGTATTTCAGTCCTTCAATCCTCACCTTATCGAAGGCTTGCGTGATGTCTAGTAAAGCAGCTACTGTATATTGTTTACTTTCGTATCCACATTCTTAGTATTTCTACAGTTCATTGTAACTGCTCGACTGCCAAATATCCTTCACGAAAACACAATTGCGTTGGTGGAATTTTGTTGTATTCAGTCAAAACAAGATTCAAACTATTGCTGATGCCTCTTTCTAATAATTTGAAGAGTGTATAAAGAAAGTTGATATTATTTGTTCTTTCCTTGTTTGTGGAACATGAGGATGTAGGCATGTTTCCGTATAGTAGGAAAATAGCCTAATTTTAAGCAAGCTTTGAACACTGAAGCTAACAGTGCTCTTCCTTTTTTGGTAAAGTTCTTAATGATTTTTGTAAATAGACCTTCTGATTATTATTTTCATATTATGACAACGTTTGCGCTACCTTACGACAACACCTCGTATATGTAACTACTAAGACGAAATATGTTGTATTATGTGTGTGATCTTTAGTACCTACTTCCTTTAGTTTTTGATTTAGATGCATTTACTTACATACTTACATCTTATACGTACGTTACTTTGGTATTTGAATTTTTGCTTCAAGTTTGTTCAATTTTTTTCATTTGACTGGAAAATTTGGTTTTGTTTTTGAAACTCTAATGAAATATTTAAAAAAAATCCAACGACATTTCTTTTCTGATATCATAGCTTCCGAAAACAATCAAACATATTTATATACATAAAACATTACTTGCAGATAGTAACAAAGAGATGAATATAAAAACAAACAAACAAATTCTGTATGGTATTCTGTAAGCGCTTTACAAAATAATAACAAAAAGTGTCCCCATAAAGTATGGGATTCGCGATTCTATCATTAAAATGTAATTATTTTAAACATTTTACTAAACTAAATTGCAGATAGCCTTTACAGTAGGGTGTCCCTTAATAATGGTCATTTTGATTTTTCGTGCTCTCACCCCCTGGAATCATTCAAGATACTAAAAAAATGAGGTGTGCAAAATCCTGGTCCGGTGGAACATGGTTAACCCGTGCCGCCAAGCTGTTCAAATTTCCCATTTAAATAACATTGAATTTGAATATTTTTTCAATTTCACTTCATGATTAACGTTTCTTTCTCGATTCAACATATTCATTACAGAGCATTACGTGGTAATACGGTCGGAGGCCGATTTTAGTTATTTTAAACTTTAAAAGTACGCCACACTGGCGTACACGGTAGCATTCTAGCATAGTTCCGAATGCTACCGTGCACGCCAGTGTGGCGTAATTTTCACGTTCAAAATAACTAACATCGGCCTCCGACCATATTACCATATAATGATCTGTAATGAATATGTTGGATCGAGAAAAAAACTTTCATCATGAAGTGAAATTGACAAAATATTCAAATTCAATGTTATTTAAATGTGAAATTTGAACAGCTTGGCGGCACGGGTTAACCATGTTCCACCGGACCAGGATTTTGCACACCTCATTTTTTTAGTATCTTGAATGATTCCAGGGGGTGAGAGCACGAAAAATCAAAATGACCATTATTAAGGGACACCCTACTTTACAGATATCTATAAAAAGAGCTAAACATATAAGTACTTTAACATTTTGTCAGATGATATTCTAAATATGTACAGGGTGGTCCATAACTAATGGTTCAATGGTTCACAGACCAACAGTAGATTCGTGAGGCCAAAATATTACGATTTACCTAATATTACCTTAGTCCAAAAGTTAATATTTAGGGAGATACAGGGTGTCAAAGTCGAATTTTTTATTTTAATTTTCTTTTGTAATTTCTAAAGTTTTCGTAATATTCATATGAAAATTGGACCACCCTGTATATGGTTTGATTGATAAACATACCAAACGCTCATTTTACAGTCAAGTTTATGGAGCTGCTTATTTTTGTATGGCTGAATCCGGATGCTAAAATCACAACATTATTAAAAGTAATCAAACCGAACTGACTATTAAAAAATATATATTTTAACAATGTCTGGCATTATCCATTATTAAAAAAATGTAACGTTCCGTCCTTTTTACATGAGGTATGTCTACAGAATTTAACATTTTTTATTTGCACATAAACAAAAAATAAAAATAAAAAACTTAGTAAAAGGAGAAAATTTTCGTTTGCACTGCTAAATAATAAATAATTAGTTCTGAAAAGATAAACGTTAAATATTAATATACGTGTCGTAAATTTGCAATGACAATTTTGTTTGAAGTTTAAATTAAGAAGGGAATTTCCTGCGTTGTATTAATAATGAATTCTTCCAAGAAATCTAGTAAAAACCAAAATTCCGGTTTGGTTTGGCTACTGTTTAAGAGTTTTATAAGCATTGTATTTTCCCACGCAGTAACCATCGGTACTACTTCTTAATTGGTTTGACCTTCTTTATCATTTTAAACATTACATATTCAAATCAAGGTCAAATTATTATCCGTATGATAAATATACGGACATTTTTATTCATATTTTTGTTTATGAATTATAAATAATTCACTATAAATTTACAAGTATTTGACTTTCTTCGTCTTCGAATACGAGGGAGTTTAAAAAAAACAAAATATTGACACGGTAATAAAATATTTATACAAGATAAATTAGAACGCTTATAACAAATGTGAAAAATAGGTTAATTAAAGTTTGTACATCAGAAAGGACAGGCCATATAACCATAGGTGCCGATATCTTGAGATTTAAATAATAACAATAGTAAAATATGCTAAGGAAAAGTTAGAACTGGAAAGATATTTTCAAATGATTTGGTACCCCGCAAACTTATTTCTCTTTGTGGTGATTTAAATATAAGCAGTTTTAACTGAATATTCAAAATTGAAATATTTAACAATCTTCATCATATTTTTCATTAAAAAACTTTCCCCCTTTTACTTGATAGGTATGTTTAACACAATTTTTTGCCCTGCCTTAGCGCACAGTAAATATTATCTGTAAGATGACCTATTCGCTTTTATTTGGTTTAAATCGATATAAAAGTACGTGAAGTACCTGATAAATGGCAGATTTTCGCTTTTTTAAACTACATATGTCAGAAAGTTCACAAGATTCTCCAAATTTGCCTACATCTTCCAGTCCTGATTCTCGTACTTGCTCTAGGCTTGCACATTCTAAAATTGCTATAACTTCAACTAGAAAGACGGTAATATTGCTGCACAGTGGAATTGATACACTGATCCCAGCTGTTGGCGTATAAATTCCCGCCCCTGTTGCATTCAATTATGTCCTTGGCCCATCAATATAACAACACAGAGTCTATTTAGTTAGAGGCGGGTATTCTTACGTCTTCTCTTCTCATCGGCAGTAGTGTGATCAGCAAATAAAAATAAGTCCGTTCCAGGAATTGACTTTTGTAGGTCATTTATCAAAATAAGAAAAACCACGGTCCCAACCAGACCCTTGAAGTACCATTAATCAAAGTGCATTGCCTCCAGCTCCAGTTGCACAGATATGACCGTAATAGGTCTGTACTATAGCGCGATGGAAACCATATGTAATACACAATCGAATGCCTTCTGCAAGTCATAAAAAACACTAGGTAGGTACTAATTACCGAATTCAAGAGTTATTATCTTAATTAAGTAATTTTAGTTGTACTTGTCGATTTAACAGATTTAAAACCGAATTGTTGGTAACTAAATAAGTCAATATTATCAAAAAATTAATATACTTATTTAATCTTTTAAAAGCGTTTCGAATATCTTAGACTCGTTAGAGAAAACTGGCAACACTGAGATAGGTCTGAAATTATTAGGTTCATCTGCTGCGTTGCATTCAGGAATGGTAATTAATCACTTTAGCGAATTTTAAAGATAAATATTGTTCCTTATGACTTCGTTCGTTAAAGAACCTATTATTACATCGAAAATGTTTTTTCTAAGAAACACGTTCATGTCGTACATGTCCCGACTAGTTTTATTTTTTAAACATTTTATCACATTATCGCCCGAGTTCGACTTCTTCAAAACTAAACGTTGCAGAGGGATTTGTCTTTTCATTTATATACAAAATTTTTGTAAGGCACAGTCGAAACTGGTAATTTTTAACAATGTCATTAGATATATTTACAAATAGTTACTGAAGTCGTTGGCAGCTACTTTTTCTGTAAATTTAACAAGTCAATGGTTAACAATTTTCTAGGAAGCTTTGGTTTGGTTACTGCCCGCTTTAACAAAATTAGCAAATTATGCAGTTTTAGTTATTTTTAATACTTGCTTCTATATTTAACCACAACTTCATTTGACACTAAACGCAGATATTATCTATTAAAACCTTTAAGAACATTTAGAAAATCACTCATATCACGTAATTTAGGAAAACGTTACCCTACGGAGTTTAACTGATCTTGTTTATTCGAAAATGTAGATTTTTGTGGGAAAACTTTGCTTATATACTCTATTAAGATGACTGCAAAATGTGTAAACTTCTCATCAGTAAAGATTACCTATTTACTAACTTAAGTATTATTAAGTATTAGTAAATAGTCTAAACTTAATGTTATTATTAAATTTATTAAATTATTTTTAAAATTTAAAATGGTTATAATAAAGTAATATTGCTTCGTATCACCAGAGTGGCCGAGTGGTTAAGGCATTCGACTACAGTGCGGCCGTTCTCGGGATCAAACCCGAATCGGATGCTCGGCGGATGGCCTATCCAGTCACTGAAAATAATTGGGAACCAAAATACTGTAACAAGATGCGTCAGCACACGTGTGGAATCATATTCGTCATCCGCCGAGAAGCTTCCACAGCGGTCGACGGTTACTCATATTCGCGCGACTAAATTTATTAATGAAAGTTAATTAGATGTAGTGACAAAGGCAGGTCTAAATAAAGCATGCAAAAGAAATCTAATTAAATGTCTTATATGACTAGCTTTATAACTTTAGGAAGCTGAACAAAGGCTTAAAAACGGCATTTCCGTAGGTACCCAAAATTTGTAAAAAAAATACAAAGAAAATCCTTAACTAAATTTTATATTCGGGGTTTTATTCTAGTTTTTGTGGCTTTACCTTAACAAATATTCTGAAAACTCCAAAATTAATTCTTTGCCTTAAGCCAACTTAAAAAAATTCAATCACAGTGAAACAGTATATGTTATGATACAATTATTTTAAATGAAATTTACATGGTAAGTGATACCCAAACTTTTTCTATAATTAAATTTTTGAAAAATATATAACATAGTTTTCCACTTGTTCCACACTTACTAAACCATTCTATACAGGGTGACATCGAAGAAACTACAATGCATAGTACCACGCGATAGAGGACCATAAAATAATAAAAAAAGTTCTTATACGCTAATGTCCGATCGCCTTTTTTTTTCAAGATACTAGCCAACTACAGGAAAGCGTTTCAACGCGCTAAAAATATGATAATATTCTAATAATACTCGAAATTAAAATACACAAAATAGCCACCTGCAAGGGCATAGTGTGCACCAATTTTGGTTCAATTATGTCTTCACAATCGGAAGAAATTTAAAAAAATTTAAATTTTCTAACAAACTTTTAACATCCTGTATCTTAAAAAAAAGAAAGACGATCGGACATTAGCGTATAAGAACTTTTTTTTATTATTTTATGGTCCTCTATCGCGTGGTACTATGCATTGTAGTTTTTTCAATGTCACCCTGTATATAACTATCGTCGTCCTTATATTTTCAAGATCAATTTACTTTTCGATTCAGTCGAAGGTACCAAGTACCAAGGCGATTTTTCATGGCTTCCTGACATTGATAAAGATCCATAAACCTAATTAGTTAGATTTAATTCGTGTATACGTTATTATCCTCTTACAGCGGGCCATATACCTGTCGGATCGCTGAAAAATATCTGGAGAGCCGAGTTACACATACACGGTTTTTTAAAAAATCGTACGATATCTTATTTTGTGTCGTTCCGTTTCTAATGGAAGTCGAAATTCTTACCTTAGCAGTTCTTACCCTTGTGTTGCATAAAACGAAAAAGAAGAGTCGGGATAAAGGCATGGCTGCTGAAGAGATAAAGTATTCTCGTGTGAATATAATTAACAAACTTAAATTTTATTTAAAGGATTGGAACACTTACTTGAGAATATCAGAAGATATTTATTGTGAGTTATTGCAAAAAGTGTCTCCAATGATCGTCAAAAAAGACACCATCATGAGGAATTCCATTTCCCCAAGTACCGATAGCGTAATAAATACCCCCAACGCAGACAGGGCATCTGATGATACTAAAAACCGTCAGCGACGTATAAATCGAACGATAGATTTGACGATAGATCGCTAGGTGTATGGGTACCTTAATATTACCTTTGTAATGTAATGCCGCAATTTTACCCAGTCTAACAAAATAAATGCCTTTGTGAATAATGTTACTTTCATTGTAACATTAAAAGATCATGTTTGTCACCTCTCATTAATTTTTATTTGTTAGATGTTATATTGACAGAATATGCTACGGCATACGTAATAGCTATTTATGATACAAGTTCGCAAAGTGAGTCTTTAAGGCACGGCACGCATGTGAAAGTTTGCGGAACGAGCGTAACGAGTTCTGCAATTCACATAAGTGCCTTAAAGACACTTTTCGAACGTGTATCATACGTGATTTTTTAGCTACGAACGTTCAAATAGCTCTAAGTAGAAAAATAAATAAATAAATAAAATCAAGAAATAAAGACAATCAAACTATCTGAGTAGGAATATTTTTCCGTATCCAGAGTAATAGATAATTTTATTTTTCGCACTAGTGCATTAGAGTGTTACTTTTCACACGGAAATCAGTGCGAAATAAAAAGAGTCATTTATCATATGTGAGTGCTAAAATAGTATATTGCGTCATAAGGGAAGATATAGGCATATTTCATCCCGAAGATTTCTGCTGCACGAGCGAACGTAGTGAGCGAGGGCAGCAAAAGCCAAGGGATGAAATATGCCGTTAGATTCCCGTAGGGCACAAGTTATTTTTCCGCATCCATGAGAAGTTCGTATTAAATAAAAATAGTTATAATATAATACGTACCTACGTTTTTGACATATAACCTCAAATTACACATGTCAAATTTACGTATTAAAAATAACTTCTATAATGAATTTATGTAAAAAATAATCGTATTTGCTTGAATTTTGAAAAATAATTACACTTATCAATCACTCAAATGAAGATTTTTGTATAATAAAATAATAATTTTGATTCTAAATTCTATCGGTAGATGTCACGTCGATAGCATGCACGGTAAAAACCCGCAAATGTTCATATCATCCCGCTTTTTCATATTTACCCGCCATCCGCCATTGTTAACCGCAAATGAGATAAATAATCTGTCAATTACATACCATGGATACGGAAATAGTATATTGCGTCATAAGGGAAGATATAGGCATATTTCATCCCGAAGATTTCTGCTGCACGAGCGAACGTAGTGAGCGAGGGCAGCAAAAGCCGAGGGATGAAATATGCCGTTAGATTCCCGTAGGGCACAAGTTATTTTTCCGCATCCATGAGAAGTTCGTATTAAATAAAAATAGTTATAATATAATACGTACCTACGTTTTTGACATATAACCCCAAATTACACATGTCAAATTTTCGTATTAAAAATAACTTCTATAATGAATTTATGTAAAAAATAATCGTATTTGCTTGAATTTTAAAAAATAATTACACTTATCAAGCACTTAAATGAAGATTTTTGTATAATCAAATAATAATTTTGATTCTAAATTCTATCGGTAGATGTCACGTCGATAGCATGCACGGTAAAAACCCGCAAATGTTCATATCGTCCCGCTTTTTCATATTTACCCGCGATCCGCCATTGTTAACCTCAAATGAGATAAATAATCTGTCAATTACATACCATGGATACGGAAAAATATATAACACGATCATACCACCAATGCTTATACAGTCTGTCCCCGGATTGAGTTCACTATAGGTATAATCGACAAAAAATTTGAGAATTTCATTTTCATGTTTTGGGATTCCGCCCTGCTTGGTCAGAAAAGAATTTTAAGCAGACTTTTAGTTTTTTAAAAATTAAGACGGCCATGAAAAATGTAAGAAAACTATTTTCTATTCAGATAAAGTGCCTTTTTGGTCAATAATACGGCAAAATGTTATTGAGAAAAGTTGTTCAGAATATGAAATTATGGCTCTGTGCAAAATATTAAAAAGATCAGCTTAAAAAGAAAACGTAGAGTAAAGTGACCAAATATGGAATACGTACCTTATATGGAACACCTAATTATTTTTAAAACTGCTAGCGTCATCTCTCATTTCAACATGCAGACCATAAGAACTAGTTCTTAGCAGTTTACTGTAAAAGTTTCAAATCAATGTTACCAAACCTACCGAGCATATAACCAAAAAACCTTTTTTACCGCGGAAAGTTTTTTCACATGTAAGTATTTTTTAATTTGTAGTCAAGTTTTTTGATTTTATTAGGTTCTTTTGTTTGTATGCCTTAGAAGACATGTTCGTTAATTATTGCAAACAATCTTTTGATGAAGTTATCAGCCTTTGTTTAAATAAACTAGTTTTGTATCAAAATGAGGGTAGTTCCTAATATGGAATATATTCTTTCTTTCTTTCTTTTCAGCCTCCATTTGTCCACTCCTGGACGTAGGCCTCTCCCATGGTTTTCCATGTCTTCCTCTCTTTTGCTTTCTGAAACCACTCTCTCCCCGCTACTTTCTTTACCTCGTCCAGCCATCTTTTCTGCGGGCGGCCCACACTTCGCTTTGTCGTCCTTGGCCTCCAGTGTGTGATCTTGTTCGTCCATCTTGTTGGGTCTTGTCGTGCGATGTGCCCTACCCATTGCCACTTTAGGCTTGCTATTCGAGTTATGACGTCGGTAACCTCGGTTCTTCTTCGAATTTCCTCATTTCTGATCTTATCTCGCAAGCTAACACCAAGCATGGCCCTTTCCATGGCTCTTTGTGTCGTTCTCAGTTTGTTAGCCGACTTTTGCGTAAGCGTTGTGGTTTCCATGCCGTAAGTCATAACAGGTAGGATACATGCATTGTATACTCTACGTCTCAAGTTGATCGGGACTTGCAAGTTTTTTAAAACAAAGCTTAATTTCCCAAACGCTCCCCAACTTAGTCGTACTCTTCTTATTATTTCCGCCGTTTGGTTCTGTTTGCCTAGTTTAATCGTATGACCAAGATATACATATTCGTCTACTTTTTCGATTACTGTGTTTCCTATGTTAAATTGTTCTTCGGCCTGGCTCATGATTTTTGTTTTCTCTAGGTTCATTTCTAGTCCAACCAGCTCAGATTCTCGATTTAGCTGTGTTATCATATCGTTTAGTTCGCTTGCATCGTTGCTTATAAGAACGATATCGTCCGCGAATCTTAAATGGCTTAGAAATACGCCATCGATGTTTATACCTTTTCTTTTCCATGATAACTTTTTGAAAATATCTTCTAGCGCCAAGATGAATAACTTGGGAGATATTGTGTCGCCTTGCCGAACACCTTTTTCGATTAGGATTTTGTTGGTAACCATATCCTCGTCTATTTTTATTTGCATAGTTGCATTTTCGTATATATATCTTAGAATATTTGAGTACCTTGTGTCGATTCGAGCGTTGTCCATAGCTTGGAGAATGGCCCACATTTCGATGGAGTCAAATGCCTTTCTATAGTCTATGAAAGCCAAATGGAGGGGAACATTGTACTCCGTACATTTTTCGATTAATGTCCGAATTGTCTGAATATGATCTGTCGTGCCAAAACCTTTTCGGAATCCTGCTTGCTCCACCGGCTGGTAGAAGTCGAATTTGTTGTTTAAACGGTTGGTTATAATTTTCGTCAACAACTTATACAGATGGGACAGCAAACTGATGGGGCGATAGTTTTCAATGTTAGCATTGTCCCCTTTTTTGAATAAAATTTTTGTGTCTGCATTTTGCCATTTAGTTGGTATCTTTCCATCTTTGATGCATTTGTTAAGTAATACCTTAAGCGTGTCTTCTATTACTTTTCCACCTATTTTTATCATTTCAATTGTTATTTGATCTTCTCCGGGAGCTTTTCTATTTTTCATTTGTCTTAGTGCTGTTCTTATTTCCTCTTCATCTATTTCAAGAATCTCTTCCGACCCTACGTTTGTAATAGTTTTCCTCTGTATATTGGGTTTTGTGATAGTGGAAGTGTACAGCTTTTTGTAGAAGTCTTCTATTAATTTTACAATTTCATACTTGTCTGTTGTAATTATACCTTGGTTATTTTTCATCTTATTTATTTTTGGTCTTCCTTTTCCTAGTTTAGATTTCAGCACTCTCATGTTCATGTTGTCTTCTATGATATTCTGGATTTGTTGAGTATTGTATGTTCTAATATCTTTCCTAGTTTCTTTGGATATTTGTTTGTTTATTAATTTGTATTCATCGGAGTCTCGGTCTAATTTCTTTCTCTCTTCTATTAGTTTCGCGGTATTTGGTGAGATTTTGCTATTACACTTTGACTTATTTCTTGTTACTACTTTTTTAACGGCTGTTTGTATATCATTTGTGACTTTTTCTGTCAACAAGTCTAATTCCATATTTTCTAATGTTTGCGTAGGAGCCAGTTTTTTTGTTAGTTCCGCTTGGTATACCGCTTCTTCCTGCCTTAATACTTCAGTTGTTAGATATTTCGGCTTCTTTTGTATTAAGTTAAGCCGTTCTTGTTTGGTATTGATCACGATGGTGGCTCTTATGAGTCTGTGATCACTTCCGGTATCAAACGAGTTTAGAACCGATACATCTGTGCATATTTTTCTGTTGTTTGTCAGAACATAATCAATCTCGTTTTTAGTTTTTCCATCAGCGCTCTTCTCTTCCAGGTCCACCTTCTTTGTGGAGCTTTTTTGAAGAAGCTATTCATGCAGTACAAGTTTTCATTCTGCAGGTAGTTTAACAGTCTTTCGCCTCTAGGGTTTCTTGTACCTAATCCGAAAGCTCCGATATTTTCCGGATCCCCGTCCATTTTTTGTCCAATTTTTGCGTTTAGGTCTCCTATGATAATCGCAAATTGTGCTTTTTCTGAATTCTTCGCCATAGTAATATCGTCATAGAGTTGTTCTATTTCGTCATCATCTGCAGAAATAGTGGGCGAATAAACTTGAATTACTTGCAATTTGTATTTCTTGTTTAAGTTTATCGTGATATAGATTACTCTGTCTGATATTGCGTGCATCTTTACTATTCGATGTTTTATATTTTTGTTTATTAGTAGTGCTACGCCTCTAATGTGGTCATTTGTATTAGAATTATTTTGGTACAGTACATGGCCCGACTTCAGCGTGGTTGCTCTCTCTCCTGGGAGTCTTGTCTCACATAGACCGAGAATGTCCCACTTTATGTTTTTAAGTTCGTGTTCTAGTCTTTCTAGGTGTTCAGTTGATCTTAAGGTTCTGATATTATATTCTGCTACGAGTAGTTTGATCTTGTGGTGGTTTCGTATATTAGCTTTTCGTTTTTGGTGTTTCGAATTTTTGCCCCCCCCAGAATCCTTGAGGCAGACCGGCAGACCGGTGTGAGATTCTGAGCTATAAGCTCTACTCACCTGGGGTATTTGCGTTTTTAAATTCGTTCTCATGGTTTTATTAGGAGGTGTTGGCATTTAAAACGCCACGCTTGCCGAGCGTGTTGGCGAGTAAGCAGTAGTCAACCCTAACTGTGACTTGGACACCGTCGTTGACCTTGAATAGAGGTTCTTCCGCCGCTGTTCCTAGGAAAACATCCTGCTCTTGATGCTTTCCGGCTCAATAAGATGGAATATATCCTGAATCCAAATAATAATAATGGTCGAGTATGGATTCATTGCATTTTGTGCATGGGCTGGGCGCATGAGGATTGTTCAGGTGCTTTGACTGAAAATTTTGTGTGCGATTTTTGTAAATAAAAGAGTTACCTACGTAAAAGTGAATTTATTTTTGCAACTGTGTTTTTGTTAGACAATATTTTATCTTTTGTTTGTGTTTTGAACATTAATTTGTGTTTTTTATAATTTACATACAATATAAATTTTTGAAACAATTTTGGTGAAACACAAAAATGCTCCTTTTTATATTATTAACAAATATTTTCTTTCTTTAAACTGTTTTGTTCTTGATATTGATATCTATTGTTTATTAGAGCTTTTTGGAAATATATTATGCAAAATTTATATTTTTTTCCCTTAAAATAAAATATTTATAGCAAAAAACAAAAACGGTATTTCATATTTGCTCGCTTTACTCTAAAAAAATCGGATTTAATGAAAGTGAGCCGATCTTTTTGAAATTTTGCACAGAGCCATAATTTCATATTCTGAACAACTTTCCTCAATAGTACTTTGCCGTATTATTGGCCGAAAAGGCACTTTACCTGAATAGAAAATAGTTTTTTCAAATTTTTCATGGCCGTCTTAATTTTTAAAAACTAAAAATCTGCTTAAAATTCTTTTCAGACCAAGCAGGGCGGAATCCCAAAACATGAAAATGAAATTCTCAAATTTTTTGTCGATTAACTATCTAACAATGTAAGAGGTGGCTAAAAAATGGTTTATTGTTGAATATCAAAACATACTTTTTTTGGCGAACCTATTCTGGAGAGTTCAATTATTTCAGAGATAGTGTTGATGTACGTAGGTGGATTTACTTTTACTTTCCATCAGGACATATACACAAGCTTTATATTAACCGTGTGTTTGAGTAAATCATTTTATAAGAAATAACCGACATTGTATTTAAATAACACAAAGGGAGATTATGTTACAAAAGGTATTTAATTTCCAACTTATAATTTAACAAATTTACAAATACACAGACCGAATAATGTACAAAGTATTAACATAATTAAAACATTATGTACAACTAATATATTACTTATACAGTAGCACAATCAACAATAGAAAAAACAAAACATATGCATCCGAAACGTAACAAGGAACCATGGTTGACGACAGCGGAACCTTCCCAACCAGCAGTGAGGGCGTCATAATTACTCGATACACAAGAGCATTCCGTTCGATCCAGACAATCTATGGCAGTCATTTTAGCATTAACAGAATTTATCTTATCACGATTAATTTTCCGTTTTTTATCAACTATTTCACGCACTTGTGATTCTAGACAAGTCCCTTTCTTTTCTTCTTTTTTAATATGTTTATTTGTTTCATCATTGGAATATAATACATTATTTACATAAGTTCCGTAACACGAATAATTAAGAAGTTCATACTGTTGCGTTATCTAAAATATACTATTTAATACAAATATGTACATAGTGCAAGAATAATTACCTCATCGTGAAAAATAACAGCATGTTTTGGTGAAACAAAATTACAATGTCCAAAGTGTTCCAACTGAACATCGTTGGCAGCTCCCTTGCCAATTGAGAGAGTACGATATCTCATAGCTGCAGCTTCAGGAAATCTCGCTGAAACGGTAGGTCTATACCCCATAAAACTTCCATCGTGTCTTACATCAATAGGATCAACTTCCGACGTCCTAATATTATAAAAATGTTTAGATACTACAGGACATAACATCGCACGAGCACGTAGATTAGATTTTGGCTTTATACTTGGCTTTTTTGGACTCGTAAATACTCGAGATATCCTTTCGATATCTTCAGGTGTTAGTAGCTCGCTTGGTAAAGGCATAGTGAAAAATTTACTCTGCGCAGAGTTAGTTAAGAATGACGAAAAATACGAGTTGGATGGGTCCGATTGCGTCAATAGTTCTTGAATTCGTTGATATGCTAATAATTTTAATAGTCGCTCATCTAGTTGACTTAGTTGATGATCAACTGAAACAATTTAAGTATTTATTGATCTAATAATTTAGGAAATTAACTGTTTAAAATTGGTTTTAGTAAAGTGACCATTTATCCCAATTTACTATACTGCTTTTTACTTTAGCTGAAAAACCACCCTGCTTTGATTGTTTTAACCCAAAACGTTCCACTTTTTGTTCAGAAACATCAAATTTGACCCTTTGAAATAAACCGCCCCCCCCCCACTTATATACCTAACTATGATACTAAGAAACCATTTTAAACAATATGGCACAAAAGTATCAGAGATTGACAAATATAACCAGTTTATTTTTTTATTTTTGGCACTACCAACATTTCTTTTTTAATATCTTTCAGGGCCTTTTACATAATTTTTTTCGATCATATTATAGAATTTCAAGTCATAATACGTTCATTTTTTAATAATTCAGGACAGATTTTGTATTAGATCAGTTTCAACAATGTGTTGATATTAGGTTAGGGTTGCCAACGTCCGTTTTTATAACGGACTGTACGTTATTTGAAAAGTGTCCGTACGTCCGGTCCGTTTTCGCAACGTGTCCATATCTTTAGTAATTTTACGTCCTTGAACAGTACAACTTCAAATGTATTCTTCGAATGCCTCCATCATCCGTCTCCATACTCACTCCGCAGTTTAAAAAAGAAATTTCTTTTAGATAGTGCCGAGCCAAAACATTCTTACCACAGTCTAGGTAAAGTAAAAAACAGTCAGTTCGCTTCGTGTTGGAAACTTGGAACCTCTTGTCTCCGTTCTGTTACCGCGCACTACGCTGGGAGTGGATTTTATCGGCTAATTTGCGCCAGTTTTGAATTTAACATTTGTTATAAGTCGCCGCATACCGAATAAAACTGGGTGTAGCTTACTTGTCAGACCTCAGAAGGAGATGCATAATATACAAGAACGACAAAATAGCGTTTCTTTTATTTTAAAATTCTTAACCTTTTAATGTTTAAATGTATTGTAACAAGTTATGCAATGACATCGCTGCGTCAGCTGATCCCGAATGTACGAGTAAATTCGATGAGTCTAGAAGAATCCACACTAGACTGGAGTCAAAGGCCGCCGCAGGTATAAGAGCCGGACTGACAAAAACACAGGCAGTCTTGAACTGATAAGCGCGGCGAAAATTGTGAATACGTATAAATAAATAGTTAAATAAATAACTGTTACAAATAAATTACTTTAGTGTTCGGTTTTAATATTAGTGTTCCGTTTAGTTTTACGTTATTGTTTAATTGTTGTTCTTTATAATTATTTCGTACTTTAAGTTTGTTTAATAAATTAATTTACACCACGAACCGAGTTTATTTTAAATAAACGTCGTAAAAACGTTACAGTATATTGAATGCATATTAAAAAAAAAAATCTGTCCGTTATTTCAATTTTGAAAATATGGCAACCCTATATTAGGTTAAAGAAGTTATAGTAGTAAGTAGTATTTACAATACAACTACAAAAAAGTCAGAACTTACAACATCTACCAAGTGATCAACGGAATTTATAATAGAGCAGCCTGTGATATTTACCATAAAATTGGCATTACAGGCTTGCAGCTTGAAATTAAAAATTTTAAGTGTCAGAATTGAGACAGTGTCCAACCACACAGCATAAAATAGCACCAATCACAGCCTCCTCTAATTATGAATTCCGTTGATCACCTGGTATCTTGCTTATTGCAATGTGATCAAGATATATTGCTTCAGTTGGCAACAAAACTGTGGTGTTTTTTTGCGAGTTGATTGGCATGACTTAACTGGGTGTGTTAATCCATTTGATATATCGTCAATTAGTGATAAATGACAAAGATTTAGGTAAGAAAAACAACATCTTTATCACTGAAAATACAGCAAAAGGGTAAAATTTAAAGGTACTGTTTGGTAAAGGAAGATCATCATTATTTCATTCCACCCCGTTGAGATGGGTTGGCAGGCCGCTATAGGGGAGCAGAACCCCTCTTCAGCCACGGAGAACGGGTTAATCTGGGATGTGGATAAACTAGGATGAAAGAACACATATGGATGGAAAGTTTTGCCTCGGTAATACTGTTCGAATTTTACGACATTTTGTATACATATACAGGGTGATTTGTGAGGAACCCCCCATATTTGGATAATGTGTTCAGGGAACTAAAAGAAACAAAAAAAGTATAATAAACATATGGTCAAATTTCAACCGTTACTGAGATATTGTGAAAATAGTTTTTAATCAGGTGGCCCTGCATGCAGACAAAACAAGGTCACCAGAACTCACTCTTCTAGATTATTGCCTTTGGGGAGTGCTGAAATCATTAGTTTATAAAATAAAAGTGAACACAAGAGAGACACTACTCGATAGAATAACTAACTGTGCAGCACGCATGCATCGAGGTGAATGGTGATATTTTTGAGAAATCAATTAATTAATTTGTATTTTATGTTATGAAATAAACACTATTCATTCTTAATGCATTACAATAAATTCACCTGATTAAAAACTATTTTCACAATATCTCAGTAACGGTTGAAATTTGACCATATGTTTATTATACTTTTTTTGTTTCTTTTAGTTCTCTGAACACATTATCAAAATATGGGGGGTTCCTCACGAATCACCCTGTATAATAATATACGTCTATATAGAGGTCAATGGCACTAGTGCAATATGGTTATGCGACCGACTGCCCCTGCTTTGATTTGTTCTACACCAGTCCAAAATAAAATTAAACCTTATAGAAACTGATATAAATTTAAACTTTTCAAAGCAACTGTCAACAACAGGAAGTAAGGATTAGGATTATACCTTCTGGTTCCAACTTCAAACAAAATTATTTTTTACCAACTGAAACAGTATTTCTTGGGACAAGTTGCAGTCAGGTATCCATTTTTATGTGCATTTGCAGATGGAATGCTTGATATTTATTAATTTTTTTTGTTGTATTTTGTATAATTAAGGCTCAGTAAAATTTCAGAAGTTAGAGCCTTTAATTAAAAAAATTACATTGTTAAAAAGGTATCAATTCAGAGTTCACTCTGAATTACAAAAAAATGAAACATTATACAGGGTGGACCATTTTCAAAGTGAGTCCAGGCTCTCTCCGTAACTATTACAACTACACACAAAATTAATTTTCAAGACAAATTTAATGGTACAAACCATAATTCAATATTATCTTTTGTTTTCCAGTTACAAACAATTTTTCTAAAATCCTTTTCGGAGTTATATCTCGTTTGTTTGTTGTAAATAGCAACAAAAAGTAAAAACACTTTTTCATGCAGAATTATTAAGCAACCTGTGGAAAACAAAATAAAATAGAAGACAGATGAGTTAGTTACCTGTCAAATTCAACGGTTTGGTTATCGGTATTATGTGAAGGTGAAGTGAAGCTTTATACACATAATATCAGTATATGAAAATTTTGAAAAATGTTACACGTTACAGCGTTACATTGAAGGACAAAAGCTCTTACAGTAGAATAATACTTTAACTGTCCAAACGGTCTCCAACACAATATAAAGTTATATAAAAAAACCTAAAAATAATTTAAACAATTTTGAATCTTTTAACAAAGCACGAAATGATTAAAACATTAAACCAAGGCAAGATGAAGATATTACAAATATTTTAGAGTCCGTAACAGTAAATCAAAGTTGTTCCAGTAGAGAAATATAAAATAATGTAGGAGAATCGCACACAAAGGCATTGCAGATACTAAAACAAAATAAATTCAGCCCCTACATAACAATAATAATAATATAAGCTTCACATTCCTTATTGGAATATAGCCCCTTCGGTCTGAAGCCAATTATTGAGGTGGATTAGTCCTCGCATTCCCTGACTTTCATCTTCTTGACTTAATAATTTATAATCTGGGATGTAATTTTGCCGCTTTTACAATTTTTACATTAATCTCCATTTCTTGTAGTTCTTTTACTACATCATCTAATCATCTTGTTCTCAGTCTTTACCATGGTCGTCTTTCATTTGGCTTCCATTCCAATATACGTTTAACGTTTTGTTGTTGTCACTTCTCATAACATGCCCCAGCCATCTTCTACAGCTGTAATATGTCTTCTTCCCCAAATTCCTCGTTCAATTCATGATTCATCTTGGGGCGTATTTCTCCATTATCAGACTTTTTGGGTCCTGATATTTTGCTCAGTATTTTTCTTTCAAAGATACACAAATGTTTTTCCTCTCGCTTTATTTTATATTTTAATATTGTACGAAAAATTACAGTCGGGCCCCTGTAAGTTGACGAGAACTTAAGATGCGCTGTAGATGTCAAACTGTGACGTCAGCACTCTTCATCATTGGCGTAACTACTCGCAGCGCGATGGGGTACAAATACCAATATGTGATTAGTACTAACAAAACATAATGAATAATTTTGTGACTGGAATTTTTGATAAATTTAGAAAGTTAGCACAGTCATTAAGCAAATACTACTTAGAAATTTGTTGCAAATTGCTTTCAAAACTGAAGCTCGCTCTCGAAATCGCACAAAGTAAACATTCGGTATGTGCCGGGGCTCGCCAACTAACAGAGGCCGGCCAGAACTTCAGTCGTATATGTGATCACAGGTCTTATTAACATTTTATATAAGTGAAGTGTGGATTGTTTACTGATAACTATTCTTGTTCTGAAGCATTTTTATGTTGCTGAAGTAAGCTCCGTTCCCTAGCAATAATCGTTCTTTTATGTCCGGTACACTGTCATCCTTGCTGTTGATTTACAGGCCCAAATATTTAAATGTTCTTACGTTCTCGAATTTGTAGTCATCTATCTTTATTTCCTGCATTATACAATCGCTTCTTTGCAATTTTATTATTTTTGTTTTATTTTCATTTATTTCTAAATGCATGTTTTTTGCTTCTACTTGTAATTGTAATTAGCCTATGTCATCCCGCTGTCGGGCAAAGGCCTCCCCCATTCGTCTCGCTGCTGAGCTTTTTCTGTCCATCCTGGTTCTGCGACATCTTCTATTTCGTCTCTCCATCTTTTCACTGGTCGACCTACTGCTCTTCGGCCTCCTGAGTTTTCTACTTGTAGCCTTCTTTGTCCATCTGTCGTATTCTAATCTTAGTATATGGCCAGCCCATTTCCATTTACTTATTTTATACTTTACCATTATGTCTTTTTATTTCATTCTTTGTCTTAATTCTTCCACTTGTACTTTATCACTTGTTTTTAAACCAAGTATCTTATGTTCCATTTTATTTTGGGTTATTTTTAACTTATCTGATAACACATTATTTAAAGGCCATGATTGATACCTTACTTTTTAAATTTAGAGGTAATCTCCTTTCCAAATAGCTTGTAGCGACCAGTACTTTTTTTAAAGCTAAGGTTATCCTTCTATTCACGTCTTTTTCTGTACTATTCTCAAATGATAATATCTGTCCTAAGTATGTTACTTCTGTAACTTGCTTTATGTCTATGTTGTCGATATTTACTTAAAATTTTTGGTAATCCTTTGTATTTGACATAATGTATGTTTTTTTCAGAATTTATTGAAAGACCTATATTCTTACTCTGATCACTGAGTTGCTGTAACATCTGTTTCAATTCTTGTAAGCTATTCGCAAACACCACCACATCGTCCGCGAATCTTAAGTTTGTTAATAACTCTATACTACTTGTAGTTTTCTAAATATTTCTACGAGTACTCTAGGTGTTCGCACTACAATCAGGACATCATCAGCATATGCCATGATCTGTACTTCTATGTTTATTATCCTTCCTTCCCTTTCTGTTTTTCTTATTATTTTGTCTAAGGCATAGTTAAATAGCGTTGTTGAAAGCGCATCCCCTTGACGCACCCCTATGTTGGTTGTGATTCATCTGTCATAACTTCTGCTTTCGTGTTTGATAATAAGATATTAATAAAATCTATTAACTTGGTTGGTGTGTTGGAGCTTTTCAATAATTCTTTTCCGTTTGCCTTATCAAATGCTTGCTTGAAGTCAATAAATAGTATTTGTATTTCTATTCTATGTTCATAACCTTTAATATAAACAGGGTATCGGTGGTTGATTTGTTTTTTTTAGACAGAATCCGTATCGGTACTCTCCTATTTCTGATTCACTGTACTGAGTTAGTTTTTTATGTATCAAACTAGATAATATTTTGTACGTCACATTTAGTAAGGTATGTCTACCTCGTTTTGGGCTGATGTATCATTCGTTATCTCTGTATCATTTTTTGTATCTTCGTTTTTTATTCCCCTCCTATATTTCCCAGGTTTTTTCTTTTCTTCTTGTGTTTTTCGATGAAACATTTTTGTATTATGCTTCCTGTAGTTGTTTTCTATTTCCTCCATCATTTTTTGATCCACTATTTCTTCTTTCTTTTACACATGTTTACAGATTCTTTGCTTAATTAATTATAAATTGTTTTCGTTTGTTTGTCTTTTGTTGTTAACAATTTGGTTCTGGCCTCTCTTTTTCTCTTGATTAATTCTTCACATCCCCATTCTTTTTGAGTAATTGATTATTTGTTTACCTGCTTCTACCATACAGCTCTTGATATTTTCCCATTCTTCATCTATCATTACTTTGCGAGTTTTCGCTCTATTTTCTGGTTTAAGGTCTCTTCATATTATTTCTTTACTTAGCTTTGTTCGGTTCCAGTGTTTTTCTGTCTTATATTTCTTGCTGTTGTAGTATGATGCAAATTTTATTTTTGCGAATACTAGAAGTGGTCGTTGTCTGTGTTGGTTCTTCTATAAGTTCTTACATAATTTATCATATCTGCTGTTTGTTTTGATATTAATATGTGATCAATCCTGGTCTTCTCCATGTTTCTTTGTGAATCCTTCCGTGTTTGAATTTTGTACTAGATATTTCCATATTCAGAGCTGCGGCTAAGTTACATAGTCTACTTCCAGAATAGCCCCTACATATTATTATGTCTAAATCACCATTTATACCACAACATTATCAAATATCGATAAAAAAAAATTGTTGATATTTAAAATAAAGATATTAATATCAACAAATAACGGAAAGAAAAAAAATAGGGAGATAGGAGCAAAACACGGAAAAACCATAACCGAAATGGAAAAAATTGCAGAGAGTGGTCGAAAAGAGTGGAGGAGTTGGATTAACAAATGTTACCCGACGCTATAATAGCATAAGGGGATTTGCCAAAGAAGAAGAAGAAGAAGAAGAAGAAGAAGAAGAAGAAGAAGAAGAAGAAATACTATAATAGTAAAGTAAAAAAAATAAGTAAAGCTACATAACTGAACAAGAAAATTTACTGGGCGTATTTGAAAGAAAAGTGCTTAGAAGGATACTCGGACCAACCAACGAAGAAGGCCAGTGGAGGATAAGATTTAATCATGAAGTTTACAACATATATCAAAAGCCGGACATAGTAAGAACAGTGAAAGTAATGCGCTTGAGGTGGCTAGGGCATCTAGTAAGAGGCGGAGAAAACTTAACAGCTGGAAAACTGTTTCATAGGAATCCAGAAGGCCAAAGATCAGTGGGAAGACCACGGAGAAGGTCGTCTGACGTAGTACAAAAAGACTTAAGAGCCATCAACATCACAAATGAGAGAGAAAGGGCCACAAACAGAGAAATATGGAGGGAGATCTTGGAGCAAGCCAAGGCCCACGATGGGCTGTAAGACTACCGATAGATAGATAGACATAACTGATTGAATACTGTTGAATTTGACAGCTTTATTGTTTTTATTCACTTTTTGTTTCCCATAGGTTGCTTGATAATTGTATGCAGTTGCAATTTGTAGATATTAGGGCATTGGTTGATATTTAATTTATTATTAAAAATAAGTGTATTAAACCATATATTTTTGAAAACATGGTAAAACGGCCAATTTAAAGGTGTCATATTAAAAAACACAAGTTCATGTTATAATGCAAAACTTGATGAGCCAATTAAAAATTCCAATTTCACCATTAAATTCTACACGAAAAAGTGCCCAAAAGATGTTCCTAGTTTTTTTTCTATCGCTTCATACAAATTGGTTATAACTGCGGAAAGGATTTTCAAAAAACAAGATGATTTTAAAATTTGGTTTGCACCATTCAATTTGTCCCGAAAATTTGACCAGAGACACACTTTTTGCGTAGATGTAATAGTTAAGGAATCCCTTTGAAAATGGTCCACCCTGTACATTCAATTTGTTAAGCAGTGTGATCCAAAATACTGTTTCAATTAGTAATAAAAAACTTGTAATTCTTTAGGCATTTTCAGAAATTCTACTTGTTTGCCGACTTTGAGTGCTCAAAAATTCAACCTATCTTCACAATGTATTTGTTTTTTAAACGTAACAAAATGCTCATTGCATAAGCGATCAGGTTGAGATCTACACAACCGTACTACATGAACAGGGAAGAATATGGATTGCTGTAACGCAACCTAAAAATTTTGACATTTGTGTTAACTGTGACTAAGCCGTTAGTTGTATTGGCTGCGGTAAGTTGTACTGTAAGCTTTATTTAAGTAGTGTTCGGTGGTTGTTTTACGTAGTATTTGTTTTCTATTTATCATGTGATCGTGTTAATGTGGGTTAAATTGTCGTAAACGCGATTTGTTAACCGATTGGCATAATTTGTAAACCAGATGTGTTTAATTTGTGAGACAATTTATTAGTAGTATGTGAAGAATGATAAATATTGAGGTAGGTAAAACAACACCTTTCACATGTTCATGTATACAACAGTGCTCCAAAGCGAACTAAAACACTTCTACAGAATGGCTCAGTCGATAAACTTGGGGAGGTTTTTATCCACAATATATTCTATGAACGAGCATAGATGGTACAGTCGGATGGTATTACAGTGTAATCAAGTAATAAGTGTAGCAGTTGGCACTAAAACTAGTGATTTTTTTGCAGTTCTATTGGCAAAACTAGCTAACCATTTGTGTTATTTAATTTGACGGAATGTCAATCAAAGGTTATGTGATGAATAACAAGGAATAAGGATTAGTTAAAATCGTTGCCTGTATTTATAAAGCCTGCCGAATAGGACTATTTGACAGTTAATCGACTAGTTCACATTTAGTCTGTGGCGCTAGTTATTCTTTTACTGACAGTTAGTGGTATTTCTAATTTAAATTTGTTAATTGTAATAAAATGATACGCTATATAACAAAAACTAAGAAAATGGAAATGGGCTGGCCACGTGGCACGGCAAAATACTAGATGGACCAAAATGGCAACTTTATGGAATGCACCAACACAGTTATCAAAAAGAAAAAGAGGACGTCCAAGCAAACAATGGAGGGACAACATTGTGCAGACAGCTGGAATAAATTGGATACAGCTAGCCAAAAAATAGAAACACATGGAGAAGTCTTGAGGAGGCCTACACCCGGTCACGGGATCCCATATAATTTTAACAATCTCAATATAATTTAAACAATGTTTTTGAAATTATAATTTTGTTAGCATTTTGTTATTAATTTACTAGTATGTACTCAAAATATCAATATATTATACAGGGTGAGTCATAATGGGTGGAACAAATTTTACCAGTATGTAAGAGAGACGTTTTTAAGTAAAAAAATTCCGATAAACCTTTGTCCTAAACTACATAGTTGTGAAGCTACAAGAAGTCAAAGTTTTGTAATAAACACAAATACTTAATAATAACGGCAACTGTGATAACTGTTAAAAAATTGGATAAACTGTACAAAAAATATTTAATTAAATCACAGTATTACCAAAACTGTTCAAACTGTGCTTCTTGAGCTCTAATACAAGCACGAGCTCTACGAATAAGGGAATCGTACACTCTAGCTACTTGACCATTCCTGCGAATTTTATTGGTGACGTTAAAAATCCTCTGATGCAGTTGTTCACGTGTGTCAATTTCAGTATTGTGTACTAACTGTTTCATATGTCCCCAAATGTAAAAATCTAGAGAATTTAAATCGGGACTCCTCGCAGGCCAGGCAACAGGGCCTCCATGTCTGATCCATCTGCCAGGGTAGTGAGTATTCAACAACCGGACGACTTGCCTTTCATAATGGCATGGCGTGCCATCATGTTAAATCCACATCCGTTGACGACTCTCCAACTGTTAGCACAACAATGAACGACCGCAAACTACTTGATATTACCTTTTAAATTTAATTTTAAAAAAGAAAACTTTGACTTCTTGTAGTTCCTCAACTGTGTGGATTAGGACATAGGTTTATAGGAACTTTTTTACTTAAAAAAATCTCCCCTACATACTGGTAAAATTTGTTCCGCCCATTATGACTCACCCTGTATATACACTTATAAACATGTCCAATGTGATTTTTTAAAAACTCAATTGCAGCAAGCCGTATTCTGTCTTAATAACCTTAGAACTGTCTGTATTAAGTCAGAATACGGCCTGCTGGAATTGACTTTTTAAAAAATCACATTGTACCTACAGAAGGGAAACAATAAAGGCTTATAATAATAATAATTGTTGATTATTCAACCAAAATTAGTTTCTAAAAATGTCTTGTTGCATCCCTTCCTGCCTTAATTCAAGTCCGGGCACAACCTATCATGAGTTTCCAAGTAACAAAGTCAAATACTCTTTGTGGATACGTATCACAGCAGGAGGCAATCTGAAGGGGTTTTTATATTATTTGTTATTAAAAATTTAATCTACTAAACATACTATCAAAGTTACTATTATTTTATTTAAGAACATTTTAAACCTCCTTCAAAAAGATCACAAATATGTATTTCGATTTCAAAGACTTTTCTAGGATTCACTGCGACGCAGATTAAAAACGAACACAGTTCCAAAAATTACAAAACAGGAAAAAGGTACAAAAATATATTCAAATTTAAAACGTCCTAGGTGGTCAGAAATGACACCTCGAGCGTTTGTTACACGGCACGGCCTTTTGCTTGTTAAAAACCGGCAAAAATCAAAACCAGGATGTCAAAGATAACTAGCGCCATGAGCATGCAGTGTCAAAAATTTGCATAATGGCCATTTTTGCTGTTTGGTAGGCTTTATAAACCCCGCTTTTAATCAACGCAAGCGACAGTTAAAATAATACCCACTGATACAATATCACTAGATTATTAGTTACAACAAATTTTATAGATTTTTTCCATTGATTCGGTATTTCCTCTTTTTGTAATATTTTATTAAACAGTACCTGTAGGATTGATGTTATTATGTTCATATTTTGTTTTAACATCTTGTTTGTAATATTGTTTCTACTTTAAGAAGCATTAGAAAGGAAATCGTGGAAAAATTTATCATTACCGCCCAGTAAGTTTAATGCCAACATTACCTATATAAAATATTTTCGACAGTGATATGCAATAGAATATAATTAATCCGCAAATTGATTAAAACCAGGGGTATGAACAAGCAGGGTTTCGAAAAAAATTTTCTACAATAAATCAACCCCATGTGATAAATCAATTAATAGAAAAAAATTTGGAATATTTGTTTAGGCTTCATCGACTTTAAAAAAGCTTTTGATTCCATAGAACATTCTGCTATTATAGATGCTCTATCGGAACAAGGCATCCAATAGAAATACATAAGAATAATTGCTGAAATAGACAATGGCAGTACAGCGCATATAAAATTGGAAAACATAGGGGAAGAATTTAATATTAAAAGAGGAGTTCGCCAAGGAGATTCGCTTTCGCCTAACCTTTTTAATGCCGTAATGGAACATATGTTTCGGAAATTAAAGTGGAATAACCGAGTAGTTAACATACGGGGGAAACAGTTGTCAAACTTGCGCTTTGCTGACGACGTCGTTATTATGTCAAGAAATAGAGAAGAACTTGTTATTATGATAGAACAACCCATTAATGGAAGCAGAAAAATAGGTATTGAAATTAATTTCGAAAAAACAAAAATCAGGGAGAACAAGCAAACCCAAAAGTTATTAGTTGAAAATAAAGTAATAGAAGGAGTCGAAGAAGTGTTATATTAAGGTAAATTAATATCTTTTAATGACAATAATGGAAAAGAAATCAGGCGTAGAATTGCAATTGCATGGAAAAAATTCTGGGGTCTAAAATCAATCTGGTAAAGTAAGTGTAGTTTACGTCTAAAGAAAAAAGTGTTTCAAACATGTGTCATACCTTGTTTAATTTGTGTTGCCCAAACATGGATAACAACGAGAATTCAAGAAAGAAGCCTACAAGTAACAACAATAAGAAGAAAATTAGGAACAACAAGTATACTAACAAAATATAAACGATTAAAGTGGAACTGGACTGGGCATCTAGCCAGAATTAAAGATCGCCGATGGTGTAAGCTAATTACAGAATGGATTCCAGTGCATAGAAGACCAGGAAGGCCAGCAAGAAGATGGACGGAAGACATAACCAAACAGATGGGTGTAATTGGAAAGACAAAATACAGGATCGAAAATGGTGGATCAAAGAGGGGGAGGCCTTTGCCCGACAAAGGGATTCATAGGCTATTATTATTATTAGTTACAACAGTATCTCATATTTATTTAATAAAAAATGAGTAACATTAAACATAGGTTTATTAATTAGGATACAAAAAATTATCCAAGAACGAGGCATAAACAATATATACACTGTTCGAAACAACAAAGGGGGTGAGGCAGGGGTTTGTTTTGAGTCTGCTGTGTTGTTCTCCCTAGTGCTGGATGAATCAAATAAGAAAATAAGAAAGGAAGCAAAATATTACGCGGTAAGAAGCTGGAAAATGAAAGATATAAGAGTACTAGAAATATGTTTCGCAGAGATGTGGTATTATTAGTGAAGGACGAAGAAACACCAAACAAAACTATACAACTAGTACAGGTCATCAAATGAGAAGTTTCACCTGAGTTTCGGTTACGCGGTAGCAAAATCGAATACTTGGTGGGGGAACTCACCAACTCACTTTGTTACTGTGCTTCGAGTTGTACACATCAAGTACAGTCAGGTATAAAAGTGTTTGTTCGTAGATGCAATGCATTGCATTCCTAGTATTTCACTAAGAACAGCTCGTTATGCAGAGTGTACCAGCAACGAGTGGGGCTGTAAACTACGCTGCATCTCCTTTACTCCTATAGCCATCCTACTTCTTCATGTATGCATCTCAAGTGAAGCTCCTCATTTGACGACCTGTACAAAGTCAACTGGGAAAAATTAACATGAAAACCAACAGCAGCAAAACAGAAACTATAGTGATAAGTAAAAAAGAAATGAAACACACAATAGAACTAGAAGGAGAAACGCTAGAACAAATAGACAGATTCAAATATCTAGGCTCGATAATTTCACAAGATGGAAGAATAACCGAAGAGATAAAAGGAGAGGAGTTGCAGGAAGACGTTTTAACAGTATTAAAAACATGTTACTAGGAAACAAAGAAATCCCAAAAAGAAACTAGAGTGCAACTATACAAAAAAAGTAGCAGTACCAGTGATAAAATATAGTTGAGAATCGTGGAAAATGACAGAAAATCAGCGAAATAAATTAAGCACCATTGAAATGAGATTTTGTTTGTAGTTTTTTTTTATGTTATTTATAATTGAGTCGTCTGGTTTGTTAATTTTAGTTGGTTGTAATTTAAAAAAAAATATGAAGAGGAAACATCCAAGACCTGGCAAACAAACTTGGACAAAAACGAAGGAAAAAACAAGAAAAACAGAAACAAAACCCGAACACAAAATAATAAAAAAGAGATAGAAAGCAGGATAAAATTTTACATAGGATGCTAGAACGTGAGAACAATGTTCGAGTTAAATAAAACAGAGCACATAGCAATTGAAATATAAAGTAAAAATACTGGGGATAAGCGAGATGTGGTGGAAAGAAGAAGGAAAAATGAGATTACAAAGTGGCAATACCATTATATTACTCAGGCACAAAAGAAGAAAATCAAAGAAGAAAAAGTGGAGTAGCATTAATGGTAAACCCAGAAACATCGGCAGCACTAATTGAATGGGAAGCAGTCTCAGATTGAATCATATGGGCGAGGTTTAGAAACAACAATATTAAACGTATACGCCCCGACAAACAAAAAAAAACGAAGAAACAAAAAATGAATTCTATGACCAAGTTCAAACAACACTTGACAAAATTCGTAAAACATACAGAAGAGACATCCAAATCTTAATCAGAGACTGGAACGCAAAAGTAGGTATAGACAACAAAAATAAAGAGAAAGTAATGGGAAAATTATGGAATCGGAAGCATAAATGAAAATGAACAAAAACTAGTTGAATTCTGCAATATGAATGAGTTAACAATCGGAAGCACACTATTCAAACACAAAGACATCCACAAAACAACGTGGACATCACCAGCAGGAAATATAAAAAATCAAACAGCAGTGGTAAAACTCGCTCAAAGATGTAAGAGCTATGAGAGGAGCCGACGTAGGATCAGACCACAACCTTGTTAGAGCACAAGTTAAATTAAGCCTACAAAAGAAGTACACAAACAAGAAAAACAGGGAAAGACACAACGTAAAACAACTGATGGAAAATAAAGAAGTTAACCGAAGCAACATGAAGCGACATGCAGCATGCGCCATTGTCGCATGCCAAATGCCGATTGTTGTTGCCGGTCGCATGCGTCATTTTTCGACAGGATTCGGCATGTCGAGCAGTGTCGCCCACTATCCGACGGCCAGTGGATCCGTGCGGCTTGTATCCTGCGACATGGAGTTGAATATTGAAAGAACTACCGTTTATAAAGATAATAAATTAAAAATTAATAAGTTGAAGCAACCGGCAGTACGGCAGAGTGGGAGCGCACGTAATACTAAAATGTAGAAAGTTAAGGTAAGGCCTGCTTGGTTAGAACTTGAATGGGTGACCACTATGCGGCTCGGTATGTACGGCTCTCTTGTCACTATACAGGTATAACAGGGTAAAAGAAAAAAGAAAGATAAGCTGAAGCAAATACCACTCTACTGTTATTGAAGTGTAAAAGAAAATAAAGAATTTGCGGTCAGCTTTCATCGTCAGAAACCAATTTATTGAAAAAGTCATTGCGAGATTCTTGACTATTAACATACAATTCTTTTTTCCACCATCTTGGCTTCCTTCTTTCTCTTCTTCTGTTATTACTTAAGGCCATTACGCAAAATACTGATGTTGCTTCAACTGAATTGGTTTAGCCGCATGCTACAAACATAGACGACAAAGCGCATGCAATATTGAGCGACAAGTTTCACGTGCGACATTTAAAGTTGTGGCATGATTTTTGTCGCACATCAAGATTAGGTAACACTAGATGACATGTGGTATGCTACATGTCGCCTAGTATTGCCCCAGTGGAATTCCGCCTTTAGGAAGCATTGTCAGCGAACAAGGTGGTACCGATACAGAAATAGAAGCTAGAATCAACAAAGTACAAATGGCCTTTAATATGCTGAGGAAGATGGGCAACAGAAAATATTAGCAGGAAAACTAAACTTAAACTCTTCAGATCGAATGTGAAAAGCGTCCTCCTAAATGGAATAGAATAATACTACAGACATTTATAAACAAGTGTCTTAGAATAATATGCAAGATCTACTGGCCTGAAAAAATTACGAATAAAGAATTATGGAGAATAACGGAAGAAGAAAGCATAGAAACAACTATAAAAAGATGTAAATGGTCATGGATAAGACATACACTTAGGAAACCCAGAAAAAACATAACACGACCAGCACTGGACTATAACATCAGCGGTAAAAGGAAACCAGGAAGACCAAGAGAAATATGGAAAAGAAACATCGGAAAAGATCTAGAGAAAATAAACACCACATGGGGAGAAATCAAGAAATTGGCACAGAACAGAGAAAGCTGGAAGAAGATAATACAAAACATAATACACCCAACCACAGATGCGCAAGATTAGCAATCATGCCATCTTCACCCGTAATGCTTGTGAAACGACAAAAGGCGCCTTATGCTCAACCATTGGAGCAACAAGCTTAAGAAGAAGAAGAGAAATGAGATTTCTAAGAAACATAAGAAGACAAAACGGTCATGGACAGAGTGAGAAATACAACTTACTGGAAGAAATTGAAAGTAAAGCCGATACAAACAACTATAGAAGAGAGACAACTGAGATGGATCGGCCATGTTTTGAGGAAGAAAGAACAACAAAGCAAATATATGACGCAAGAATAAAGAAAAGTAAAGCAAGACCCAGGAAAAATTGAACGAAGAACTGAGGGCAGTAGTGGAAAGGAGAGGAGTAAAGTGGGAAGAAATAAGACTAATAACAAGATAGCACAAGATGAAGAGAAACCTGCCAAAACAGACATTGGACTAATATAACCCGGCAGCTTTACACTTGAAAGGGTAGAAAGGTAATAGGATTAATTCTCATTTTTTTTTTAAATTTCACCGCATTAAGAATAATTTCTTGGGCTTGTTCGTAATAAAGCATTTTGCATATAAACTTTTAAATTGAAAACGAATAACTATATAAAACAATAACACAAACCAGTTCTTAAAGCTCTTAATACACACAGCAATAAGAGTTATAGTCCTATCATTTGCCAATAAAATATTGTATTGCCAACTGAAACAGTATTATACCGGGTGTTTGACTTAAGGGGCGAACATAGGGAAATAGCATGGGAAATCGTATATATGCAGATTCCTGCTCCCCATTTGAGTTGATAGGATTGATAGTGGCATCAATCTAAAGATAAAAAAATACGCTTCATTTGATACTACTTTACTTGAATTTGTTGCTTGTTTACGAAAGAAATAGCTTAAAAACTATAATAACTAAATTCACAAAAAACAGACCAGCCATGATCAAATTTGAAGTTTGTTTATGCCAAAATAAATTTTTTATTATCCCTGCATCATAATCTTTGTATTTCAAACTAATAAGTGTGCGAAAAAGGACGATTAAAACACGCCGTGTTTTAAAGTTGCCTAAGTAACAACAACGTTTTATAACAAATTTACATAACAACTAGTGTTGCAACGGTTACGGTTAGGGAACGGTTTAGTTCACGGTTTTTGCTATTATGCGGTTAACCGTAACCGTCTATTTTCCACGGTTGTTATACGGTTCTTGCAAGTGTGAACGTGCAACTCGCAACAACGGGCGCGGCGGCACCGATACGGATAAGAGCCTGTTAGTTGACGGTGGAGTTTCAGAAAGCGCGTCCGTCGGTCTCTGTGTTGTGTTTGTGTTTTCGCGGTAAAAATGTCGCATACACGTAAAAGAGAAATTAGCAATATATGGAAATATTTTACAAAGGCATCCGATGCGGCCACCAGCGCTGTTTGTAAATTCTGTGATGCCAAAATATCACGAGGGGGCAAAAATGCGTCAGTTAAGGGTTTTTCAACTTCAAATTTATGGAATCACCTTAAACGAAGGCACAGTGAAGAGATAGAAACTGAAACGGATAATTCTCAATCTAGTTGTGAATCCGGTCCACCGCCCAAGAAACAAGCTACAATAATTCAGATTTTAGAGAACTCTAAAAAATATGCAGTAGACGATAATCGCGCAAAAGAAATAACACGACTAA
This sequence comes from Melanotus villosus, assembly GCA_963082815.1. Lineage (NCBI taxonomy): Eukaryota > Metazoa > Arthropoda > Insecta > Coleoptera > Elateridae > Melanotus > Melanotus villosus. The sequence continues at coordinate 36,732,070 of OY720426.1, read as the reverse complement.
TTGCTGAAGAAATATGCGTGGATATGGAACCGTTAAATCACGTGAATAAAATAGGTTTTCAAAGACTTATGACGAAACTTTGTCCTAGATACGAAATGGTCTCCAGAACACATCTTACGCAGACTATTTTACCCGACATATTTTAACTACATTTTTAAGTAGGTAGATACAGATACCTACCTATATTTAATAGTATTTTATGTATCTAGGACGAAAAGTAAGTCTTTAAGGTATGAGCAAGTTGTTTACGGCCGAGGCGGGTAGCCGAGGCCGTAATTACTTGCGAGTACCTTAAAGGCACTTTTCGTCTGAGGTACATACATAATTTTATGTCATACTGGTTTCTAAAGTTGTTAAATTATTAAAAGAAATCTCCAGCAATTTGTAGCAGTATTAGTTTTAAGTAAGTAGTCTAAGGCGCAACAATTCGTTTCTCCTAGCAACGAGCATTTATAGAACAAAAAGTGACACTTTAAAGAACTAGGACTTTAAAATGACACTTTAAAGTCCTAGCACTTTAAAGTGTCACTTTTCGTCCTATAAATCGTTCCAAAAACGTTGCTTTAGAAACGAGTATGACATAAAAATTTAAATGTTTGTTTTCTTTTTTAATCTCTATTAGCTTTTATTGTTTACAATGTTTCCTGTTTATTTATATTTAGAACGTTTAATTTTACGCTGCTTTTTGTAATACTACTACAAAAATGTAGTTTAGTTTTTTTTTACGTTTTTGTTTTGTTTTAATGTTTTAAATATGCCCTTTCAAAGTGTTGTGTTTTGTTTTGAAGAATAAAGTTTATTATTTTATCATTATGCGATTCATTATAAAAACCGTAACCATAACCGTAACCGTAGGCACAACCGTAACCGTAACCTTAACCGTATAACCCGAAACCGTTGCACCACTAATAACAACCAAACAACAACTGCTAATCATCTCTATGCAACGTGATGGGATCCACACGTCACCTAGTAAAATGAATCTAAATTTTTCAATTTTTTACTCGAATTTTTACAATGTAGTAATGCAGTGCAGGTAGGTATAATAAAAAATAGCATATAATACACGTGTATAAGAGCCTTTAAAGCACGTGCGCCGCTAAAAACACTCGGCGTTGCCTCGTGTTCTTAATCCCGTCGCGCGTGCTTTAAAGGCTTTCTTATACACTTGCATTATAATATACTTTTTCTATTTGGGTTCTTTAATGACTACTTTATGAAACTCGTTTGGGTGCTATAAAGTAACACTTTAAAGAATCCGGCAATCAACCAATCAAGGCAAAGCAAAAGAGGCGGAGCTTTACTGGTGGGTGTAACTATTGTTTTTTTTTTAAATAACGAAATTTGTATATCTTGGCGTTAAATAACCAAAATAGAAAAAATATTATAAAATACACATTTCATAAGACATTTAAGCGCACTTGTCCATTAGAAAACTCGCCGCTGTGCGGCTCGTTTTCTAAACTTGGACGCGTGCTCTAAAATCGTGTCTTATGAAACTAGTTTTTTAAATTACTAATATATTATTATAAAATGTTTTGACAATAAATACCCTCTCCTCATTAGAATATTCTACATTATTATTTATGTAGTAATTACAAGGTAGATACGCGAGTTGATAACTGACAGAAAATAAAATTTATTTTGGTATAAACGGGTATAAACAAACTTCAAATTTGATCATGGCCGGTCTGTTTTTTGTGAATTTATTTTTATAGTTTTTAAGCTATTTCTTTCTTAAACAAGCAACAAATTCAAGTAAAGTAGTATCAAATTATGCGTATTTTTTTTGTCTTTCGATTGATGCCCACTAACAATCCTATCAACTCAAACGGGGAGCAGGAATCTGCATATATACGATTTCCCATGCTATTTCCCTATGTTCTCCCCTTAAGTCAAACACCCGGTATCAACGAAATAAAAAAAGAAGGAAGGAAACTAAGGTATTATGGTGCATAACTACAAGTGCAACGGAAATATGTCACACACGCCATATTGAAACACCAACCGGCACGAGTTTTTATTGGTAGCCTAACTGTTTGTTTACGTTTTTGTCTTTGACAGTTGACGTATTTAGTGTTCTCAGCCAATGAACTTCTAAAATCCGCCATATTGATACACCATCTAAATTGCATACTGTTGGTGTTATGATCCTTCCTTCTTTTTTTATTTCGTTGCCCGGTATGATCACACTGTTTAATAATAACATGATAGCTACTTATGACATGCCATAATTCTTTGAAAATAAAAGTCAAAGCTTATGCCAAACACAAACCTCATCTATTCCTGCAATTGAGTTATTATTTAGAAGTTTTTTTAGTTCTTTTTTGTAGTGCATAAGTAAATTTAAACCACATTTACTGCCAATCGAACTAATATTTCTTGATTATCCTGCACTTGAAAGTTTGTTTTTTTAGTGTTTAACATACGGTTACTTTAATTTGAATAATGTTCATTCAAGGAAGGCGGGAACGTAAGTTTCTATTAAGAATTTGATTCATTATACACATTATAATATAATTATGGTTAAGATTTGCAAAGATGTTACCTAAATTGTAAAACGAAGCCCTTACCCAAATGCACCATCAAAGGTTATATTTAAAAAGCAATATGTAAATTATTAGGAATTTCTATTTATTTACCTTCTTCACTAACATTTGATGATGGTGTACTAAAACATTGCTCCTCTTTTTTTATAAAATTTGTACCATGAACACCGTTTTGCAGATGTGAATTTTTTTCAGGTTCATTTATAATTAATCCATTTACTAAACAATTATCTTCTACATTACATACTAAATCGGCAGTCTTTTGTGAATTTGAAACATTATTATTTATTGGCTTTATCTGAACATGAGCAACTTTTCTAGTGTAAGTTTTCAACGTCTTTTTACCTCGTTTCCCTTTCGCTTTAACCTTTTTTCCTACTTTACTAGATGCATTTTCTATTCTTATACTGTTTTCAGGGTGACATGTACTTTCAACATTTTCATTTTTTATATTATCACAAGTTTGAACATCGTCATATTTTTGACCGCCTTCCTTTTCCCCTTCCGTTTCTGATTTTATATGATCTATATCACAAGTAGTTTTTTCTTTTATAGAACTATCACAATTATTTAAAACATGTTCTAAAAATCTTTCACCTTCACAGCTCATTTCAAAAATACCATTTGGTTTGTTATGTACATCATTCGATACTGAACTATTTTGTTTCGTAACATCTTCGACTGTCTTAGATTCGTCCTCCTTTTTCTCTAGTTCATCTTCGGGTATATAAATACTTTCAGTCACCGGTCTTTCTTCTATTAGCTCAACTTCGTCAAGATCACTTTTATTGTCTACATCTGCTGTTAAGTATTCAACCTCGGAGGTCGAGTAATCAACTTCAGAATAATGACGGGTTGCAACTTCATACCTTAAAATGTCTCTTAAACTGGGTAGTAAATCAACTGGATTTTTATAATGGTATTTAACCATTGGTGGCACTAAAACGCGATTACGAGGTGCTAATTTAACTTTCACTCGAAACGGAGGATTTTGTCGATGAATTTTTCTAAAAAAATCTATTTTTATTGCATCTTGATCTACTGGACCGGTAAATTTATCCCATAATTTTACTCTTTCTGTCGCCGACACTGATGTCAATAGTTTTGAATCCTGAAAACAACTACAATTATTTTTCGCTTATTACACAACAAAGAAAAAATCGCTATTAATAATATGAAGGATATAACAAAGTAGCTCAATTTAACAAAATAATCACAAGAATAGGTTTTGCTATGATCTCAATTTTGATAAGCGTCTTTATACACTGAAAGCCAAAACAAGTGGCCACTCCATATATATTTTAATGTATAAGAGCAACGATGCGTGCGGCATCAGCACTAGTTATAGGCATTATTTATAACACACCTTTATAACACTCATATCAACAAAATTTGACAAAAATTAAGAAGCGCGTTTTAAATTCACACTTCTAAGAAAATCGACTGTAAGCTGCATGTACTGAAGGGTGGCTTTCAGTGCATAAAAACCAAATGCATACTCTCCATGGTGCCACTTATCAATGGCAACAATATGTAGCTTATAATAATAATTGATAACCAATGCAAGGCTGAGCATATAGGCATAGTATTTTTAAAAAGGGCCGCACCGGATAAAACTACATATTTTACATCAAAATCCAGAATATCGTGCGTTTTTCTTGTTTATACTTAGGGCACTGGTTCCTAACCTCTTTTTTTGAATAAACATTTAAATGTTTATATAAAATATACAAGCTTAAATTGTTTGATTAACATAAATATTTTGAAACCTTTTAAATTAAATATTTTTTAGGTTATATTTTTTTGTGTATCTTGGCAGTTTGATACTTGATAATTTTAATGTTAGGTATTTATATAGAAAACCATGCCAAACTTACAAGAAAATGTTCAACATGACTAGGACACATCCAGCGTCCTGATGGTGGTGTTGATAAAGGAGGATCAAGGCAATCTAAGTGATATAGTAGAGCGCAATAGTCACAAGCAAGTAAAGGAGCAACACGACAAGATCGTCTGCATTCAGAACATTTACTAGCCGGTAGCAGTATTGATGATCCTTGTGGTGTTACTGTTTGTTTACGAAATACTTTAATATTACGTCGATTTAGATTAGCAACCGATTTCTCCACTAAAAATTAATTTATATCAAGAAACGGATTTTTTTTAAGACTTACATTTGGTTTTGAGTACCTTTATCTGTACCGGGGAAACAAGTTGGTATACTCATATTGCGAGGAAGTTCAAATTGTTTTGGATTAAGTGCTTGAGCTGCCTCAACTAAAGTATCAAATGGGTTAATTTTAGATTTTTTTGTTGGTTTAATAGGTGCTACTTCGGTTATTGATAAAGTCCTTTTACTTCGTGTCCTTGGCAAATTTATTGGTGATTTAGATGTAGAAGGCTTGTTTTTGTCAGCAGTATATCGACAACTGTGACAAAGCCATTCTCCCAGGGGAATATCCTTCTCTTCCAGAGGAGGATCGCTGTGCAAAATTAACAAATTACTAAGGATTTGAGTTCAGTAGTAATAAGCAATACGTACTAGCACATTAAATGAAAACTAGAAGGGCATTTATCACAACATATAAGATCTCCACCTTCACCGCAGGCATCACAACAATCGTGATTATGACCTTTTCCTGGTTTACGAAAGTAAGGATGATCGGGTTTCTTAGTTTTCTCTTTTTTATCATCCGTAGATGGTGGGGCAATTAATGCCTGTATTTGCTATAAATTTAAAATTAACGTAAATGCAAAAGGCGGCCATATTTCATTAATTTGGCAATAGCAACATTCACTTACTTCCATAAGACCACCAGAGGTGTCCAAATCGTACTCAACTTTAGACATTTTCTTAATTGATACGTAACGACTACTAAATAATGTTAGTTTCTTCACATTTATAAAATAATGCTACAAAAAGATTTTACAAACAAATACCCTTAATCAAGTAGAAATATTATGGTTTATTATAGCTTCCATTCGCTTCAATTTACACACACTAAAAAAGCTGTAGTGTTGTTTATTCACGGTATAGTACGAAATTATGTACGTTAATCCCACAGAAAGTTAATGTTTAATTTTTCTCCAGAATATTTTTGGCAAATTGACATCTATCATTGCCGCCGACCACCGCCATAGCTAAATTTGGTTATACGCGTGCGTACTGTCATAATTGACAGTTGTTGAAAAGAAATCTAGTTTATCGGCACCACAGCATAAATTTAAAAAAATAAGCGCCTTTACAAATTTTACGATTATCGCTGACAAAATTATGAGTCAACAGTAAATAATCGTAACTGCAAAGAATAAAGATTTGATAAGCTCACTATATACGTCTGAAATTTGCCTTTGATGCTGCTGCAGAAAACTGCATTATCGACTTGAATTTGAATTTTTAAATTGTTTTAACTAAGCATCTAACCGTTTATAGGGTTCGGTAATAAAATAGTCATTAAAAATATGTTAGTTAAATGTTAAATTGACAACAATTACCTTAATTTTAATCAGATTACAGTGGTTCAGGGTAGTAGACAGGTAGACACATCCCGATATTTCATGGCCCTCAGTACAGAAAGAGAAAACGCATCTATTACTCAACCTAAAAAAATTCGGTCTGTCAAAGTCAAAATATGAAAAAAATATTATTAGTTAAAACCGTTAAAACCTATCTTTATGTTATAATAAGCTGAGAAACTTGCAATATAGGTGGCAGCTAATAAATGTATTTATTTTCAATTTCATAAGGATAACAATTTCAAATTCCACGCGCTTTTTCCTGAGTGCCGCATATTTTTAGGTTTCACTATTAGACTTCCATCTCACTCTTTCACAAATTCGGCGTGCATGTCGTGGGCCATGACATATCGGGATACGTCTACCTACTTATAAAATGATTCTATTATTATTTTCAGCTACATTTTAACAGTTCAAAAAGAAATGTTAGAGAACCATACTTATCTATACTTAATTTACTGCTGAAGGTGATGTGACCTTATGAATATTAAAATTATAGTGAAAAACGCACTCCTCAAATGATTTGCATATCAACTGTTACCATCTATCTGATTACAAGTTCCAGTAAATCTTCAGCTCTGGACCAACATGTATTTTTCAGTATCGTGCCGTAAAGTTTTGATCTTATCTATTTTTCGCTTCTATTCATATTATTCTGAGAAAACCTTTTGACTATATACTTTGAAATAGGTTGAAAATTAACCCAGCCCATTTTTCTTCTTCTTTATTTTCAAGAAATAGTTGAGAAATGAAGACTTCGAAGATCCACTAGATCTCCATGCATAAACAATGCAGCACGAAATTTGAAAGCAATGCTTCAAAATCACAAAAACCAGGCTATACAATGCCCTTTCCGCTACAGAAACATCGGACTGCTCACTATGAAAAGCCACACGGAAACTGAAACAACCCCAATGAATAATACCACCAATTCGTCTGTTGGAATTTGGGCCAAAAGCTGATGCATTTGCAATACATCTTACAAATGTTTTTCAACCCCATCTTTCTGAATTAACTCTAGAATAATTTCAACCAATCAACCAATTTTAAATCAATCTTATTATATTCTACGGCAGCAACTATTTGACTATTACTCAATTACTCATGCTATCTGACCTATTTTAAATGTCCCGGTTTTAAATTGGAAAAAAATGGTCACCTTACTCTAGAAGAAGAAGAAGAATTGCAGCAATATCTGGACGCACTAGACCAACTAAGTCTACCAATTAAAATGATAACACTAGTGGAAGTTACATCCACAATTTATTAAGAAAGCATCAGGTTTATGACCTAATTGGGAAAATCTTAAACAAATTGCCAGAGAAAGGGCTAAAACTGATAACCCCCATATTTATCGCCATTTTAAGATTGAGGCGTTTCCTGGTCCAAATAATACTCATACCTAAACCAGGGAAATCACCAGAGCAAGTATCTTGCTACCATTATTAATAACTTACCACCAGTGGCGGCTCGTGGCTTGAAATTATGGGGGTGCTGCAGCTTTCGAAATATACTTACATACCAGTAACGATCCTTGATATTTTTAAGGTGCCTTTTATTTTATTTAATTAAGGTGCCTTAAATAAAACAAAACAAATCGAAATTTTACTCAATTTATAAAAAAAATAAGCTTACTGAAAAATGAAATAAAAAGAATTTTTATTTAAATATAAAATCCATTCTGCGATTTTTAGCTTCACAAAATTTTTCGATCACCTGTTAACCCTGGAGCAGCCTTGACCGTCTTCGCAGTGATGTTGCAATCAAGTTGGAAATACGAACTATTTATTATTTAATATTCCTGTTTATATTACACATACCGTCGCCCAAGACGTCCTTGCACAATGATGACATCACCTAGTTTTTTCGTGGTATTCGCACGTATTATTGTTTTTGTTGGATCGGATGTCCAAGAGCAGAACGGCATGATGCAATAATGCTGAGAGGCTGCCCAGATAGCAGCGTTCGGACTACTTTTACCATGTATTATTAAAACAAACAAATCGCGGCGGAACGTGCACCGAATGTACTACGTTTTGAACACTGCTAAATTTGTCAGCGCTCAGAATGGAATCTACAGCTTCGGTTAAAATAATTCCTTTTAAAAGCGGTTTAATTAATTAAATTTATGTAATAATTATACAAAATATTGAATGATTGTTATATTATTGATATTTTGAAGTACAAATTTAATAGGTAATTAATTTCCGTACTTTGTTCTGGGGGTGCTGCAGTGTCGCAGCGCTTATGGACCAGCCGCCACTGCTTACCACTAACATTTAAAGTGTTGGAAAAGTTACTTCTCAAAAGAATCAAACCAATTCTCGAGGAACATAATCTTATACCAGAACACCAATTTAGGTTTAGAAAAGAACATTCTACCGTCGAATAGGTTCATAGGGTAGTAAGTGAAACTAACCAGGCATTTGATTGAGAACCGCTGCATTCTTAGACATTACCAAAGCGTTCCACAAGGTCTGGCATATTGGACTATTGTACAAAATTAGGAAAAACGTTCCTCACACCTAATACTATCAACTAATGAAGTCTTACGTAACTGACAGATATTTCCAGGTGAAATTTCAAGATTCACTCACAGATCTACACCCCATAAGCTCTGGAGTACCGCAGAGGGAAGTGTATTGGGACCTTTTCTCTATCACATGCCCATTACAAGTCATACGACCACAGTTCGCGGATGATACTACAATTCTAGCGACTGCCGCCACTCAAACCCATACATTGCCTCAAGAAACCTACAAATTTCTCTCAATCATGTTCAGGATTGGATGCGGATTTGGCACATCAAAGTAAATGAAACCAAATCCACACACATCACTTTCACACTCCGAAGGGAAACGTGTCTGCCATCTGCCAGTAACTTTGAACAATACACCACTACCACAGCAAAGGATCTCAGATACCTTGGTATGGACCTCGATCAACGGTTAACTTGGAAAAAACATATTTTTAATAAACGTAAACAACTGAGCTTAAAGTTTTCCAAGTTAAACTGGCTACTAAGGGCGTAAATTCAAACTAACCCTGGGCAACAAGGTTCTAGTGTACAAAACCATATTAAAACCAATATGGAAATATGAATTACAACTACGGGGAACCGCACTAGAGATACTACAAAGGTTTCAATCAAAAACCTTAAGGGCAATAACAAATGCAACGTGGTATGTGAGAAGTAAAGTCATCCATCGCAACCTTCAAGTTAAATCAGTGAAAGATGTAGCGAAGTGCGTAAGTGAAAAGTATCTCTTAAATTACGTGTTGAAAATCGCACCACTACCCTCGCTGTAAACCTGTTAGACAACAGCAACACAACCTATAGGCTGAAAAGACACAACTCCCTAGACTACCGGACCGTTTTTAATCAGATCGCTATATGCTTAATGTTATCTGTAACTTTATTACACTTATTTAATGTACTTAATAAGTAGTAACTTTTAAAGGAACCTTCCACTGGGAAGGTTTCCAACATGTACGCCGTCATCAACTACATATAGCAAAGAACACCATCATCGATTTCAAAGCCATTAATGTAAGAATTTGTGTCCTAAGGTTAAAAATAAAATTCTTCAACGTATTGATAGTAAATGTGCATGCCGAAATGGAAAAAAATGATGAATATGACCAAATGCTGGAAAGAACCTATGACGAAATGTCTTCGAACGATGCTATTGGAGACCTAAATGCAAAGCTATGGAAATAAAAACACTACCGGTCAACAATAGAGCAACACTGTCTGCACCAAGAGTCCAACAATAATGGAAAAAGACTGAGCTAGTTTGCTATAAGCAAAAGTATGTCTATCAGCTCAACACATTTTCCACATTTTAACATTCATAAACAAACAAGGTAGGTAGACCCTTAGACACATGGAGAAGAAGCACCCAAAAAGAAATAGAGAGAAGAAATAAAACTTGGAGGAAATAAAAAAAAAATAGCAACAGACAGAAAGAAGTGGAGGGGTCTAGTGGAAGAGTTTGTACAAGATCCCACCAATGATACGCAGGAGTAGCGAACCTGCTATCTACATCTAGCTTTGAAACATCCATGGATGTCCTATGCTCCATAGGAGCAACAGGAAGAAGTAGAAGAACATTCATAAACACACGTGGGCATCACTCGATGGAAAAACTTCTAATCAAGTCGATCACCTAGCTATTGAGAGATGTGCGTTAAGTATATTGGATGTCAGATCGTATCGTGGAGCCACTACCTAGGGAAGGCAATCTTTAGAAACCGTATTAACAGCAGCAAGGCCAGGACGATCAACCATAGACCAGCTGTTTGCAGTAAAACAAAAATTAGAGCAGTGTTGTGAGTTCAACATGTATGTGGATTTTGAACAAGCATATGATAATATTGACAGAGAGAAACTATACTGCATCGTGATGGGTTGCAACATCCCAGTAAACTCTTCAGACTAACCCACTTGACAACCTAACAGCACCATTCGAAGTAAAACAGACTAAAACAAGGAGATGGACTAGCCCTCCCTTTTATTCAACCTTACACTGGAACATGTGGTAAGGAATGTTACAGTGGACATCACTGCATTGCTGTTTTATAAATCCAGCCAAATAGCAGGATATGCTGATGACATTAACATGCTTGGAAGAAATACACATCATAAAAGAAATTTATGTAGAACTCAAAAATGCTGTAGCAGAGATCGGCCTAGAAGTCAATGACAGCAAATCCAACGTACTCATACAGACCAGGAGTAACCAAATAAGAGGTCAGAACCTAACAATAGGGAACCAGAATTTCAAAATAGTAAATTACTTCATATACCTAGGTGCCAACATCTCCAACATACCAAACGAAATGAAGGAGATACAAAGGCACAATAACAATAAACAAAACATACTTACTTAGTCGTGATCCTCTTCTACCGGTTAGCCAGTGTAGAGGAAGAACAAAACATATTACAACCTATCATCTGTATTTAAGTCAAGCAATAGACATAGAAAACTAAAATTAGAATCTATAAATCGCTAATTAGAACAGTAGTAATATACGCAGCGGAAATAATGTGCCCCACACAAGAGCGGTTAAGAGTATTTGAAAGAAAAATATTAAGAATGATAATGGGTAACAAAATCACGGATAACGGGGAACGTAGATAATACATGAATCACGAACTCTTAGAAATTATGAAAGGAGAGGATATTTTGAAAGTGATGAAAGCACAGCGGATCAGATGGCTCGGACGCCTGATGAGAAAAGATGATGCAAAAATGATAAAAGAAGCAACAACTAGGAAAGCCGAGAGAAACAGACCAAGAGGAAGACCGAGAATTAGATGGCTTTAAGAAGTGTTAGAAGACTTACAAAATATGAACAACAAGGAATGGAACGGAAAGACAAAAAAAGAATAGAATGGAGGAAGATAGTAGAAGACAAAGACACATAAGAAACTTTAGAAGAAAAAAAAACTGGAATAGAGGGGACCAATCCACCTCAACATAAGGATTTCATACTTCAGAAAGAAGTGGCTATATTCTTCTAAGAATGGAAAGCCTTTATTAATATACATAGAAAAACAAAGACAAAACTTAGATTGGTACTGTGTTAGCATGCAAAAACAACTGAATGGTATGGAAAGCGACTTAGGAGGTTTTAACGTTTCATGTTGCCGGCCATGCTCACTTGTGGGGTGTTAGTGCTGATACATACCTATCCTACCTGCGATATGGAGGCGAGACACGGATATTGTCACAAACAGTAGAAGCAGCCATAAATGCATTTAAATGGAAGATCTTGCGGAGGATATATGGACCAATCAAGAAGGACGACAAGTGGAGGAACTGTTTAAGGAAGCCAATGCTGTAACCTACATCAAACTACAGAGGCTTAAATGGACTGGATATATTCAACGCACGAACGAGCCAAGAATAGGGAGGCTTTAGATGGAAAATTGAGGAGGCCAAGATCGGATTTGGACTGTTGACTAATAAAAAAAATTAACGAACTTCTACGAGTCCATTCAATTGAGTAAGGTCCATTATTTTCTTAGTTGTACTTGCCAGTTGCTGTATAATGTCATTGTCCATTTTATGCAAACAGTACTTGATCCCCGTAATTAACTGATCAGCATTTGCTGCTTTCCAATCTTTAACATAAACATTTCCTTTTAATAAAGATCAAAAGTCTTCGATTGGACGAATATCAGGGCAGTTTGCGGGATTGTCATCCTTTTCAACAAGCTCTATGTTTTCATACCTCAGGTGTTCCGTCACGATTTTTGCGTAATGGGAACTGGCAAGATCGGGCCAGAAGACATATTCGGTATTTTCGTAACTGCTATAAATGTAGGGGATCAGCCCATGTCGAATATATTGATCTAAATACACTTTCGAGTTGATTACAAAAGAAGATTTGCGTATCAGAGGATGACTCTAATCTCTTGGGCTGATGTCTATCCATACCAGCACCTTTCCTTCAAACTTTGCTTTTGTAGCAAATTTTGTATTGGCTGGAGTCTACGAAAAGTTACTTGTACAAAATCCATCATGTCCATCGATAGAAGAATAAGAAAGAGTGAGATATGACTCGTCATCTAAAAATGAATGCTCGATTTGCAAACTTTCACATCAGACGATTGCACTTCGACTTTGAAGATGAATTTGATTTTCTGGAGATTTTGGAATAATTTGTTTTTTACGATACCTTAAGTTTGTCCTCTTCTTAAGAGATTTACACAAATAGCCAGAAGTTACGTAATATTTTCTTGCCATTGAACGTAGTAAACCGCATCATTGTTTTCGAACAGAAGTTTTCTGCGCCTAATTTTCACAGTTTGTCAGTCAGATCCACTTTTTCTTTCGGCTGTCAATCCTATTCGAAACACTGAAGAATACCGTATGTAGTTGATTTTGGGACGTCTTTAGCAACAAAATGGTTGTACATATATAACTTTCCCTGTCCTCTATTTTCTTCATAAAACCTGCTTTTTCAGATCGACCTCCTTCAAACCCATTTTTAAACTAAATATGATCACAATGACAGTTAACCAGTGATTATCAAATAGTCCTAGAATACTTCACCCCCTGGGACTGTGCCCTGGGCCTAACTAGGGCTTTTTAAATATCTGAGTAGCTTTAGTATCTTATTTTTATTTTAATCCAGATTTCTAGGAGACACCCCTTAGGTATTTGCATTTGTAACATACGTAGTTCTGTTTTTGCAGTTTAGGCAATTAACATATTCTATCTTGATTGATGGGCAGGTCATGAATCACGGATGGAAAACAGATGAACAGTCACAGTAACTCAATGGAGGCCAATATTGCAAAAAAGACGAAGAGGTCATCCAAAAATTAAATGGAAGGAAGATATAGAAGAGATAGGAGGGACGCATTGGATGGATTTAGCGAAGAACAGGAAAACATGGAAATACTAGAGGAGACCTTTGCCCGATAACTAGATTTTGTATGTTTTTATTATTATTATTTTGATTGCAAGTGCCGATTTCTTAAATTAATTTAATTCATATTTCTTTTATTTTAGGATGCAAAAATTTATTTTCAACATTTGTATTACAATTACAAACATCTATTCTAATCATATGTTCAAATTTACAAGATGGTAGTTGTATATTCTGCTGTAACACTATATCTTCATATTTACAGTGCTGCCATTTGATGTTAAGAGGTGAATTTCGCTAAAATTGGGGATTAAAGATGTACCAATTATGAATAAAATGCGAAACAGCATTAATAATATAATTGATCTCGTACTTTACAGTTCAAAATTACACTTAAAAACAATGGCACAACATTTAACTGCTCACACCACTCAATAACTTAACTCTGGTTTTTAAAAGAGTTCTTAATTCTTTAACAGCAGTGATATGACTTTGTTTAATGTCATTGAACACACTATTTTGCCCATCAGCACTGAGATTTAGTAGCGCCAAACGATCCGATAAGTCGTATTCGTCGGAAGTTTTCCAACTTTCTAAATATCCATCCAACGTATTTATTTCTCTTCTAATAATAGTGGCTACTTCATTTATTATGTTTCTCGTTGTTGTGTCTACCTTTTTCTTCATTTTTTTACCCTGTGGTGGTTTAACAAGATCGTAACATAATAAGCACAGAACAGACGATATGCTTAGTATCTGTAAAAATTCGGAAATTAAAAAATATCTCGTTGTAAGTGAACAATAACAAACCTCAACAGCATTAACAACAACTTCCATAACACTTCGTCGATTCCAATAACAATCCTCTGATTTATTCTGTTGGTCGATCAATTCGTAAACGGAATCTAGCATTTCTTTGAATTTATTTCCTATTTCCTTAATTATTATGTTACAATTATTTGAATCTTCTGTTGCAATACTAATTATGAATTTAAACAATCGTCCAAGTATATCTAAATATGGAGAATTCAAATGGGAGTGCAGCCTCGATGGTAACGGTAAGGTAACTAAATTCTGTAAAAAATTAAAATCATTAAAACTTCATTCTCACACAGACAATTAAAACGTACTTGTTTAATAGGAACACTTTTGGTAGAATTAATGTTATTATATATGTCTTCCCAGTCTTTTAGAAATACTTTAAGCGTATCTATGCACGTATTTTTAGTAGTGTCGTTTGATTTAATAATATTTACAGTCGAAGAGAGTGCCCATAAAATATGAGTACGAAGTTTTAACAACTGGACGTTTTGTTTAAAGAGATCCTCCACCTCTTTACAGCTCTCTGGTGACCCTTCTATCCTTTCCGGGTCCCACGATACGTATACACTAAGATCATGATTGTCTCTACAATTACAATAATGAGATTAATGCTTCAGTTGTTTCTTAGCAATTTAAAGTACAGGGTGGCCCATTTTCGATGTTTTTAAATGGGAAGTACCCTTAATATCGGGGATAGGCAAAAACTGATGTCGGAGTCCAGGGCCCTTTTTTGATGCAAGTTCAAGTCCCGAAAACAAAATTCCGCTATCTTTTGTTATTTTTTAGTTATAGCCCAAAATTCATAATTTGGCCATATCGAAAACTTCAAATAACTGTCTTGGTTTTGAAGATATCCAAAAACGGTAAAAACATTCTACAGGCACTTTTTCAAGTAGAATACGATAGTCAATCCAGATATCTTCTAATTTTCATGTTTTAAGAGTTATGACATAAAGTTGTCATTTTTTAAATATAAGTCGTAGTTGGCCATGATACCATTAAATTGCATATTTTTTCTGCTTTCCGAAAATATATAGTTTATAGGGTTTAAATGTAGTAACAATGCCTTTTTTGAACAAAATCGGATTATTTGATGTTGTTAGCAATTAGTGGGCCATGGTTCATGATAGCAATAAACAAAGGCTAATAGAGCGGGTGCATGTGATGTCACCAGGCACACAATAACGCGCCCGATTGAAAATGAACGACAGTTTTGTAAGTTAACAAAACTAAATAATTACTTTAATATTTTGTAGAAAATCTCGCGTTATCTTTAACAGCTTTTAATTATCTTGACATATGGAGATTTTACAAGTTTCTACGTATAACCTGGCAAAATTTTTAGTTTCTTGTTTTCCAGAGCTTTTCTCTAACTGCTTTCTCTGGGAAATATCACGTTCCCTAATACTCTTTTTAATTCACGATAAAATTTTCAATTACGTTCGGATCAACTGACCGTGGGAAAAATTTTAAGTAACAATTATGTGGGTTAAACCATCCCTCATCTGGTTAAACACATCTTTATTCGGTTTGATATTGTAATATGTAATATTTCCTTTTTGGTAAAATTAGTATACCGATGCATACAAATCTACCCTTTGTTTACCCTACAAGAGTTCAGCTGATGACCTAGTGACGTCACATGCAACCACTCTACTACTTTTTGTTTTGCTATCATGAACCATGGCCTACTAATTGCAACAACATCATAATATAATCTGATTTTGTTCAAAAAAGGTATTGTTACTGCATTTAGCCCCTATAAACTATATGTTTTCGGAAAGCAGAGAAAATATGCAATTTAATGGTATTATGGCTAACTATGACTTATATTTAAAAAATGCCAACTTTATGTCATAATTCTTAAAACATGAAAATTAGAAGATATCTGAATTGACTATCGTATTCTACTTGAAAAAGTGCCTGTAGAATGTTTTTACCGTTTTTGGATATCTTCAAAACCAAGAGAGTTATTTGAAGTTTTCGATATGGCCAAATTTTGAATTTTGGGCTATAACTAAAAAATAACAAAAGATAGCGAAATTTTGTTTTCGGGAACTGAACCTGCATCAAAATAGAGCCCTGGACTCCGACATCAGTTTTTGCCTATCTCCGATATTAAGGGTACTTCCCATTTAAAAACATCGAAAATGGGCCACCCTGTACTTTAAATTTTGATTGCCTTAGAATCACAGGCAAGATTTCAATATACAGGATGTACCAGTAGAATTCGGACAAAACCATGTCAGTTTTCAAAATCATTTATTTAAATCAAAAACTAATCTTACATGGAAAATGTTTTTATATTTGGATTGGGGTATCCCTGAAGAACATATTTATTGAATGAAATTGTCGATGACCGCTTCAATTCTGGGTCGGAGGCGTGCGAATGCCTTCGCCATACCTGCGAATGATGCTTTTATAACACCCTAAGCGACGCGACATTGGGAAGCTGGGACTTGTTGGAGTGTCGCTCCATACAAAGTAATTCAGCGGATTTAAATCAGGACTATTAGGAAGAGAGAAGAAACAGAGAGTCTAACCTTCTGCTCCAAATATGGAATAGCAGTTCAAGATCAAAGATAATATAAATATGACGACCCAAGCAATAGGCTAAATAAGTTCGTTCTCGAAAAATACAAGACAAGAAAAAACAGAAAAAATAGGCATACTCAAAATAGGATCGTGGAATATAAGATCTGTTACTACCAGTGAAAAAAGAAGAAATAATAATAGAGACAAAGAAATACAAGCCAGACAAAAGGGCTAGAAGCAGGAGACAGAATAATGAACTATGAGGAAAAAGTACGAACAGAACAGAATAACAAAATCATAAAGGCGTGCTGGAAAGAAATTAGAAAGGAGGAGGAATTGACTGAGACCAGAAGATCGAAATGGGGAGAAAAAAGAAAAAAATATTAAAACAGGAACAGCTTCAGTACACAAGAAATGGAAAGAAAAAGACAAGAAGGTATACACACAAGGAAAGAAGTGACAAGCAGAGATGAACAAATACACCTACAAGAACAATTTCAAAAAATAGAACAAAGTACAAGAAATCCACTATATAAACACATAAAGGCAGCAGATATGCCAAAATACTTGACAAAAAGATATGGAAAAGAAGGCGTGCAAATGATAGCGAGATTCAGAACAAATAAAGAAGAAAACGGGAGAAAAAAGTGGCTGAAGGAGGAAGAAAGAAAATGTAGTGTGTAGTGAAAACAATATGATTTATAGTTGCAGTAGGAAGAGACATAAGTGAGGGGGTTACGATAGTGCAAGTGTTAAATGAGGATAGGAGGGGGGTGGAATGGATGAGGAAAGTGAGGCAAAGAAGAAGGCAAGCACAAAGCTAAAGTAGATTAGATAAACTAATAAATTAAGTTATCAGTTAAGTTGATACATGTAGTACAGATTAGTGAACCAAACTCTATTTAAGGCTGTGTAGCAAGTAAATTAAATAAAAACTAACTAACTAACTATAAGCTAGATATACTAGCAATTCAAGAAAACCGATGGGCAGGTTCAGGTAAAATAGACGAATTCGACCACACATGGGTATACAGGGTGTCCGCAAAAAGGAGGTCAATCCGTTAACCACATATTCCTTGAGCAAAAATAATATGACTTTTATAATGCCATTTTTCATTTTAGATCCACACATGCGATGTACAGGGCGTCAAAGTTTGAAATTTAAAATTATTTTTAATAAGTGAAGTATTTAATAAGCTATCAATTTCAAATTTGGTATAGAGCTTCAACATAAATAGTCATATCTTTTGAGAAAAGCAAAATGAAAACAACTGTCAAATAATCAAAATACGGGGGGTGCAGTACTCTAAATCAAGTTAGCTAAAATGGAAAATGGCATTATAAAAGTCATATTATTTTTGCTCAAGGAATATGTGGTTAACGGATTGACCTCCTTTTCTCGGATACCCTGTATAGTGGGGGAAAAAAAGGAGAGAGGTGTTGGCTTTCTACTATTTAATAATGTTAAAAATCACATTCTACATTATGAAGCAATGAGCGACAGAATTATGGTCATAAGAATTAAAGGTAACTTAACAAATTTGACGTTATAAACTGCTATGCCCCAACTGAGGTGTCCGATGAAAGTGAAAAAGAAGAATTTTATGAATTGCTATACGATATTATGAAAATTTAGAAAACCATAAAGGCCCGTGGTGATATATGCTGCAGAGACCATTAATCTAAGAATAAAAGAACAAGGCATTCTAAATATAATGGAAAGAAAAATAATTAGAATAATACTAGGACCAGTACAAATCGGAATGAATGAAATAAGAAGAATGAACCATTAAATAGAAACAGAATTAAATGGAGATGACATAATATCATGTATTAAAGCGAAAAAGTGAAAAATAAAAACAATGGAAGGAGCTACAGATAGCTTTCAGTTTAACACAGGGGTGCGACAGGGGGACGCGATGTCAGCGACACTCTTTAACATTTCAATGGAATGCATAGCCAGAAGAACGAATACCACTGAAATAATAACCAGAAACCATAAACAGATAATTGCATACGCAGATGATCTGGTGATCGTAGCAAGAACACTAAATAAGTTAATAGAGACATTCACACAAATTGAAGAAGGAGCAAGAGAAAGAGGACTGACCATCAACGAAGACAAGACAAAATACATGAAATGCAACACCAAAACAGCATCACCCCCAAAAAAATTAAAAATAGGCATATACCAGTTTGAGGAAGTTGAAGTATTCCAATATCTAGGTATACAAATAAATAAATACAATAATAGAGAAGACGACATCAAACAACGAATACAAACTGGACACAGAATTTATTACGCGAACAAACAAATCCTGAATAACAAAAATCTAAGTAAAAACACAAAATTAAGATACTACAAAACTGTAATCAGACCAGCTATTATATATGCAGCCGAAACAATATGCCTGAATGAAAAAGAGGAAGAGAAAATAAGAATACTAGAAAGAAAAATACTAAGAGGAATACTTGGCCCAATCAAAATAAATGAATCAGAACATAGAATGAGAATGAACCACGAGCTATTAGAAGAAACAAAAGGAGAAGACATCATTAAAATTATTAAATCTCGGAGAATAGAATGGTTCGGACATGTATTAAGAGGAAACCAAAGCAGAGCCACAAAACAGATCACGATGTGGAACCCAACAGAAACTAGGCGAAGAGGTAGACCCAAAAAAAGATGGTGGGATGAAGTCTTAGAGGATTTAAGCTCAATGGAAGTCAAGGAATGGACTAAGAAAATAGAAAACAGAAACGAATGGAGAAAAATAGTCCAGGCGGCCACCACACATGAGAAGTTATAAGCAAGAACAAGCGAATATGGGGAGTAATCCACCCCAAACGAATGGATTATGGAAGCCAATTAAGGCGGCATAAAATTCTCTCGAGAATAAGCCAACAATGATGATGATTAAAGCGAAAAGAATTAAATGGCTAGGACATGTATGGAGAGCGGGACCTAACAGCAAAATAAGAGCAATAATGGTGTGGAACCCAATAAATAGAAGAGGAAGAGGTAGGCCAAAAATCAGATGGAAGAACATCTAAAAAGCTTAGGAATAACAAAATGGAAAGAAAAAGTAGGAAACAGGAAGGACTGGAAAGAAGTTGTAGCGAAAATGGAAAAGATAAAGTCACAAACACAAGCACGAGACAGTGGGAACTAATCCACCCCAAAGACACGACATAAGCGATTCTCTTCTACCGACTGTAAGTCAGTGTTGAGCTTTAGTTTTCTTGCTATGTTTCCGCTATTTTCTTCTTCCATTGTTTCCTGTCTCTTGCCATTTCTTCTGCGCTGTTCCAGTCCACTCCCATCTGCTTCAGGTGTCTTTCTATCTCATCGTTTCTCACTTTGTCTAATAGTGTTAATCCTGCTATTCTTCTAAGTGTCTTCATTTCGCAGGTCTGTAGTCTCTTTCTCTGTTGTTTATTCAGGGACCAATTCGCTGAACCATATGTCAGTGTTGGTATACAGGGTGCCCGTTTTTCGACCTCAAGCATGGGGATCTCGGTTATTATAACAGATGCGAGATCGGTTAAATTAGGGCAAAGTTGCGCATTTTTATGGTGATCAATTATCTGAAAGAAAATTTGATCTGTCATTTTTAGTTTTTGAATTATTGGAGAAAAATGGAAAATTGTGATTTTTGTTTTAATTTTTTTAAACGAAAACCAATAAAACTAGACATTTTTAACTAAGACATTGTGAAGGCACTTTCTTACAAGGAATCTGAATCTGGCATCGTGTTTTCCAAGGCATCCTAGATGCAAGAGTTACAACACTTAATTTTTTTTTTCTTATGGGCGCCATATTTGATTTTTGCATTTTCGAATAGAGCTCTTTTTTCTGATTACGACTATGTATCACATGATATGGTCAAGCTTTACATTTAGATTAGAATTGAAGAAAAATGTTTTTGCGAAGAATGCTTTGGAAACAACAACATCTACTTTTGTCTAACATACAAATTTTTGACAATTCAATTAAATTTCACTATTCGGTTGCATTATTTTTAATTTTGTTCCAATTTAAATACAAAAATTCTGCCTTATTCTGTTCTTAATTTAAAACTTAATTTTGTAGGTAAATTGGGAAGAAATGTGAACGTGCAACTCTAAATTTAATTGAATTGTCAAAAATTTGTTTGTTAGACAAAAGTAGATGTTGTTGTTTCCAAAGCATTCTTCGCAAAAACATTTTTCTTAAATTCTAATCAAAATGTAAAGCTTGACCATATCATGTGATACATAGTCGTAATCAGAAAAAAGAGCTCTATTCGAAAATGCAAAAATCAAATATGGCGTCCATAAAAAAAAAAAATTAAGTGTTGTAACTCTTGCATCTAGGATGTCTTGGAAAACACGATGCCAGATTCAGATTCCTTGTAAAAAAGTGCCTTCACAATGTCTTAGATAAAAATGTCTAGTTTTATTGGTTTTCGTTTAAAAAAATTAAAACAAAAATCACAATTTTCCATTTTTCTCCAATAATTCAAAAACTAAAAATGACAGATCAAATTTTCTTTCAGATAATTGATCACCATAAAAATGCGCAACTTTGCCCTAATTTAACCGATCTCGCATCTGTTATAATAACAGAGATCCCCATGCTTGAGGTCGAAAAACGGGCACCCTGTATATAGTGAATTATATATTCTTATTTTAGTTTTTGTTGTTATTTCTTTTTTATTTATTATCTGATTATTTAACGCAAAATATAGTCTGGTAGTTGCTTTTACCCTTTCATCTATTTCTGCTTCCATTTTTCCGTCGTCCGTTATAATGGTTCCTAGGTATTAAATTGCCGTACCTGTTGTATTTCTTCTTGATCTATCCTTATCTGACATGTGGCTTGGTTTCTCGATATCGTTATTGTTTTTGTTTTGCCCATGTTTATTCTCAGTCCTTGGTCTTGAAGTTCATCTTTCCTTATCTGTAAATTATGTTGTAAGTCGTTTTCTTTATTGGTCAGCAGGACTACATCTGTAAATGCTAGATGGTTTATCTCTTTCCAAACTGTAATAGCCCCATATGGCTTGCTTTATGTTGTCTTTGAATTTTTTCGTTACTTAGTCCATCACTATTGTGAATAAACTTACTTACTTACTTAGTCGTGATCCTCTTCTACCGGTTAGCCAGTGTAGAGGAGTCTTTCTGTGCCACTTAACTTTTCACTAAACTACGCCACTTTTTTCTGTCTTTTGCAATTATTATTGCTTCATTCCATTTAATCCCCTTCGCTGTTAATATCTTGATTATTTCTTTTTTCCAGGTGATTGGTGGTCTTCCTTTGTCTCTTTTCCCGTCATTTCCCATTTTTAGTACGGTGAGTGGTAGTCTTCCTATTTCCATTCTTATAGTATGACCTAGCCATCTCAATTGTTGTTCTTCGCGTACTTTATTTAACTTTTTGACTTGTAATCTTTCTCTTATTATATCGTTCCTTATTTTGTCTCTTATTCTAACCTCGAGCACCCTTCTCAAATAACGCATCTCCATAACTTGTAGTTTCTTCTTTTGTTTTTCAGTTACCGCCCAAGTCTCACATCCATACAGTAACGTTGGTATTACGATTGTTCTGTATACCGGGTGTCAACGAAACCTGGGGCACCTCCATAATTTTTTATTTTTTAAGGTATCTAAATGAAATTCGGTATATGTAATATACTCTTTAAATAGCGTTGGCTGACATAGGAAACAAGTTTCTGTCACTTCCGGTTTCGGCGGAATTGACATCAACTTTGATATTTTAAATGGAACACCCTGTATGTTTATACATTTTTGGAAACTCCATTCAATTTTACGTATGGTAGTATCAAGTTTGAAACATTTTGATGACAAAATAACTACTTACAGAAGAGTTTATTTATTAATCTAAGGTGTCATGACCTGCGTAAAATGGAAGTCAGGGTGCTACGACACTCAAAACAAATTATGTTAGCACTTCAACTGTAACAAGTCTGTCTTTTTTTTGTGCATTTCATTTGTTTCACTTGTTTTGAAACCCAGTATCTAGATTTAAATGGCCAAAATATGGTTTTTTTGAACGGAGAGTGTTATTCCGAATTACATTTTCATATTAATGCCGTGTTATTGGTATCAATAAAATCCTTGAAAAACGCTCGTTTTTAATATCCTAGTGTCCCACCCTAGTGCCATTTGAAAAAATAGAGTTATTCTCGAAAAAGCATTTTTGCCAACTTTAGGCCATTCTAATACAGCAACTAAAATAGTTAAAGTTGTAAAACAATTTGTCTCGAGTGTTGGGGCATCTTGACTTTCATTTTGCGTAAGTCATGGTACTCTAGATTAATTTCTGCAAAAATTTACTTTGTCATCAAAATGTTTCGAACTTGATACTGCCATACGTAAAATTGAATGGAGATTCCAAAAATGTATAAATATACAGGGTGTTCCATTTAAAATAACAAAGTTGTAGTCAATTCCGGTGAAACCGGAAGTGACAGAAACTTGTTTCCTATGTCAACAAATGCCATTTAAAGAGTATATTAAACATACCAAATTTCATTTAGATATCTTAAAAAATAAAAAAATTATGAGGGTGCCCCAGGTTTCGTTGACACCCTGTATAGTTAACTTTGTTTTCCTCGATATTTCTTTGTTACTTGTGACTTTTTTGTTCAATTGGTACAGTAATTTATTTGTCGCTGCTGTTCTGTTGTTAATTTCTGCAATGGTTTGTCTTCAATCCTTATATTTGCTGTTTTTTAACTCTTGCTAATTACCATGACTTTTGATTTTTCGATATTTATGTGTAATCTATTATTAACCAGTGCTTGGTTCCATACTCCTAGATTATGCTGCAGTGCTTTTTCATTTTTCGCTATCAGGACTAAGTCGTCCGCGTATGCTAGTTCATTTATTATTACGGGTCTTAAATTAATGTGTCCACAATTATTTGGTATAAGGTCACTTTTTATTTCTCTCATGATCTTATTCATGAAAATAATAAAGGAAGCAGGGCTTCCGAGGAAACACAAAACTTCCCAGCACACTGGCCATGAGAGAAGTAAAAGGACATTACCCCTCATATTCATGTGAAACTAGCATTTGCAATGAAAGATATTAAATGGGACATAGTAGGTCTCGCATGGGAATCGATATAGACCACATATTCTACTATATCGGTCAAAGAAAAGGCCTATACGGCTTAGGTTTTTGGGTTAAACACACAGGAAAAACAAAATTCAAGAATTTAAAGGATATTCAGATCGTTGTGCTACATTGACAATTGAAATAAGGAAAAATAAAAAAATTGGCATAATACAAGTATATGCGCCAACAACGGTAGCCAGAAGAGGAAGAACTCAAAGAATTTTACGAGGTAGTCAGCACGGCAATACCAGAATTGAAACAGAAGAAGACTGGAATCATTATAGTTATGGGTATGGATCGAGGAATGAGAATGGGCAAAGAATGAGAGATTTTGCAGAAGAACATAATATGGCAATAACTAATACATTCTTTAAAAAGAGGAAAGGTAAAAGATGGTCTTGGATATCACCAAATAAACAAGTTAAAAACGAAATCGACTACATATTAATTAATAAAAAACAATTGGTAACAAATGTAGAGGTAATAAGTAACCTAAAATTTGGCACCGATCATAGAATGGTAAGAGTAAACTTGAGAATAAATACCAGTTATGAAAGATTTAAAAGAATGAAGGGTCCACCAATGAAGAGAATCCCAGTGGATTTAGAAGAAGAGTACAAAAACAAATTATCAGTGATTAGCGGATTGGAATCTACAGGAATTAAGTAATTATGGAATCCAACAATTAAACGACTTACTACATAAAGCACTAACAGAAGCATCTAGCGTAAATTCTACAGAAACGAAGAGACTCGAAAGGAAAATTACTTTTTCCCAGAGAACAAGAGAAATGATTAATAGAAGAGAACTAAAAATAAAAGATAACACAAACTCCAGAATAGAATATTGTGAGATAAACAAATTAGTAAAAAGAGCAATCAGACAAGACAAAAGGAAAATGCAAGAAAAATTAATTACCAAAACTATCGACGAATCGGGTTCCACAAAAAAGATTAGGAATGAACTTTTGAAAGGCCTAGCTTGGATCACAAGATTAAGAGACACCACAAACAAGTTAAAAAGAAATCGGATAGAAATAATTGGTATTGCAACAGAATACTTTAAAAACCTATACCTACCTATACTTATTGAAAAAGAAAAAACCCCAGGCGCAGATAAAGTAACAGCTGAGCACCTGAAATGTGCACCGCAAAGAATGAAAGAGCTACCTAATACTAATCTTATTTAACAAAATCATTGAAACAGAAACAATTCCAAAGGCATGGCATGAGTCAAGCATTATATTGCTTCACAAAAAAGGAAACCTGGAAAATATGGACAATTACAGGCCTATTAGCATAACGTCCACACTATATAAAACATTCATGAAGATAATAAAAGAAAGAATAGGTATTAAATTAAACATGGAACAATCTGGCTTCAGAGCGGGATACTCAACAATGGACCACCTACAGAGCATCAACCAACTTGTGAAAAAAGCCAGAGAATTCGACATCACACTACATCTGTTATTTATCGACTTCAGAAAGACTTCTGATAGCCTAACCCATAGCTTTATGCTATTAGCCTTACGAGAACATAAATATATGAGACTATTGCAAAGTATATACATAGAAGGAAGGGCAAAGATTCGCTTAGATAAAATAGGATCAGTATTTAAAATAGCTAAGGGAGTTAAATAAGGTGACCCACTGTCTCCGAACCTTTTCAACAGTGCATTAGAGGAACTCTTCAGGAAAATAGATTGGAACAACTATGGAGTTACAGTAGAAGGAAACAACTGTTGAACTTACGTTTTGCAGATGATGTAGTGCTCGTAGCGGAATCAAGAAGCGAATGGGTAAAAATGTTAACAGAATTAGAACAAGCAGGGTTAATAATCAATTTTGACAAAACACATGCACTCTCAAACCGAAAATCAAATAATATAGTGTTTAAATCTAAAGTTATAAAATACCTCGAAGAAGTTATATATATCTATCAATATGGAAAAACAAATCAACAGACGGGTTACTGCGGGGTGGAAGTGTTTTTGGAGTCTAAAACATAATTATTTTAAAATCGAATGTACCAATGCGGATTAAATGGAAAGTATTTAACAGTTGTGTGATACCAAGTATGACTTATAGCGCCCAAACATGGTCATTAAATAATAAACTAAAAAACCGACTAAGAACTAATCAAACAAAAATGGAACGTTCAATGTTGAACTTAAAATTAATAGACAAAGTGCCACTGGTAGAAATTAGAAGACAAACAGGTGTGCAAAATATTCTCGAAAGATGCCAATCGCTCAAATGGAACTGGGCGGGCCACATTATGAGGATGACAGGTGGACGAAGGTTACAACACGCTGGAAACCAAGAAGAGGAAAGCGAAAAAGAGGAAGACCAGTATCACGATGGGAAGACGACCTAGTAAGTTCGGGTGGAGAACTATGGAAAGATGTGGCAAAGAATAAGAAGAGTTGGAAAAAGATGGGGGAGGCATTTGCCCGAAATTGGGATGGATAGGTTACTTATTATTATTATTACAATATAGAAGAAGAAAGGCAGCAGATAGCGAATTAAAGAAGAGCCAATGGTGAGATAACAAACTCGATGATTTAGAAAAAAATGAATAAAAGTAACAACAGTAAGAAATTCTTTAAAGACATAAATGAATTGAGAACAAAAGAAAAAAAAACAAAAAATATACGGGAAAGAGAAACTTTAAAATAAGAGAAAAAGAAGGCATTATTAAAAACATGGAAATCCTACTATGTACAGATAACACAGATCCAAATATCCAATTTGAAGAACAAAATGAAGAAATAAATTATATAATTCCTAAGTTGAACTGTGGTAAAGCTGAAAATAATAACGCAAAATTTTTTAGATCTATGTAAGCTAATATGGCGCACTGAAAAGATGCCTATGGATTCTAATACGGTAACTATGGATAATATGTCTACAAATTGTTGGTAGTTAATTTTTCCTAAAAGAAATGTAACTTTGGAGGACTGCTCTGTGCGATACACTGCGGGATTTGTTTCACA
Source organism: Melanotus villosus (assembly GCA_963082815.1). Classification (NCBI taxonomy): domain Eukaryota; kingdom Metazoa; phylum Arthropoda; class Insecta; order Coleoptera; family Elateridae; genus Melanotus; species Melanotus villosus. The sequence continues at coordinate 36,705,142 of OY720426.1, read as the reverse complement.
AAAACTTTTATATAGGTAAATATAAATGCAGTGTTTGTCAACAGCAATTTAAAGATTTGTCTTATACTTCCCCAAAATCTAAATTAAGTTGAAAAACATCAGATAATGAACTTATAAGACAAAAGGCCTACTCTACAGACACATCGATTTTTGGAAAACTTTGTTCTGGAAATAATTTATTTTGTGATGTAGTGCGGGAAACCGTAAGTATATTTGCTATAAATTATTCCAGTTCTAAAAGTAAACAAAACATATTAGGCAAATTTAATAAAAAATCTAAAAACAGTATTAATAAAATTCTTCCCAATTTTTACACCCAAGCAAGCGAATCATGTCAACAACATCTTGAATTTATATTGCAATATACACTGTTAGTTCGCCTGCAAAAACAAACTTCTTGGGAATCTAAGCTTATTTGCAGTTCAAAAGGAAGAATCACATCAGGTAATTCAAAAATTAGCAAATTAAATCATATAAAATTTACTAAAATCAAGACAATTTTCCATTCACGTCTAGAATGGAAAAACTGCACTTTTCCTATCTCATTGTACAAATAGCTATTCTCTGTTTCGGCATTATTCTAGCAAACATTTTAATGCTTTAATGAGCTTCATTATTAAACGATTTTTAGTGATATTTTGTTTTCAGAAATTGGTGATACTGTATCAAATAATACACAAAATACCTAGGCAACCATTAATTGCTAGGCAACAAAAACGTCAAATGTTAAACCTCTGTCAACTGTCAAGCAAAAATCGCTATTACCAACCTACTATTTTACCAAAATTTCCCCAACTCGAAATTGTCAAGCATTTTTTGTAAAAAAATATAAATGAATAATATAAATGGAAGCGGAAACAGAGAAAATAGTATAAAAAACTCGTTACAGAAGTCAATTCGAGCACGCATTCGCTCTGCCACTCGCCGCTACGCGGTTTGTGTCCAAATTTCGGTCTCGTGCGCGAAAACAATGCCTTCTGTAACTTGAGTTTTAATATACTACCCCATGTGTGAAACACGCACGTAGCCGTTCAAACCGAGAAAAACGACAATATTTTAAAACTTGGCTCCTTGGGGCACCCCTTAACTTTGGAATTAAGAGGGCTGGTAAAACTGAAAATTACTTTTTATTTTTTAGAATCGATTTGGGGGGGGGGGGGGGGAGACCTGGTCAAATTTTGTTTTCAACCATAATAAAGGGTCACCCTAGTATTTAATGCAATAGTTATGGAATACTTATGTAATGCATGCAATAGTCGTGCAATAGTTATGTAATACTTGTGTAATGCGTGCAATACTCATGCAATTGGTTGAGGTTAAGAAATTACTAAAAAGGACGAGAAGTCAATGCATCAAAAAGATAAGATATAAGAAAAATTAAAATTAACAAACCAGAGACACGCGGGAATTTGCAAGGAAATACCAAAACAAATAAATAAATAAAGGAATACATAGAAACCAGCGGTAATTAAGTAAATAGTGGGTAATACTAATTAAAGAGGACTACGACTCGGGAAATGGAGGAAGTAAAGGAAATGTTTTGAGAAATACTACTAAAATTAGAAACAATGCACAAAAGACTAGAAAGTGTATATAAAGAAGTTGAAGGAATAAAATTAGGAAACAAGAATATTAGAGAAAAATTTATACAACAGGAAAAAAGGATTGAATCTTTAGAAAGAGAAACTAGAAAGAACAATCTAATAATAAAAAAGGGATTAGAGAGGAGGAAAATTAAACAATGGAAGAAATTAAAGGCAAAATAAAAAATCTTGCGGATAAAATGGGAGTGAAGATGGACGTGGAACTAGATCTTGATGAAATAAAAAGAATTGGGAAATATAACAATGAAAAAACAAGACCAATAATAATTAAACTAACGAGAGGTACGAAGAAAATTCAAATTATGAAACTGGCAAAAACACTAAAAGGTACAAACATCTGGATTGACGAGGACTTCACCAAAGAAATACAGAATGAACGAAAAATGTTAGTATCACTGCTAAAAAAGACAAGGCAACAAGGGCACAAAGCCAAGCTAAAATATAACAAATTAATTATAAATGGAACATATGGAATTAATGACATACCGAAATCACTCCCAGACGCAGATGAACAAGGATATAAATTAAACAAACAAACAACAAGTGACATATCACCTGAACAAGAAAGTTTCGAACAACAATTACGGAAAATCTCAAAAAACTAAATAAATCAGTGACGGGAAGGACGATTGACAACAAAGGCAATGGACAAGGACATGAAAATAAATTAATCAAAAATGGAGAAATAAACAAACCCAAAATAAAGAGGGAGAATATTAAAAAGGGAAAAATATGGAAAGTGGGAACCTGGAACATTAGGAGTATACAGATACAGGACAAAGAAAGTGAACTAATTGAAGAATTTGAGAGTGGCATTACAGAAACTAAAAAGAAGTAGAGGGAGGGCATATTGTGATACACAGTGGGGTAAAACAGAATCAAAGGGCAAAAGAGGAAGTGGGCTGTATTATAAGAAAAGATAATGTTAAATACATAAAACAGTGGACTGGAATATCTGAGAGAATACTAAAGATTAAAATGGACATAGAGGAAGTGGAAGAAACTACAATCATTGTAACGTATGGACCAAACGAAGACGAAAACACAAAAAAGGACGAATTTTGGGAACAACTTATGGATGCAGCGGAAGACTATAAAAGTAGACTGATAACAATAGGGGACCTAATTGGAAGGGTAGGCAAGCAAGACGACACCACAGGTGAAACTATAGGAATACATGGAGAAAACACAAGAAATAATAATGGTAACTGACAAAACAGGAAAGAAGTAAAAGATACCAGAGTTAAAAGAGGGGCAGAGATATATTCCGATCACTACCTCCCAACATCGAAAATAGGAATAAAAGGAGGGAGAGAAAAAAGTAAAATAACAAAAAATAAGATCCTACAAATTACAAGAAATAGAAATAGCAAATGATTACAATAGAAGAACAGAAGTAAAAATGGAGTTGCTGAATACAAATGCAAATACAATGTCTATAGAAGAGCTGTGGAGTAAAATAAAAGAAATACTATATGAAACTGCTAAAGAAACATGTGGAATTATCGGAATAAGCAAGAACAAAAAGCAAACAAGATGGTGGAACCAAGAGATTAAAGAAGAAGTAAAAGAGAAAAATGGAAAAAGTACCTACAAGACAGAACTACGGAAAAATACAATGACTATAAACTTCAGAGAACAAAAGTAAAAGAAATGGTAAACCAGGCAAAACAAAAAACATCGGCAAAATTTGGTTGAGAAATTGGAAAATGACAGATATGGAAATCAAAAGTTATTCTACAGAGTTCTTAAAACTATGAGGAAGGGCAAACAATACACAGTCAAATATATGAAAAACAAAAATGGCAAGCTAATACATGAATAAGGTGACATAATAGCAAGGTGGAAAGAGTATTTTTAACACTAAATACAGACCAAATAAGACGAGATGAAGAAATATCCGAAGAGCAAACTAACCAAACCCAAGCACAAGAAGTACACGAAATAACACCTCAAGAAATCAACAAAGCGATAAACACACTGAAGAGAGGCAAAGCAGCGGAGCACGACAACACAACTCCAAAAATGATGAAAAATGTGGGTAATAATGGATAAGAAGTGCTAAGAAAGTTATTCAATACAATAATGAGAAACGGAAAAATACCGACAGATTGGGAATAATCCTACCCTTATACAAAAAAGGAGATAACAAAGAATGTTCTAATTACCGTGGAATTACCCTGCTTAGCACAGTAGTCAAAATATACGAGCAAATCTTGGAAAAAAGAATAAAAATAGTAATGGAGCCACAACTGGAGGAATCCTAAAGTGCATTTAGGAAAGAAAAAGGAGTTCAGGACAATATATTCACGATGAAACAGCTAATAGAGAAAAGTAGAAATAACAAGATAGAAAAAGCGTTCGACAGCGTACCAAGACAACCTATATGGAAAAGCCTAATAGCAAGAGGTGTAAATTTAAGTCGATGTAAAGCCGTGAAAAGCTTATATCAAGTAACAAGGAGTTATGTGAGAAAAGGAAATACAGAATCCAAGGAGTTCACAACAAGAGTGGGACTCAGATAAGGTGGTGTACTAAGTACAACCCTATTTAATACCATAGTGGATGGCGTAATAAAAGAAGTAAAAGAAAAGGTAAAAAATATAAGGTGGGTTATAGAAATATGATACTCACAGAAGTATCTGAAAGTGCTTATGCGGATGACATCATAATATACGTCAAGAGTGAGAGAGAATTACAACATAATATAGTAGTCTGGAAAACAGCACTACAAAAAAGAAATCTAAAAATAAATATAGAGAAAACCAAAGGAATGATAATAGGTAATGAAATAAATAGGTAGAATCATTTAAATACTTGGGCACGAAAATACAAAGAACAGGAAAGAATGACGCGGAAATAAATGAAAGAATAGGAAATGCATTCAAAGTATTCTGCGCCCTGAATAATTTATTCATACGCAAAAAAGAAGTTTCCAATGCTGGACACATGACAAGGATGAAAGAAAACCAACAAAGAAAAGTAATATGGGAAACAAGAATAATGCAGAAAAGGCTAAGGGGCAGACCTGTAAAAACGTGGAATAACGCTGTAGCGGAGAACCTAAAGGAAAAGGAAATGAACTGGAGGGAAGCAAAGAAGATAGCAAAGACTAAGAAAGAACGGGTGAAATTTAGATACAATTAATGTTAATCTGTAAACGGTTTTATTTTAATTTTGTTTTTCAATTGTACACCTTGACACCTAATGGTATTACAAGGTTTTGATCAATAATAATAAATAAATTGCCTGGATTATACTGGTACACCCTGTATGTCCCAGGGCTCATACCCTGTAGCGTTATTAAATATTCCGAAAAAAAACTCTAAATATAAAGTGATCAATCCTTACCTGAGTTTATCCCAGTCGATTTTATTATCTTTAGGAAGAATGTTTGAGCTGTATAAGCTTTCTACAGTTGTGCACTGTACAATGTTAAGAATAATTCTGTCGACGGCTACTAACGTGTAATGAAAACTATTGTTAAGTTTTTCTCTGAAGTCCATAAAATCGTCTAATTTAATAAATGAACCAAATTTGTAGCAAAACGTTAAATGATCTGAGCTCTGAAAACAAATCAATTGTCAGCATTTTCCCTTAACACAATAGTTAAACTTACATCTTTGTAGTTAGACGAGAAGAATTTTAAAGTTGTGTCGAGTAGACCCGTTGTTAGAGATAATAAACCTGTGGTCGGTAATCTAGCGCAATGTGTATATCCTAACGAATCTATTTGTAAATGCTTTACATCTAGACTTTCGTACATCTGCTGCGCACCCAATCCGGCGCCTAAAATATATGTTTAAATTTAAATTAATATACTATTTTTAATATTTACGAATTTCTGCTGAATACAGAATGGCCCTTGGCTCTTCCATTTTATGTGTGCTGAAAAGTCGAGGGTCATTAAGATTAAGTGATACTGTTCAAGAGAAAGTGGCTTTATGAATTAAAAAATTAAATTATAAGAAGAAAAATAAAATCACACCTATTGTATGAAACAAGCGAATACATAACAACTTTGCGTTAAAGGAACATGGACTGTTTTTAAGTAGGCTCTCTAGTAGAACCAAGGCCGTTACAATAGGCTTTGAACTTTTCGTTAATTGTGCCAAATCGTACAAAATATGAGCTGCTAGGATAGCGTAAGCGTCAGATGGTCCCTGGTCCGTTGATAACAAATTTAATCCATACGTTTGATATCCATGTTGATAATGCAATGAAAATGCCGTTACTAAAGCGGCTAAGTGATCCGCAGATAAATTTCGGTGACTCCCACACAGCCTTGAAAGTTGCAAAGAACATAAATGTCTTTGCATTTGTTGTTCCTTAAAAATAGGCATTTCGTTTTATTTTGATGAAATACCTGTTATAATTTCCTTACCGATTGTGGAACGCTCGTCGAACTAATTCCAACATCTTTAATTAACCTATTCGACAGTTCTGCTTTCTTTTCGCTATCAAGTAAATAGAGATAAACTCTTAAATCAGAAACGCAACAAGGTTTGTGACCAAATTTACGAAAATACTCTATAAAAAGTTCGATGGTGTCACCTAGCATATCGGTACTATCTACGCCTTGTTTAATAAGCCTCGAGCACAGCTCGAATCTTGCTAAATAAGGACCCCGTAGTAAATACCCTGCAATAAATTATTTATTTGTATATATTTAAATATTCCTACTTACATATTATTTACCATTGTCAGCACCATTTTCGACTAGTCTACAAATGAACTCGTGCGCCTTCTCCGGAGTATCATCTACACTTTCTAAATCATTTTCACCGTTATCAAGATTTTCTACATGATGATTATTTAAATGCGGTTCAACAGCCATTAATTCAAATACCGAGTTTATATATTCTTTCCAAACATTCCACCTGTCTACACTAAAATGCAGAATTTGCTTGTGAAATCTACAAATTTTAATATTCAAAAATTCTTACCTATCAATCAAAACTCCCTTACAAACCAAATTAAGATCGAACCATTTGTTTAATTTAATTAAATATGGAAGTTTATACAAATCTATTGTTCCACATACTAATTTCGAACCTAAAGGACCGTTAAAGATCTGCAGCGCTTCTTCATATTTATTCTGTAATTCTAAGATCATCAGATACAGTTGTACTTCCTGCTCGGCTTCAAGTTTATTTTCAGATATCAGTTTATCGATCATTCTTTCAGCTAAACTTAGTAACACTCCTTTTTTTAAAGAATCTTTCTCTCCTGGACCTCTAGTTGCTTGTTGAATTACGCTCATAACTGCCCAGCAATAGTATGGATTTTTAGGTTTTAATTTATACAAATTCATTGCAGATTGTTGCTGTAATTTAAAATCGCCTATACGAACATAGGACATAAACAAATGCGTATGGAATTCTTCGTTTGTTGGTTCTACCTTTATTGCGGTTTCATAGAGGCCACATATTTTCTCCTCTATAATGAAATTACATTTAGAATATTTCCTGTAGATCTCGCGCTGTACGTTTAAACATTCTTAAACTGTTCATTGTTGCAATTGTACGTTTACTTACGTTGTTGTAATTCTCGATAACAAAGGGTCATTGCTTGTAATGTAGCATCATCTGCAGGAGTTTCTGCGACTAGAGTATCCAATAAATTTATACAATCCGATTCTCTACCCATACGTAGGATAGATAACGCCTTCAGTGCTTTAGCACATAATAAATTTGGTGTTTTCTTTAATACTTTATCACATTCTTGTAGGGCTTTTTTGTTGTTACCGCTGTCCAACCATTCTATAACAAAAAAAAAGGCATTACTGGTTATTGTTTAAATACAGCCTTAAAAAGGAACCATGACAGACATAACCTCAAAATTTGACAATGTCCGACTTTTGCCCACATAAATGGGTTATTTATTAAATTATAACATATTGAAATAAAAACAAACAGAACATTTATTTATTTACCGTATATTGGTCGTAATCTTCGTTCAGAAACGGAATTATCCTGCACGTGTGCTTTCGAGGCCATTCTTGGATTACTTTAAAATTGATAGAAAATATAATAAAATATTACACAACATAAAAAAAAATTGTAAAGGTCTTTGAAAAAAATAATCTGCAATTTACTAAACACGTTTCAAAAATACGGCAAATGTATTATCTTCGAGGAAACCTCAACTATTCTGCTATATACACAACGAAAAGAAAGAAAACTGTTTTATCATTTGTCTACATTGTCAACTTGAAGTTCATGTTATTATTGGTTAGATGGCGCAAGTACTGTAAACTAATTCAAATTTTTATTTACAGGGTGTCCCGAAACTTCAACTTTAGCATCGGGTAGCAGGCTATCAACACAAACTCTCTACAGCGCAGCGTCTAGTTTCCTCATACGAAGCATTACAAGAAAATTAAATTTGATAACACTGTTAGTGTTAGGTTTGTTTAATGAATGTACTTACTTAACAAGAAGGCCGTTTGGAAGTGATAAATTTAAATAAATTAGTAGGCTAAGGGCCGATATCAATCTAATAAATTTTATTCACAATCATTATAGTAATATGTCGATTCCTAACCTTTTAGAGGGTGGGAAATACGTCATTCCTAACTGTAATGACAATCTCTTGGGTGGAAAGTGACAGAAAACACTTCCCACCCACGGGCGGGAAATGTTTATGTACGATTGCCTAGCGACACTGTCATAGATCTATATGTTAAAGTAGGTTAAAATAAATTATAATAGAGCTGTCAAAAAATATTAATAAAATTCATGATTAATGATTGTGAATAATAGTATATTATAGACCAAGGTAGAGAAGACATTTTTCTCAGCCGAGCAGTATTATTTCCCGACATGCGAAGCATGGAGGGAAATAAGTTGTGAGGCTGAGAAAAGTCTTCTCTACCGTGGTTTATATACTATTTTTTTCACTACTAGCACCTTTATTCCTTTTAATTAATCATTTTTACATAAATAAAAAATAAAATCACAGATGCGTATATTTATTTCTAAAAATCAAATAGCCTTGCTCGAAAACAAGGGGAGAGGTTAATTTCAATTGACATTTGGGTAAAACATATTTAAAATAGGCACCTCAATGCATAGCAATTGTTTTTATTATTAACCAGTAGTCAATAATAAAAAATTATTGACCACTAGGAGAGAAATTCATCTTCTGGGCTCGAAAATAAGGTCAATAATGACATCTTCTAATACTAGTAGTGAAAAAAATACTATTCATTATACACTGCCAGCTGTGAATAATCATTATTCGCGGTGTCATGGTAACATCATTGTCTATGGTGTATAATGGTGTATTATAAATCAAAAAATTTAAATAAAATCTCCGTTCGTGCAAAAAATATTGTATGTACCACAGGCGTAATAAGCAACTTTGGCCTTTGGCGTGTTATAACGTTATAACCCTCGGCTAAAGCCTCGGGTTATAATATTCACGCCGCAGGCCACAATCGCCTTCTTTACGCCCTTGATACATAAATAGCTATTTTAATGTACATACAATTAAAAATTTAGTTGAATGTGTTATAAAATGCTTGCCCAATTGTTGTGGAATCATCCTGTTGATTTAAGAATTCCAGTAGTATCAGACTGATTTGAACAAGAATATGAAGAAGAATAGGAAAATAGGATGGTACTGGAGAAGGCGATTGTATTGGTGAAGGAGACGGTGCCGGAGATGAGGATGGTGCATGAGAATAGAAATGAACTGATGGAGTGTGTCTTAATTCGGCTTAAAATACTATATTATTTGTATCCATTTTTAATCGAATTTGTTCACGAAGGGAGAGTTTCTTGACAATTCTAGCCTTTGAATATAAAAACCCAGGAAGGAGCATATGCAAGACTAATTGTGGACCGCGATGGGTTTTGCATATGGCGAATTTTCGTTTCCGGTTGCCAGTGGCACTTACTAAACTAACCTAATCTATGACACTATCGTACTATTTACATCGCTCATTATCTACGATATTAGATATTAGTTTATTTACGATTTACGCACTATATACACCAGAATAATTATCAGTTCTCATAAGTATCTATGTATAAATAGCGTAATTTCTTATTTCAAAGTGAAAACTTAACCTAAGCAACAGAAATAATCAGTAAATGACCCGCGGAAAACAATCACAACAATAATCGACAATGAGTCAAACGTGTGTTTTCAAAATGGCCGCTTCCGTCGCAAATTTGAATACAGTAGTACTCCTTCCTGAGTTTTTATATTCAAATTTTCTAACCAAACTAAAAAAAAACAGTTTGATTTCGTCAGAAGCTTGTTTACTTGATGAGAAGATGCTGTGTGCTGGGATCTGACAAGGCTATTTGTTTTCATTATCTCCACTATCTCATTCATTGATTTTTCAATTTTTCTTTTATTAGAGACTGGGGTATTGCGAAAAGAAGTATTCGGCCTATCATTTTTCTGTTACTGAGGATTTGGCAAATATGGAGACTGGAATGAATGTTTAGGAGCATCTGAATCAGGGTGTGCCGTAACTGTAATATGATTTTCCTGACCCTCCGTTCTTGGAGGTATTGCTTCGGTCTGAGTAATGGCGATGCCATCTTTATCCCCATCAACTAATGTGTTGCCAATTATCTTCAAAATCTACTCGGAAGTTACTCTGTGACGCCCTAGGTTCCACATGTATCTTAGAAAAAAAAAACATTTCGTTTTCAAATTTCCATTTTGGAATTTTCTTTGTAGCCTGGCCACTGACTATTCTCCTTCTTTTTAAAGCATTTCTGTATGCATTTCGGAGTTTTGCCCACACACCTTTACATTCTCGCCCTAAAAATAAAAAAGGTTATTTATAGTTATTTTCATAACAAGTGCGGGAAGTTAGCGATTCCGAAACGAATGCAGGACGTTTAGTCCAGTAAACGAAGGATTTTACCCTACAAAAGGTCGGGTAGTTCTGAATTTTTGATATGTTGTATACGATTGTTGGTTAGTGAAAAATCCAAATTTCCACAATTCCCCCTCCACCGCTCCCTCCGCCATCGTGTGGAAACCACCGAAAATCGGCACTTCTTTCAGTTTCTTGCCTATAACTTCTTTATGGTGAATTTTAGCGCAAAAAAAGTTATTTACCCAATTGTAGAGAACAAAATTTCCTGAAAATTTTTTATTTAAAGTTTTTTTGTGCGATTAATATCAACGGAGCTATGAAGCTTCCAAAAAAGGCTAAAATTGCGTACTTAGCAAAATTTTGAGTTTGTTTGCACTTTACATCGCAATAACTCCGTAACATTTAATTTTAGCGTCAAAGCCCTTATAATCAATCTTGTAGAGAATTTAGTTACCTACAAAATCCATGTATCAAGTTTTTTACGTCCAATGCAACAGAGTGGGGATAAATTTACAAAGAAAAAACGAAAAAGGAGATTTTTCAAGTTTAGTGCAGCAACTCCCTATGGTTCATTATTTCTAATAATAAAAGTATTACCTTTCATTTCAAACAGAATAATCTGTATACATAGATGCAAAATTAATGTAATTATGTGTTGGCGAATGTCAGTGGAGTCTCGTGGGACTACCAGAAAAAACTTTTTAAAAACCAACACTTTCTTCTTTTATTTGCCTGCGACTTCTTTCTACTGCTGTTAAGCTGAGCATGAGTTATTTGCCGAGTATTATATATATTCTAAGGCTCAATTTTCTAAAAATTTGGCTTATGTCTTTTGTGAAACCAATAGCGATAGAGCTGTACCGCTCCCAACAAGGCAAAAGTAGCGATCTTAAAAAATGTTATTTACCGACTTGTAGAGGACAAAATTTCCTACAAATTTGTTATTTGAAGTTTTTTTGTACGATTAATATCAACGGAGCTTCCAAAAAAGGTTAAAATTGCGTACTTAGCAAAATTTTGAGTTTGTTTCCACTTTACATCGCAATAACTCCGTAACACTTCATTTCAGAGTAAAAGCCCTTCTAATCAATCTTGTAGAGAATTTAATTACCTACAAAACCCATGTATCAATTTTTTTACGACCAATGCAACAGAGTGGGAATAAATTTACAAAAAAAAAACGAAACTAAATAATGAAATTTGATGATATTCCTTACAAGATTGATTCTATTCAACTGCCGAGGAGTTATTTATTTATTTATCTATTTACTTATAGCTAGGAAAACTGGAAAAAAACTCAATATTTTTCTAAGATCGCTACTTTTGCCTTGTTGGGGGTTGGGGGCGGTACAGCTCCACCGCTATTGGTTTCACAAAAGACATAATAAGCCAAATTTTTAGAAAATTGAGCCTTAGAATATATATAATACTCGGCAAATAACTCATTCTGAGCTGAAGAGCAGTAGAAAGAAGTCGCAGGCAAATAAAAGAAGAAAGTGTAGTTTTTTTTTAAGTTTTTCTAGTAGTCCCACGAGACTTCACTGACGTTCGCCAACACATAATTACATTAAATTTTCATCTATGTATGCAGATTATTCTGTTTGAAATGAAAGGTAATACTTTTATTATTAGAAATAATGAACCAAAGAGAGTTGCTGCACTAAACTTGAAAAAATCCCCTTTTTGTAAATTTATCCCCACTCTGTTGCATTGGACGTAAAGAACTTGATACATGGATTTTGTGGGTAATTAAATTCTTTACAAGATTGATGATAAAGGCTTTTACGCTAAAATGAAGTGTTACGGAGTTATTGCGATGTAAAGTGGAAACAAACTCAAAAATTTGCAAAGTAAGCAATTTTAGCCTTTTTTGGAAGCTTGATAGATCCGTTGATATTAATCGTATAAAAAAACTTCAAATGACAAATTTGCAGGAAATTTTGTTCTATACAAGTCGGTAAATAACGTTTTTTGCGCTAAAATTCATCAGAAAGAGGTTATAGGCAAAAAACTGAAAGAAGTGCCGATTTTCGGTGGTTTCCACAAGATAGCGGCGGGAGCGGAGGAGAGGGAATTGTGGAAATTTGGATTTTTCACTAACCAACCATCCTATACAGCATATCAAGAATTCAGAACTACCCGACCTTTTGCAGGGTAACCCCCCTTTTTCGGCTCCGTTTACTGGACTAGTTACAGAAACGAGCGCAGCGAGTTTCTGTACCTGCATGAGTTTCGGAATCGCTCTTCCCGCACGTGTTATGAACAACGTTTTTCCTACAAACGTTTAGGAATCGTCCTAAACTATCATTTTCTAAGTTTTCAAGTTGTCAAATTTGACATTTCCTTTTAAAGTAATAATCTACACGGTGGGCTAAATTTATTTGGAACCCTTTTTGGATTTGAATAACTTTTTTGGTTTTGGTCCGATTTTGATGAAATTTGAAACCCATATTAATAGAGCATATCTAAGTTAAAATGTAAAAGACTAACGGAAAAAATTAGGGGGGATCTAAGTAAGGGGCATTTTTATAAAGCCTTGCTTTCAAGGTCGTTGCAAAAGTTACCCTGTTAATATTTAAATTCAAAAAATAGTAAAACCTATTAATAAGTATCCGGAAAGACTAGCCTTAAAATCGTATTAAAAAACTTTAAGCGTTCGGAGCAAAATGAAAGGCATTCTGAAAGGCCATAAATATTATTTTTATTAAATTTATTTTTTAATTCAAAAAGTAAATCCATCAAAATTTCAGATTGCTTTCGTATATCGTAATAAACCCTTTTATTTTGCTGGTGTTTTGCTAGCGCTGTTATAAACTTTTTTATTTTAATTAATCTTCGATATACGGATTAATAACGATTTTTGTAGTAGGCTTTGAAACAAAATTTTAACGTTGCTTATAACAACTGTCATCTGACAATAATGTGTTTAGTTTTGTGTTATCTTTATTAACAATGGTTTACATAACAATTGAAGATAAAAGTTTAATAAAGTCTTTAAGTCAAAAAAATTATGGCGCCAAAAGAATTGTAAAAATGTTCCCGGAGTTTAACTGGAAACTGAGCACAGTCAGTTATTTCTTAAAACATTTGAGGGAAAATGATGGTTCCCTTAAAATGAAATCAGGGCGCGGAAGAAAGAAAATTGGCAGAAGTCATGAAAACATTGCTATGGTAAGGGACATTTTAAACAATGTCGGGCCAAATTATGTTATTAGTTCAAGAAAAATATCTAAAATAACGAACATTAAACGTACAACTGTGCGTAGAATAATAAGGCAGGACTTGAATAAGCGACCATTCAAAGAAATTTATTGTCAAAAATTATCTGCAGATGTAAGGAATAAAAAATTTGAAAGATGTAGTCAGTTATTAAGGAGGTTCAGAAGCAGACAACACATTGGAAAAATCTGGTTTTCAGATGAAAAAGTTTTTTCATTGCGCCAACCAAAAAACACCCAAAACAATAGGGTTTACTCTGATGCTCGGAAGAAATCTGACATACCGCTGGATTTACTTTTGGTTGAAAGGAGTCATTTTTCCGCCTCAGTGATGGTTTCACTAGCAGTATCAATGATGGGAAAAACAGAAATTTATTTTATAGACGCTGGTGTTAAAATAAATTCTGAAATTTATCAAAGAAATATTTTAAGCAATATGCTTCCTGACATTGAAAATATTAGCAACGACTTTACCTTCCAACAAGATGGCGCACCATCCCATACTTCCAGAAGTACGATAACGTATTTGCAAGAACACGTTGCAGATTTTATCGAACCTAACATGTGGCCCCCAAATAGCCCTGATCTTAACCCCGTTGATTACAATATTTGGAGTACATTAGAAGCCATGGTTCACGAAAACACTATTTTGAACACTATCGATGAATTAAAACATCGGATAGTTTTTTGTTGGAACCAATTCGACCATGAAACTATTAACCGATCAATTGGACAGTGGCGTCGGAGGCTGCAAGCTGTAGTAAACAACCAGGGAGGACACATCCATAATGAATTTAATTGATTAATTTTAGGTTGTTTTAATTAGTTTAAAAAAAATTAGTACATTTTGAATTAAAAAATAAATTTAATAAAAATAATATTTATGGTCTTTCAGAATGCCTTTCATTTTGCTCCGAACGCTTAAAGTTGTTTAATACGATTTTAAGGCTAGTCTTTCCGGATGCTTATTAATAGTTTTTACTATTTTTTGAATTTAAATATTAACAGGGTAACTTTTGCAACGACCTTGAAAGCAAGGCTTTATAAAAATGCCCCTTACTTAGAGCCCCCTTAATTTTTTCCGTTAGTCTTTTACATTTTAACTTAAATATGCTCTATTAATATGGGTTTCAAATTTCATCAAAATCGGACCAAAACCAAAAAAGTTATTCAAGTCCAAAAAGGGTTCCAAATAAATTTGGACCACCGTGTAGTAATGATGGTTGTGCTATGCGATTTTCTGATTTTTCAGAAATCGCTGTCACTTTCCGGCACTCCGTGCTGGAAAGAACTTTCCCGCACTCCGTGCGGGAAAGTGGGCCTTCCCGCACGCAAAATGAGTGTGGGAAACTAACATTCCTAAACGTTTGTCGGAAATAGTTATTTGCGCTCCAAGTTATGGTAAGTGAACTTTTTTATCCGAGGTGGTAATTTGTGGACCGAAGCGCAGCTGAGGTCCATAAAGCCACCGAGGATAAAAAAGAAACTTACCTACGCGTTGCGCATTACGTTTTTCTCACTACCACAAAATAAAATTCATTAATAATTTAACAAAAATTGTGACGTTTATATTTATGACAGTTTAACGGCGCTGTTGCTATGGTACAAACAAACACATAAACGCAATTTCTGTTTACAGTAACGAAAAGAATGAAATCAAACATTTTGTAAATACACCTTCATTTAACATTCAACGTTGTTCCAATTGTAAAATTAGTTTTAATATTAATATATTAATAAATAAGCACGTGTTCTCCATTATAACTATTTATTTTTTTTATATCCGTTATGGTGTGGCGTTATGGGGTACCATGCGCGGAAAGTGACCTGGCGCGGTAAATCGTTTTTTTGCCCTTAGATACAGTCTGTTTTTGTTCAACTAAATGTTTTAGTTTCCATTATTGTCGACTTTTTGACAATGAAATATCAATTTACCAAGGTGGTAGTGAGAAAAAGAGTTTTTAATTTTAATTTCTTTTAGGTATTTTGATTCAAATCCAAACTATGTGAAACGGTACTCCAGCAAACATCAAACTTAAACGGAACTTTCAAACAGAACTTATATTTCCCCGATACGATAAGATGATAAGATACTCTCTAGGATAATCCGGTAATATGTCGTAAAATAGTTTCCCGAAACTAAACGAGAACGAGAGGCTGACAAACGGGATTTTACTACCAAAGTCGGAACGAAAACTTTCACGACCGACAGGAGTCAAAGCTGGCTAAACTCTGCTCTGTCTTTTTACTTTTTGTAAAGCGAATGGATGTTAGAAGAAGGTGGACAAACGTGCCTTTGTACTCGGGGGGGGGGGGGTATTGAAACCTTGATTGGCGTCGCAATCGGTGGTTCTCCGTACTTTTTTAACAAAGAAATATACTGAACAAAATATTAGATTACCATATTTGTTCATCGTATTTGGGATTTCTCCGCAATACATATTTTGCAACAACAAGAATATGCCGAATTGGTATGATTTCCGCAAATTCTGCAACTTCAGGGCCGCCTTAAACTTCGCGTCTGATGCTACAACACATGTGACGAAAATCTGGGACCTCTAGATATTGGTCCTACACGTTACGGCGTCGTATAACACTCTAACGTCAGAACACAGCAATGTGCATGCTCCCGTAAAATACTGTTAAATTGTGTTTTCGTAACACGTGTCAACGCGTGTCGACACGTCACGTCATAATAATGTGTACGTAGCATTAGCGTATTATAGCACTCGGTTTTCGCGCCTCATGCTATAATCGTTACACTGCAGACCAAAAACAGCTTGTTTACACCCTTAATACATAAATAACTAAATAACTATTTTCTATTTGAATATGATTGCTTAACGGTTAAAAATTTTAAACAGACCTGTAGATGTACGAGTATATCATCACATACATAACATGCTTTAGTGAATAAAGTAAGGAAACGTGGAAATAATTATTTATTTTACACATTTCTAACTTTAGAGTATCAAGAGAAATGAAGTATTAGCCTACTTTATTTCTTGCAAATCTTGTTAGCAAAGTGTTTTAATAGTTCAGAGGTTATTTAATTGCCGTGAAATGGTAAAACATGGAAATCTTCAGCTTAAAAACATCAGTAGGTAGGAAGGAAAGTAGTTCCATAAAAAAAATTATAACATTCTAGATTTGCGAAATTTCGTCGCGCTAAACAACATTCAAAAAATATTTTAAAAGTTATGGGAAGAGAAGAAGAAAGTGGGTTTATTTGTAATACGTATTAGTGCAAGTTCAATGTTAAATATTTACGTGGAAGTTTATATTTAACGGTTCCTAAGGTGTTTGGAACTGATCAGCGACACCAAATACGTAAAGATGATGACACCTACGGAAAGTAAACGGCACGTGAGTATAACCAAAATGAAATTTTGTGTTTGCAGGTCTTATATAAATTAAAATTATCGCAACGTAAGTGCATAGTATACTGCGGTAATTACGCAATTATAGGATTTCAATACGAAAACAAGACAAAATATCAACCGTTTATTAATTTTTACTTTTCTTCCTTGTACTTTCTTTATTTTAATAACAAATTTGTCGTAAAATTTCTAATTTTAATGGTAGTGCAATATTGTAATTGTTAGGATAGGAAGTGAAATACATGCATCGGCAATTAATATAATTTTAGGGTTAAATAAAACCAAGGTAAAATTAAATACTGCAGTAAAAATAAAAACAGAAACTTCGATTTTTAAGAATTGGGTTAATTACAAACAAAAACTTAGCGATAAAAGAGGAATTTTTCATTACTTTATTAAAACAAAAGAATAATTGTCAAATCTTTATTTAAATCTTCATGCAGTTTTACTTTGGTGTTCCATTAAAGCGCCTTAAACAAAAATTAAAGCCATAAATCAACTTCCAAACATTTTTTTAAAATAAGGCCTTTGTTTTCTAATCTAGCATTGAAATCTCTCGTATATTGTGTGTGAAAAAACCTAATAAGGCTTTGACGAGAAAACTGATGAAAATTCAAGTAAAAAACGCGAGAATAAAGCAATTTGAGTTTATTTTCCCCACAAAACTTGGAATCGCGAGAATTTACTCCTGTAAATCGAATCTTTCACTAAACCATTTCAAGCTAATTTATTTAAAGCAGAAAGTCAGGTTCTTCTTGGGTAAACAAACTTTATTTGCTTATTTGTAAAGAACTGGCATGGATTGCAGTGATTTTAAGCGTAATATAAAATAAGTGAACCATGGAGGTGTTCTTGTGGTTTTAGCATGGAAGTAACGGGGCCGTTGTCTGGTAGTAGGCACTCGAAAGAGAAGTTAAATGTAGGCTACCTCTACAAAAGTGAACCTCAGAATTGAGAACAGTAGTCGGTTGAACTCCAAGTGAATAAAGTCGCGTACCTTCAATGTCATACTGAAGGACCTTCGTGCATCGTGCTTTATTATTTACATGAATCAGTGATGATTCAAATTTGAATGGACCGGTTTAAAGTGAATTTGTTGAATTAACTGTGTTTAAGTACGTTCAATGGGATATTTGTATAATTAGGTAAGTGAGATTTATTTAGTATTTCTTCTTTGGAACATCAAAACTAACAAAAGATTAGTTTTATTTTTTTGAAGAGTTAATTAAGTAATTATGAAGTTAATGAATTCAAGTAGCCTTAAAGTCTGTAATTACAGGTAGCTAAAATACAAAGCCACAGGAAACAGAAAGATAAAGATATTTATACGAATTCTTGAAGTTAAATTCACTTAAACCTGTAATTTTATTAAAATGGGATATTACTTGGTTTGCTGGCTTTTTAAAACACGGTTAAGCTTAAGGTTTTCTTCTGAAGATCAGCTTTTCAAGGTTTTTTAAAACCGTATCTTATATTTTCGAAAGAATTTAGAAATTTTCCCAGAAATATAAAACAAATGAAATATAAAACTGAAGCTAATTCAGATCGAAGTCTCCTGGTGAAACTTCAAGAAGATGTAAATTAACTTGAGTGCAAACTTTTGTTAATCTTGAAATTTTTTGGTTAGGCTTTTTCTGAATTAAAAGTCTCTTAAAAAATACGATTTCTTAATGTAATCTATTATTTTTCTAAATTGAAAATTATCTCGAAATTGAGACGAACAATTTTTTTATGTAGTGAAGGATCTCAGTTTCAGGAAAATTATTAAAAATTCACTCAGCATTCAATAATGGACGTAATAAATCTACATCGAGTCTTAAAAAATTTTATTTGTGAAAATCAAGTTGGCCATGATTTAAATAAAACTCAGGAAAAATTCAAATTCCACTATGTATTAATAAAACTTTTCGTTAAGTAATTGAAACTTTTAAGTTCAAAATAGTGTCCTATGTATCTTAATTTAACAATAAATACTGGACCTTTCCATTTTAATTTTGGTAAAATTTTTGATAATATTTAAGAAATCGTTCTCTCAATTTAATTAGTAATCAATAAAGGGCGGATTTGTAGGCACAATAAAATATTAAATTAGGCAAAATAACTGTTGAAAATAGGCAAAATAACTGTTTAAAATAGGCACATTTCAGGCAACAACGATTGAGTAAAACAATAGAACTCAAAAAAAGAGGCATGCATTTTTTTTCAAGATTTATTAACACATTAAATATTTACACGTAAAACGAATTTGTTACTATGTATTTTTCTAAATTTTCCTGGATAAATTTGGTTCTTCTATCAGTTAAAATATGCTTATATTTAGAAAACGCCCGCTCAACATCACAAGAAGTGGTAGGGGCATATTTAAAGCACGATATTTCTTTTGGACTCAAGTTGTCAATAGCTGCTGCTGTGCCTTCTCCTTCTAGTGCTTTTTTGATGGAATTAATTTTTGGCTATCCGAGATTTTTTTCTAACACCATTTCAATTTTGGCTTGAATTTTTTTCCCCTTCGCCCCCGGGAAGTTTGACGGGGCTTGCTCCACTAACTGAATGCTTTCTATAAGCGATAAAGATTGATCTTCCAGTCGTTTAATTAAATTTGGAAGATGGTTAAAGTGAGCCCCAATGTCAGTACCGGTTTTTTCTTGTATGCGCTTGCTCACAACATAAATTTTTTGTACAAAATAATGTCACGTTGCATACGGAAATCTATCATTTTTCAAAAAAAATATTATCCCATTTGCTATAAATATTTTTCAAAAAATTTTATACAAAATTTTATACAAAATTTAGTATTTTCAGTCACTTTGACATGCGAAATGAAAATTATATAAAAAATTGTTAGCGAATAATAGCAAAAGAGGCACATAAAAGGGCAAATCACTAATTTAGGCATGTTTTAGGCATTTACCTTCAAACAGGCATTTTTAGGCAAAATAAAATTTTTGTAGAAGCATTCCCACCTCTAAAAACGCATTTATATTTTATTAAAATATTAATTGAAAGTGTCAAAACAAACAGGCAAAATAGGCAAAATCCGCCCTTTACTACCAAACCCAGAACATAGGAAAAGCTTATTAAAATTAACCAAAGTGCGTTTAATGAGATTTAACGTAACAAAAGTAATTCTTTAAGTAAATTAAGCCCCAGTAAGACTAATTAGGCATATGGAGAAAGGATCGGCAACGCCCTGTAAAGTGTATGCCACTCTAAGAAGAACACTAATTAATGTTTAGTTATAAAGTTATTATAAACAAGTAGGTAATGACAGGAAGAATTTGGCGAAAACTTGAAAGCGTTGAACCCTATCATTTCCATATTTAATTTTCCTGAAAATTTTGTCGTTATTAAAATTTCTAATTATATAAGACATGATTTATACGGTCGAGTTATTAACAAACAGTAAGGTTTAGAAAGACAAGTGTTGCCTTTATTATTATTAAACATAGAAAGTTAAATGCATACGAAACGTGCAGTGTATTATGGTGACAGTTTTGTAATTTTAACACGGAAGTGCGGCATTTCTAAGTATGGAATTAGGGTGTTTGACTAAGCTATCAGTTTAAATAAACGACAGTGATTCATATGCATTCGTAGTAAATCAACTTATTGTTTCCGAATTCGCAGGAAGAACGGATGATGCTTATCGAATTCACTCATGTAGGTGATGTCCTTCAGATTCCTATCGTAACTTGTGGGATAATTAAAGAGAAAAATTAGCCCTCACTTATATCGTGGAAAGGTTAAAATTAATAATTATTCAATAAATGGCTTTGGTATACCTTAATAAAATAACAAACGAAGGCTGGAAAGTAAAACCTGGTTAGTGACAAGTTTTTAATTGCATTCGTAATCAGTTTGTGCCTGTTTTTATTTTTTTGTGAATTATTGATTAGTTGTTTTGCAAGTTACTTTTGAATTAATAACTTGCTGTTTATACGTTTAACGAGTTAGATAAGGCATTTTAGTCGGGCTGGTTGACTTCAGGCGCGGAAAAAGTTCAGAATTTATTATTAATTAATAGAATGCAGCTCGTTAAATTGTCGGGTTGTTTGAAACTTGTAAGTAGGAAGAATTAATGCTGGGTATACACACAAATGTCCGTGTTTTACTAGCTTTAGCTTCAAGGTTTTCAACTGTTAACAAATGACAAATTCTATAAAACAAAAGCTTGTTATCTTTGATTGTTTAGGTAACATCAGTACCCGAGATGTATTAAGGAGATTGTCAAATGTTGACAAAAAATTTTGTAGGTAAGAAATCAGTTCATAAATAAAAAAAATATTTAAAAATTCCATCCTTTTTTGGTGAGCTCGGTCTTGGCAGGGTTAACTGTTAGACCCTTAGTTGAACACCACATGTGCATAATAGATAGTGCGCCTTGCAGGAAATTGCTAACCGTACCAGGAATTTTCTCTGGAACCAAGATAGCAAGATCATTTGTGTAACACTACACGTAATAACCAGCGACTTTCAGTTCCACAAAAAGCTCATCGAGGACAAGTCAGTATAACAGGGGAGATAAAACACTAGACTGAGGGCCTCGTCTCACCAAGGTCCTTAGTGTGACACTTCCGAGGACGCTAGAATTTTCCGTTCAGTTAGAAGGTATGGTTATTGTAAGAGAACCAACAACGTAAAAATTGGAACTGGAAGGAGAAATAATTGAGCAAGTCATGAGGTATACATATCTTGTGATTGATATAACAAGTGACAGAAATCTATCCTCCAAAATTATAAGCCAAACCATAAAAGGTTTTTGTCATCAGCAGAACAGTGAGGCTAGACAAACAGGACAATGTCATAGTCAACAATGAAGAAGAACAAGAAAAAGAAAAAGTTAGGTGACGGTGGCGTCGATGCCATGACTGATGCAAATTCGATAGATAAAGTCGAAGAATGAATTATTGAAGTTCCTTATATTCTTTTTCAATCTTGAAAACGATTAGGCGAAGTGCCGTATCCACGAATTTGCCTGCTTCATAGGCGTATTAATGTGGATGCAACGGATTGGTGATAACGGTGTTATCCTTGATATACATGCCCCTCGACCAAACGTTCTAAAGTTTTAAGAAACAAAGCAGTCCGACTAATAGATCTGAAGTCTTTAGCAGTATCGTGCATTGCACGTCCAGCATTGGAGATAAAAATAATCTTCCTCAGGGCCACAGAGATGGAATCCATAGCCAGGCAGACCAGAAGTAGATAATGAAGGGGGCTCTCAAGGACCCCCAGCCTCTCTGGAAGAAGCACCGGGCTCTTAAATGGTTTAAATAGGGCTATTTCCCAACTGAGGCGATTGAGAGTACCACTTTGGAAACGATTCTTCAGTGTGCTGTAATATGTGCGACTGAAATCGACCGCTGTGATGGCGAGAGGAAGCTATTGTGCCACCAAAAACTTCCGGGCACTCTTTATGACTGGAAGTAATACTACCTACCGTCTGGGGGTCTCAGAGACTTCAATTGGGGCTGGATGTCCTTATCAAGAATTTTAGTAAGGCGAGTTGCTTCTGGGTGGGACTCAATGGTGGACCAGAAGTTCTTCCAAGCGTTTTCTTGTGACTGTGAATGCGGTCCTTGTAAAGACGCTGGGGTCTCTTGAAAAGATCCAGTTCTCTGGTTGACGAGAACGTAGGGTTCTATTAAGAAGCCTGGGCGTCTCTTTTCGCAGAGTTCTACCATGGAATCCCTTTACTTCTGAATTTCTTCTTCAACGGCAGACGGCAGTTGTTCTCGTATGAGATGTTGATTGCCTTAAGCGAAAGAGACGTGGAAGTCTCAATATCCCTTACGGTTCTTGAGATCTTGAGTGATGTTAGACCCTCGTACACGTTTTTTTAGAAAAACTGAGTCCAGGGGGAACACCCTGGCCCCGCTCCCTTCTGGTTAGGCCCGGTTCTATTAATCCACTAATTGTAGTTACTGGGTACGGTCAACCGTACCCCCTTCCCCCTTCTCTCTCATCCTGGCTTGGGACAGGCAATGGCGGAGTTAGATAGAAATTCTAATACGTAAAATTCTATGATTATCTTTAAAACAAAAATAAGCTGTACAAAAAACGTTTTGATCAGTTTTCTGTCTGTTTGTCCTGCTCTGATAAATTACAAATTCCAAGCTTGTCTACAAGAAGAATGATTTTGATGGCATTGCGGTGGAAAGGGAATAGATGTTTCCTGTCGTCTATTCTTTAGTAGAAGTTAGCGCTTTTCTTTTGTGACACCTTGTATATAGCCACACTATATTCAGAATGATGGTTTAAAACAAGTAAGAAATTATAATTTGATTTCTTAAAAAAATTGAAAGTGTAAATTATACCGTGAGTTCAAAAAATTTAGATAAGATAATTTCGTCTTCATTTGCAGGTAGAATTGTTTTTGCTAATAAATTTACAAAATTAGTTGTTCCAGGGATTCAGCAAAATTAAAGACCAGTAGCCAGCCAAATGTTTAATTATATTTTAATTTAATTTGTACCACGTTTTCGTAATTTCTTTTGAATATTCGCAACTAAGCTGACCTCACTTGTGCCCTGTTTTCGCGAAACGACAATGCAGAAAATGCGAAAACCGTTGTAAGAATAAAATTAGTTGAGAAATCAATATTTAAAAAAATGCATTCGTTCTAAACCAATTCATTGTTTGTAAAAATGGTGCTCTTTCCTCAGTTAAAAAAATAACAATCTATAGAAACCAATACATTATTTAATACGCGAAGTAACGAAAGCGAAAATCAACCATTCAAACATAAAAATGAAACAGTTATCTGATAAAAATAAACTTGCTCAGCCTAAGGCAAATTTAAAAAAAAACATAACTGGATTAGCAAAAAATTACTTTCAAATTTAAACAAACGACTGACATAATAAATCTGTTCTAAATTCGTTTGATTTTGTTAACCAGGATTTCTGCATGCGAACAATTTAAAATGTGCATTATACATAAATAAATTCGACAAAAAAAGCAGTTTAAGAATTTTATTCGCGTTCAGGGCGTGCCTTTATAGTTAATTTTCCTTTTGACATTCAAAACTGAAACCTGCACGGTGTGCTTAAAGCGTGATTATTTTGGAGAAACGATTTAAAAAGCATTAAAATCGACGGAAGAAAGTAACCTTGTTATTTCCATGCTGCACGAGGGACAAAACGCGGTAATGCTTGAAGCTAAAATAAATTACGGTTGTCCTAGTAAAGTAAGCAAACTAGTTTATGCGACGACAGTATAGAAAGAACATTATAGTGAATTTGTTTTTAAAATTAAGACAAGGTTAAAATAAAAACTGGTCGGTATGGATTTATTTTTTGATTTCCTGTTCAAATTTGTATGTTATTAGTGGAAATTTATGTTGCGACCTTAACAAAAATTCCTTATACAAAGTTTTATTATAATTGTTACATTCTAAAGACTGAAACTTGAGTGTGATAATGGAAGTTTAATGGTTTCAGACAAAAAAAGAAATGAAATTTAGTTGTTGGCCCCAGTTGTTTCTTTTCTATTCATTTATTAAGAAAATAGTATTTAGAGTATGTCGTCCAAACACGATAAAATGATACAACAAGATATTTTCCAGATTGAACTGAAGTTGCAGGTTTATGAAGATAACCCTAATGTGCTTTTGTCTTCTAAAATCGTCCTTAGTTTAGTAGTACTTAGATTATATAAAAAAATTGAAACACGTTCATTTTGTGGTTAACCTAGAAAACTGTTAAAGGGGTATGCTGTAGATGCTGAGCTTCCTTTTCTTTGAAATATTTTTTTAAATTTCATTTAGGAAATGAAAGCACTATTTGGAAACAACATATTACGTTCCTGCGACAAAATCTTCCAACTATTATTTCCTTTAATGTTATCAGGTAAGATAAGAACGTAAAATACAAGGAAAAGAGAAAAGAAATAAAGATAGTAGTTAGGAAAGCTAAGTAAGATTAATGGTTAAAATTCGAACAAAAGATGACAAAAAATTATAGAGAAAATCAAAATTTGTTTTATGGGACCTTAAAACAACTAAGAAAGAAAAAATAATATAACATGACAAATATAAAAGGTAAATATGGAAATATAATTACAGAAGAAGATAAAATAATGGATAGACGGAAACAATATTTCAAAGAACTAACAGAGCATATTAAAGAAGAGGAAATAAGAGTACCCAGAAGTAAAATAAAATTAGATAAAGCACCAGGAAGAGATAACATTACCCAGGAAATGATCAAATACTATATGGGAGAAGAGGAAAATAATTAAAATAATGAACGAGGCAATAAACAGAAGAAAGTTCCCCGGGATTGGAAGTCAGGAATAATACTCCCCATTTATAAAAAAGGGGATAAACATGAATTCGGCAATTACAGGGGGATAACGTTAGGCAGCGTCCCAGGAAAGTTATTGGCAAGAATAATAGAGAAAAGAATAAGAAACAAAATTGAAGTTACAATAGAGGATACGCAGTGCGGATTCAGAAGTGGAAAAAGCACACAAGACCTAATGTTTACAATAAGACAGGGAATTCAAGTTTGCTTTATAAACGTAGAAAAGGCTTTTGGTAGAATAAGAAGAGATGATATATGGAGAATTCTAGAGAAATGTGGGATAAAAGTAATAAAAGCTATGCACCATAATAATATAAACACCATAAGAACAAACAATGAACAATCCAAAGAATTTGTAATAGAGATAGGGGTTAAACAGGGATGCATGTGGAGCCTTTTACTGTTTGCGATAGTGTTAGATGCAGCTATAAAAGAAGTAAAGAAAAATATGAGAGAAGTAAAATTAGTATACTGGAAAATGAGAAAAAAACAACTAACTGAACTGATGTTCGCAGATGATATGACACATCTGAGCCAACTCGGAAATGGATCTACAACATAATTTGGAAGTGCTGGATAGAGAATTACAGAAGATAAATATGAATATAAACATAGACAAAACAAGTGGAATAAAACATTTTAAACATTTTACATAATATAAGACTACAGGGAAAATGAATAGAACAGGTGAATAGCTATTTATACTTAGAATCAATAGTAGAAAGAAATGGCAGGATATGCAACGAGCTAAATGAAAGAATGGAAAAACAGGAAGAATGTTTGATATGATGAAAAAAACGTACTTAGGAAATAAAGAAATACCAAAACGGAAGTAGTTAAGAAGGTAGTAAGACCAGCAATAATGTATGTACAAGGTGGTCCAAATTGGACACTTTTGATAGGAAACACCAATTTCTAGAGGAGCTAGAAAAAAACTAACCTACATGTTACGAGCTCGATTTTTGTGAGAAAGTGAATGTCGAAAACCGCACATCGATATCTTGAACTGTTTAGAAGATATAGGGTGGTTTTCAATTTTGTGCATTTTTGACCCACCCCCGTAACTTATTTATTTATGAATATTTTTTGTTTCTGTAAAAACATTCTTGAGGCACTTTTTTTAAAGGAATCCAATGGTGTCCCAAGTTTTTTTGTAAAAAGAATGGTTTTGAAGATATGACATAAACTTGTATTTTTTCTTATGGACTACCCTATATATTTTTGCATATTCTTTTTCTAAATATATAAAATACTTGCTACTTTCCTTTTTAAACATTTATTTTATAACAGCTATAAGTTTATTTCGTTTTATTGTTCAACATGGCACTCCAGATTAACAAAATTCATCTTATACTATTTTAGAAACAGCAATAAGAAAAAATACAAGTTTATGTCATAGCTTCAAAACCATTCTTTTTACAAAAAAACTTGGGACACCATTGGATTCCTTTAAAAAAAGTGCCTTAAGAATGTTTTTACAGAAACAAAAAATATTTATAAATAAATAAGTTACAGGGGTGGGTCAAAAATGCACAAAATTGAAAACCACCCTATATCTTCTAAACAGTTCAAGATATCGATGTGCGGTTTTCGGCATTCACTTTCTCACAAAAATCGAGCTCGTAACATGTAGGTTAGTTTTTTTCTAGCTCCTCTAGAAATTGGTGTTTCCTATCAAAAGTGTCCAATTTGGACCACCCTGTACAGTAGCGAGACGTGGACACTATCAGAAAAACATAAAGAAGAATAAATGCAATGGAAATGCGCTTTTAGAGGAAAATAGAGGGTAAAACGAGGAGGGATGGAATAAGGAATAAGACATGTAGGCAGCTACTAACGATTAAATCCATAAATAGAAGAAGGACAACTACGATGGTTTGGACATGTGTGCCGTATGCCGGACATAAGGCTTACAAGAAGAGTGTATGAAACAAAAGTGCAAGGAAAAAGCAAAAGAGGAGGATCAAGAAACTGCGGTTTTAAAATTTTATTTCATACTGTCTGGTAAATTCAGTTTCCCGGCGCCATTTTGGGTCCGGAAAATGAGCTATTACGGTATCAGAGCCGGAAAATGTTGCTTGTCAACATTTTCCGGACAGTTATTTTATGCACCCAATCAGAGCCCGTAAAAGTCTAACCAAGCCACACCTACCGGCTTTGACACAGTAATGTCACATGTTGACGTTTTGAAAAAGCGTCACATGTAAAAATTAAAAATCAAATTGTTGACAGTATGAAATAAAATACATAACGACATTCGTCCGTGAACTCTTTTTACAGTACTCGTTTCGAGTTTCAAGACTCGGCTCCTTGCGTCGCCTCGTCTTTAAACATCTTATATTACTCGTACTGTAAAATATGAGTTCCCGGACTTGTGACGTTAATTACTATTAAGGTTAAAGAAATGTCTTCTTTTATTAGTTTTAAAATTAGTTTTAACATTTTAATATAAAAATCTTAAAATATAATTAATTATTTCAAAAACCTCTTCATCTGTTGTCTTCCACGTATGCCCCTTTTCGTACATCTTCTGACCTCCATAATTTTTTAAATTGGTTAGATCTGGCCGCTATATCAAAAAAAGAAAAAAACTTAGAAAGAAACACCCGCGTAAGCCTGCGAATTATTCACTTTATCAAGATAATGTAACACAATACATCCTGTGTATGTCGGTGAATTTAATCTTTAACTCTGAATCTTTTAATGGCTTTAATGTCTTAAATAACCTTCAAGGTTCAACGTTTTCTTTTTAAAATTTTGGGATTTTATAGAAATTTTTATGGAGAAGATTGTACGGAAGATGAGATTTAAAAACGCTGTGAGACTTGGAAAATTGCGATTTTTAATGCAGGGTGGTCATCCACTTCGTGTTTTGTTGATGGCACCTTTATTACACGAATTAGAGGAAAATTTTAAATAGACACGTTGCTTATAGTCACAGGCAATGCGTATATCACTCAAAAGAGAATTTAATTCTACTTAATCCAATATTAAAATAAACAGGGTGTTCTGGTTAAATACATGAGTTTCATTTAGATGGGCGTATGGATATGGATAAAAGTTCTGTAGCATAAGCTATAAATTTCAAATTTCTATTTTTTTTTGGTTCACAAACTTCGGTTTTTAGGGACATGTAAATAGGAGGAATGTTTAGAAATTCTCCAATAAATCAAAACACTTGATTCTAGATACTAAGAATTTGTATGTTTTAGATTTTTAATTTGAAAGCTCTATTCAAAATAAATAAATAAATAAATAGTAGTATGTTCCACTTAAAATAACGAAGTTATGTTGTCCCTTAAAAAGAGAACACCCTTATAATAAATAATGTTTTTAGCTGGATGCATAATGAGGCAATACAAAGGTATATTGGATCGAAAACAGAAATCGAAGTAGTCCTACCCAGACCTACATGAAACGCAATGTAGAAAAGAGAGCCAGTGCATAATAAGTGGGTCCATATCAACTGACTTGAAAGCAACTTGAGGAGGACTAGGGAAAATAAAATAAATATAGAAACGACAGAAGGGAAAATCGCAAAAAAAAAACTAAAACTAAAAGGAAAAAACGGTGAAAAATATAAGATGACTATAATGTATCAAATAAAAATGAAAATGTGTCTTGTATTTATGTAACTCAAATTACTGAGAATTATCAGTAGGTACAATATTTAGATACAAAGAGGAACCTACAGAAACATGGATATACTCTAGAACTGGAACCGGACAGAAAAATGAATGTAACGAGTTAAAGAGAAGCAAACGTAAATTCGGACTGTTATTTAAAACCAAAAATTAAGTAAAGTAAAGTACCATATTAACCAAATGGATCAAAAAATGGAAAAACTGCAAGTATCTCCAACCTCAATAAAACATAATTAAGCTAGAAATGGGGAAAAATAAAAATTGCATTAAGGGACTTTTGTCTGAGGAAGTTATGTTACGCAAAAAGGTACTAAGGAAGAAAAAATTAATTGATAAAGAGTGGAAAGAAATGATGCAAAATAAAAATAAGATGAGATAACAACTAAAATGGAAGACCAGACTGGCGTACGAAAGCACGTGTTTTGCCTTTTGTTTAAATAAAAAAGAAAAACAAAAATTTGGCGAAATGAATAAAAATTTTATAGTGAAATTTTGAAATTCTTTTCTAATAATCCGCATAGATCAACATAGTCCATTGCTCGAGCACTATGCATCAATGAATGTATTATTAGACGGACTATACAGAAATTTAATAATGATGGTTCAATCAAAGATAAACAGTGAAATGGCCACCATAAAGGTACGAATTAGAGAAAGAAAGATTGAAAAGAAATCAGACAGAATCGATCAGTTAAACTCGAGACATATCAAAATCTGCAGGGGTACCACAGTCTAGCGTGCAAAAGATTAAGAAAAGAACAGGTGTTCTAACTTAAAAAAATAAATAAAAAGCACCTAAACGAACACCCGAGCAACTCAAAAAGGCAGTATAAGTTTATAAAAAAGATGTCTGAATTGTTTTAGATTTAAAAATTAATTTTTTATTATACCTGCATCATAATCTTTATACTTTTTTCTAACACTAATATCTTATACTGTTTCTATGGTGCATAAGAGCTCACTTGTTATGTTTCCTTTAAAATACGCTTTCTCTATAAAATACGTCGTCAATGACAACGTATTTTATTGGACTTTAAATGCGTCGTTGCCTAGCAATCTTCGAATTTTGTGTATTATGACGCGTCTCAAATAATAATTTATTAAAATTTCTAATAATATATTAGTGAAAGAAAATGTCCGATATTAGTGTTAGAAAAAATCTTGAAGACAACTCGTGTTATATAGTTTAAAAATCTCGGTCTATCAAATCCTCGGCTCACTTCGTTCGCTCGGATTTGAACTACGACCTTGATTTTTAAACCTTCTATAAAACACTTGTTGTCTTATAGCTATTAAGACAACAAGTGTTTTATAGAAGGTTTAAAAATTAAGGTCGTGGTTCAAATCCGAGCGAACGAAGTGAGCCGAGGATTTGATAGACCGAGATTTTTAAACTATAAAACACGAGTTGTCTTCAAGATTTTTTCTAACACTAATATCAGACATTTTCTTTCACTAATATATTATTAGAAATTTTAATAAATTATTATTTGAGACGCGTCATAATACACAAAATGCGAAGATTGCTAGGCAACGACGTATTTAAAGGCCTATAAAATACGTTGTCATTGACGACGTATTTTATAGAGGAAGCGTATTTTAAAGGAAACATAACAAGTGAGCTCTTATGCACCATAGAAACAGTATAAGATATTAGTGTTAGAAAAATAACTATAAACTAATGAGCGTGCGAAAAAGGACGATTAAAACACGCCGAGTTTTAAAGTTGCCTAGGTAACAACAACGTTTTATAAGAAATTTACATAACAACCAAACAACAACTGCTAATCATCTCTATGTAACGTGATGGGATCCACACGTCACCTTGTAAAATGAATCTAAATTTTTCAATTTTTTACTCTAATTTTTACAATATAATGCAGTGTAGGTAGGTATAATAAAAAATAGCGTATAATACACGTGTATAAGAGCCTTTAAAGCACTTGCGCCGCTAAAAACACTCGGCGTTGCCTCGGGTTCTTAAACCCGTCGCGCGTGCTTTAAAGGCTTTCTTATACACTTGAACACTTGTATTATTATACTATTAATACGTTGTCGGGTCAGCAGTATAATATGTTGCCTGCAGAGAAGATCTTTGCAGCGGAATCCAAAATGTGTTTTGTTGGAAAAAAGTTCTTGTTTGGCAAGCCATTTGTAAATGTGGTAAAAGGAGCGCTCTATTTTTCACAACTGGCACAATAAACACTGAAACCTATATCAACATATCTATAAAAATAATTACTTAAAATTCTTAGAGAGTATGATAAAAATACGTTGCTTTTGACAGATTTGGTACTAGTTCGCTATACCAAAGAAACCGTAGAATGGTTTCCGAGGAATTAGCTACGTGGAAGAGGAATGTCCCAGAAGTGCGACCGGTAAAACGGCTATTATGAATGTGAAGTTAAATAATTAGACTGGTGAAACGGTTAAAAGCATAGAAGTGCTGAAAATTTATTGGAATAGACTAAATTAGAAATTGGGAGAAAATAAGATGAAATGTTTAATGGTGGGAAATTGAATAAAGATGAGAAACTTTGTTAATAACAAAAGTCGAGAAATTGTCTATGTTTAAATTTTTTATTTTAATTTATACTAGTTTTACTTCATATAAATAAATTTGTTATATCTATTTCTTTTATTCCTTAAAATATAAGTGTTCAACATTTAGTTCACAGAATCAATAACACAAAGAACTGCTATCGATCTTGAATGGAACAGGAAGGAGATCGTGGAATAAGAACAACACCCCTTAAAAATAAAAATGGAAATATGGAACATAACAAAAATAATGTCATAGAATATACATTTTAATAATCTTCTAAATTGAAAAAGCGAATGAAAAGAAATAAAAAATATAATGAATAAGAAGCAACAGAAGTACCTACACAAACATTTACAGAAAATGAGAAACAACAAAGCCCTTCCCCCTGGTGAGGGTGAAAGAGTAAATGAAATGTTAGAATACGGAAATGAGCAGCTAAAAAAATTGACAAACAGTTTTGTGCTGCATACAGGGTGTATTTGAAGTGACCGTATTCCTTTTAGGAGGTGTTAGTATAGGTCATTTGTAATCGATTTGGCCCTATAATGTATTATCCAAAGCCCACTGGTTTTCGAGATATTTTAATTTTTGTGTTTTTCCAGAAATGCACCATATTTTAGTACTAATATTGAAAACAAAACAAATTAGTAGCAATTATTGCCAATGTTTCGATTGTTATCGTTAGTTTAGATTCTGTTGTTAACTGTAAATCAGAAATTATGTTAGTTAGTTTGATAAGAAAGAATTGCCAGAGCTTAAATCCACAGTTACTGGAAGAGAAATCAAAGAACTCGAAGATTTATCCTAATTTATTCCAAAAATTTGATAATACATTAAACGTGCAAATTATTTGAAAAACTTCTCTATTTTATTACCTTTCAAATGAGGTATAGTTTTTTAAGAAATACCCCATAGTTCCAAAGTTATCGTAAAAACATTAAACTCGAGTGTTGCGAATTCATATTCTACTATTTTAAAAGTAAGCCAATAAATTAAACTTGGCAAGTAAATTAAACACGATGAAAAAAATATTTTATTAATAGGTTTTTACAAATTATTTTCAAATTGAGCACCTCTATTAGGTATTTCTAGGGCATATCACCAAATCAAATTGGTTTTCTTGTTTTACTTTTATGTTAATTTTTACAATAATTGTTTTGACAAGAAATAAACCTTGTTAAAGTGCTTCAACAAGTTTATGAATTTTTGAATGTGAAAATGGCGTTTTCAAATAGAGAATATGCCAATATTCTTTTTATTTACGGATTTTGCCACGGAAATGCTGCAGAAGCGCAACGGGAATATCAGCGTCGTTTTCCAAATAGTCGCGTTCCGCATGTATCCGTGTTTTCCACTACCTTCCGACGAATCTCCGAAACGGGTAGTGTTGTACGTGTTGCACATGAAGCTGCAGGTGCAAGAGTTAATGTTAATGTAGAGGAAGAAATCTTGAATAGTTTTCACGAAGATCCTTCACGCAGTACAAGAGAGGTAACTCGTCACTTGGGTGTGTCACATTCAAAAGTTTGGTCAGTTCTTCATAAATCAGGACACCACCCATATCATTACACTACAGTCTAAGGACTAGAACATGGGGATCTGGGACGAAGGATTGAATTCTGTAGGTACATTTTAAATAAAAATACCCAATACAGAACTTTTTTATCGAGAATTTGGTGGACAGATGAATCAAAATTTAATCGTGAAGGTGTTACAAATTTACATAACTTACATCATTGGGCAGAAGAAAATCCCCATTTAACCAGGGACACAAGCTTTCAGAGAAAATTTAGCGTTAACGTTTGGATGGGAATTATTTGAAATAATTTATTAGGGCCTCATTTTTTACCTGATAACCTGAATGGTGCAGCATACGAAGAGCTTCTTCTTAACAATTTATTTGAAATGCTAGACGACGTACCCCTTGCTAACCGACGCTCAATGATATTTCAGCACGACGGTGTCCCGCGCACTACTCTCTACGTTTGCGGGAGTTGTTAAATCAGTGGTTTCCAAATCGTTGGATTGGAAGGAGCGGACCAATATCGTGGCCCGCAAGGAGCCCTGATCTAACACCTCTTGATTTTTATGTTTGGGGACATTTTAAATCAATAGTTTACGCGGTGCAAATAAATACAAGGGAGCAGCTAGTAAACAAAATCCAAGAAGCTGCAGTTATTATACAAAATAATATCACCAACAAACCCACCAAGAGTGAGGTAATAAAACGAGCTCGAGCCTGCATCAGAAACAGAGGTGCTCAATTTGGAAATAATTTGTAAAAACCTATTAATAAAATATTTTTAAAAATAGTAGAATATGAATTCGCAACACTCGAGTTTAATGTTTTTACGATATCTTTGGAACTATGAGGTATTTCTTAAAAAACTATACCTCATTTGAAAGGTAATAAAATAGAGAAGTTTTTCAAATAATTTGCACGTTTAATGTGTTGTCAAATTTTTGGAATAAATTAGGATAGATCTTCGAGTTCTTTGATTTCTCTTCCAGTAACTGTGGATTTAAGCTCTGGCAATTCTTTCTTATCAAACTAACTAACATAATTTCTGATTTACAGTTAACAACAGAATCTAAACTAACGATAACAATCGAAACATTGGCAATAATTGCTACTAATTTGTTTTGTTTTCAATATTAGTACTAAAATATGGTGCATTTCTGGAAAAACACAAAAATTAAAATATCTCGAAAACCAGTAGGCTTTGGATAATACATTATAGGGTCAAATCGATTACAAATGACCTATACTAACACCTCCTAAAAGGAATACGGTCACTTCAAATACACCCTGTATATTGAAGAAAGAAAATTGCCAGAAGAGGAAAAAGCTGGAGTAATTATTTTAATGCCCAAAAAATGTTACAAAGAACACCAACAGCTACCGAGGGATTAATATTGGTTTGTGCGTTCTTAAAAGAGCGAAACTTTATACCGAAAAATATTGGGAGACTATTAAGAGGGCTTTAAGATAAATCAAGTTAGAAACAGTTGTGAATTTAAAATTCCTTGGACCAACGTGGGCTTGATAGTATAAAAAACAGAAAGAGGGTATTTAAAGCATGATTAAAATTAAAATTCTCAAAGAGCAAGTCTGAGTAAATAGTGGAGTTTGACAAGGGGGCGCTTTGTCGGTAGTTGTATTCAATACGGATTAGTGAATAATAAACACCAGAGGAATTCAAATAGTAGCATATGTAGATGACAAGAAAGGGTTTTGTAACAGCATTTCAAAGAAATCAGGAAACATTCACATCCATGGGACTTCAGGTGAATGAGAAGAAGACAAAATACATGATGTATGGAAGAAACGCAGAAATTAAAACAAATAAATTAGGAATAAACAACTACAGTGTCAAAAATTTAAACAATTTCCGATATTAAGAATCGCAATAAGAATAAGTAACACTATTAAACGAAGTAAATAAATAAAAGCATGACTCCTGGCAGACAAAATAACTTAGTCAAGAAATGAAATTAAAAATTTATATCTTAATAAAACTAATAACAACATATGCGATTAGAACAAGAAGAAAGAGCAATTACTGATATTTGAATAAAAATAGTAAAAGGAAACAAATATGGAACAATGCGAATATAGTAATTTGGACATGTAACATCTTCTTCTTCTTCTTTAATCAGCATCTTCGGTCCGCATGCGGACATATGCCCCCATTTCTTTTCATTTATCTCTTTCTCGTGCTATTTACATCCATCTTTTCCCAACTTCGCTTTTTTCCTCGTGGTTTCCAGTCTGTCATGATTGGCACCCATCTTGTTGGATCCATTCTGGCTATGTGTCCGGCCCATCGCCATTTCATTTTTGTTACTGTCTGTCCAATGTCTTTCATTTTTGTTTGTTGTTTAATGCAGTGTATTGGCTTCCTATCTTTCAGTACGATGTTTAATATTGCTCGTTCTTTGGGTTACTTGTAACAGTTTATGTAATGTTCTTTTTCTGAAAGCCCATGTCTTGGTACCATATATCAGTACGGGAATAACTCATTTCCTCAGTACTTCTACTTTCATACGAGTTGTAAATTTCTTCTCCTTGTTTCGTAGAATGTAGTTCAGTTTTCCGAAGGCTATTCAAGCTAATCTAATTCTGCGTTGTAAATCTGCGCGTTGCATGTTTTTATCCACATTTATCATTTGTTCTAGGTATATGTATTTGCTCACTGTTTCTATTGTTTCATTTCCTAGTGTTGTCTCGTCTTCATGTTGGTTTAACGATTTGCGCATTATTTTGGTCTTGTTTATGGTAAGTATAATTTCTTCTGACTTTTCCTATAGTTCTTGTAGCATTTCATCTACGATACGACATCGTCGGTAAATCTTAGATTGTTTATTCTTTCTGCAATAATAACTATTTCTCTGCAGCTTTTTAAACACGTCTTCTATCGTTAAAGTAAATAATTTTGGGGAAATTGCGTCACCCTGACGGGTTCCTCTTTTTATCTTAGGATTTGTTTCTTCGTGTAGTTTTATTACGCTTGTGGCTAATAGAAAATATTTACAAAGAAGCCGCAAGCGTAATAAAAAACATGTAACATAGGTACACTGTGGATAAAAACAATAAAGGTGGATTCACACATAGAAGACTGTGCGTCGACCGTGCGCCCACTGTACCGCGACCGTACAATGTCGTAAGAATTCACACATTGTATAAAGTCGTGTTGTCTGATTTGGTAGTGTGTTAGTATTGACAATTAAAATATAACAAAATAAAATAGATCAAACAGAATTGCTTGTACTTTATAAAGAAGAAACGAGGAGAAAGGAACACAGAAAATCAAAATACTGTATTCGCGATGATTTTAGAGCAAGTGAAGAAGAACCAGTATAATTAGACACAAGTCAAAACTGTCTTTTATGTGTGAAAAAATTATTTTCAATGTAATTTAAATGGAAACCACCTCTGTGATTTTTAGGAACACAACACGGCTGCCGCACGGTCGGCATACAGTCTTGTACGTTGTACGTGTGAATCCACCTTAAAAGTGATAACGGAATAGTACCCAAACCAAGAATGCTAAAGCATGCGCTAAAACAAAATTGAGAGCCAACGTAAAAGAAAACTAAAAGTATTAAACATAAAAAAACAAAAAACAAAAGTGATAGAAAGAATATCTGAACGGAACATGTAATTAATTCACTCCAATAAAAGCAAATTAAATTCAATATCAAATTTGGAATGGTATTATACGTAAGAGCAAGAGAATAAACTAAGATGTGACTTATTTGTCAGTGACTAACCTTATATATTTATGGTTTTTAGCGATTTTTATAGAAAAAAACTCAGTAGGTACCCTCTAACAATTTAGGAAATAAGAAAAACGAAAAATCAAGAGGAAGAGGAAGAGCACATAGAAAAAGAATGACGGGAGGAATAAAAAGAAGGAATAACAGAAAACAACGAAATAATAAGAAATGAAAACAAAAAGGAGAAGAAGAAGATCAAACAGAAGGTATAAAAAAGAAAAAGAAAGAAAGCGGAAGAGGAAGAAGAAGAAGGATAAAAGGCCAAAAGAGGAATCTAAAGAAGAGTAAAACATATTACGAAAACACGAAAAAAAAGAATCACAGAAAAAAGGAAATAAGCAAAATTGGAAAAAAACATAGGTCGGCAATAGTGAAGCGAGAATTCTTTCCCCAAACATCTTTATATTTATGCTTTTTAACGAATTTTATATAACAAAATTAGTGAATAAAACTAACAAACAAAAAGAAAACCAAGTTTAAAATTAATGCTGAATTACCAGCACTCCGAAAATGCCTTTATAATAGAACAATAATTCAAATTAGTATATTAATTAATGCAATATGCAACAACGAAACCCAATTCTTAAAAACAAAGCAAATAACAGGTAAATCGAAAATCACGCGGTCAACTGGCCCGGCAAGAAATTTGCAATAAGAGGTAATTCTTGCGGATATCTTTTAAAACAACATAATAGGATGTTACATTCATTTGAATACAATAACAACCAGCAACCAATTACATAATGCGAAAAGTGGTTCCCAAATATCTTAATTAGAAACTCACCTAAGATAGTTACAACACCGTTAATGATACTTTATGATAACGAAAACGCACAGATCCGACGTGGGAATCTTTTTGTGGCAAATAAAATATTTCGAATATTTGTTATTTCACGAAACTGGAAATTTATAAACGGTTTATGTCATACTAATTGCTTATTGTTTGGTTAAATAAAGTTTTAATTAGAGTACGTACGCTTTGAAAGAAAAACATACATAAACCAAAATATTTGGATAGTTTCACAACTCACTAGATTTGGAGTTTATTTACTGACTCGATAGATAATTAGCAAAGATCATGGCCAACTTTTCCATAAACTGGTAAATTAATCGTGGTATTTAAATAGAAAAAATGGAGCAAATAAATTTCTGCGTAAAAATTGAAAGCGTAAACAAGCACAAAAATGAAAACGTTTATCAAGTTGTACCTAGGCCTAGTTACAAATTTAAGTAAGGACAACATTTAAGTGTAAAAAAGTTAAATTTGTGTATGAATGACACAAGGTTATCTTGGTGTTTAATTTTTGTTAAAAAATTAGCAACGAGGTGTATTGTTGCGTTACACGAACCATTAATTCTTTATAAAGAACGGTAAACAATGTATTTATTTTGATAACGAAATGACATTGTAAAAAAAGGCCTTGAAATGCAGCATTACAATTGTTATAATTTTTTTCTTTGTATTTTCGGAAGATTAAGGAAGTGGTTTGTGGTTATACCCTGAACTCATTTAAGGCTGGAACCAATGTTTTGTAGATTTTCTAAGCTATTTTAGGATGTTTTAAATTTCTTATTTAATTGGTCATTTTATTGCAAAAAATTCAGTTGCTTTTAATTAAAGAAAATCTCACTTAACATATACCCAGGCTTACTTTAAAGGTTTAGAATACCAAAGAATGACTTTTTATAGTATTAAGATAGAAAATTTAAAGGCTGCGATTTTGCAAAAATGTTTTACCCTCACTGGACGACTCATCTAAAGGCTATAAACTGAGAAAAAAATTACGACGTTGGTTTTCCATCTCCAGAGTAGGCCTCTCATTGCCTACACCTAAGTAAGGCTTTTAAGAACCGTATTACCTCAAATTTATGTGAAATCGGATTGAAATTGGCATCAGATTGACTTAACCGAATCAAACCTCTTTCAAACAAGCAAAGAAGCAATAATTCTTGGAGTCCTGCAGACTAAAAGGAAGTTCGTAAAAACGTGTGCTGTTAAGGTCTGAAATTACCTTAGATTTATCTCAAACCAGACCAGATTGCAACATAAGATTGACTTAAGTGAATCAAACCCTCCTTCAAACAAGCAAAGAAGCAAGCAAATATTGGAGACCTGAAAACTAAAAGGAAGTTCGTAAAAATCTGTGTTGTTAAGCTCCGAACTACTTTAAAATTATCTCAGAATAGATTGAAATAAGCTTGAGATTGATTTAAATCGGTCAGTTTCTTCTTTAAATCGATAAATCAAGTAAATTATCTTTTTTGTTAGCATTAAAAACGAACCATAAAGCTTCACAATACTAGAATGGTTACTGATCACTGATCACTGATCACCACTAACTGACTTACTATATACCTCAAAACAGATTGAAATGTCACTCGTATTGACATATGTTGTGATCAGATCAGTCGATCAAATTATCTTTTACAAACTAAACAATACCAAAATTTTTTATTTTAAGAAACTGTAGAAGCTTTATAGGCATTTCGCAACCTAAAACACCTTCTGGCGGCCTAACCTGTACTTAACTAGATCCAAACGTGCTTCAAACTGACTTGATTCAATTCAATTCGCCTATAAACCAAGATTATTCTTCTTCTTGTTGTAATTAAAACAAAATTATTAAATTTTGTAAAACTTTTGTGACCTAAAATGATTACTGATGTTCGCTGAGGGATGTATTTATTCCCAAAAATAATAAAATTTTCACTCAGACTAACTTACGTCGATCGGATTATTTGTGGAAAACCATAAAATCAACAATGTTTTGTTTACATGAAGAATTTTGAAGTTTTATTGCAATTTTATAGCTTATTACACTTCTTGGCGATGTATTTCTTCTTAATTAGAGTCAAACGTGCTCCAAATTGATTTGGCTTGATCCGATTCTCCTATAAACCACACAAATTCTTCTTATTGTCCTAACTAAAAGAAAGTTTCTATGTCCTAAGATGCTTTTCGACGGCCACCACGGACCATATAAACTCCAAAATGATTTAAATTTTAGACAGATTAACTGAAATCGACCAGATTAATTTGTAGAAGCCAAAGAATCTGCAAATTGTAGATTTCAACAAGGATTTGAAAGCTGTTTAGAAATGTTCACAGCTTATAAAGCTTCCTAGCGACTTTTACAATCCACATTAGTTGATTGAAATTTAGTTTAAATCGACTTCAATGGATCTGTTTTGCCTTCGAAAACAGAAAATTAGAGAAAGTATCAAATAGAAAAAACGGATTTGATGCTCCCAGAATTTTTTTCAACCTATAAAACTCCGTAGCGACCTACAACGTCCGTTTTAGTTCAATGTTGCTCCACAGCAGGTTGAAATTTGGCTGTGATTGAGTTGAGTGGCTCCTTTGAGAACCTACGAGGGGTGTTCAAATTTAAACAGGAATGTTTAAGTTAAAACCACATCTGAAGACAATTCTAAAAATTAAATTATTTAAAGGTTAGCCGTGACTCTTGTTAACATATCCATGGTAATTGTTTCGATATAATATTATTTTGACAGTTACAGTTACAATGTCTGAAAGTTCTGTTCATTGTAGCGTGGAACAGCGTATAATAATCAAATTTCTTAAGAATGAAGGTGTAAATTCGACTGAAATTTTTACAAGACTGCGAGCACAATATGGCGATCAATGTCTTTCAAAAGGTCGAGTGTTTGAGTGGTCAAAATCCTTTAGAGACGGGAGAACGCATGTAGCAAATGAGCCTCATGTAAGGCGAGCTGCAACTTCGGTTAATCGTGAAAATGAAGTAAAAGTTAATGCCCTTATTCAGGAAGACGGACGCGTAACAGTTCGTCAAATTTCTTAAAATTTACAAATTAGTGTCGTAAGTGTTGAAGAGATCATAAAAAACAAGCTAAAGTATCGTAAGGTGAGTGCCAGGTGGATTTCGTGCTTCTTGACTAAAGAACACAAGTTGAATCATTTGCAAATCGCTTCTGGGACCTTCTTCCGCATCCAGCATACAGTCCTGATCTTGCTCCCTCTGATTTTTATTTGTTTAGCCCATTAAAAGAATTTTTAGCCGGGAAAAGATTTCAGTCAAATAATGACGTTATCGAAGCTGTTCAGGAGTGGATACGCATGCAACCCAAAGACTTCTTCCAGCAAGGTATTAAAAAGCTTCCAGATCGTTGGCGCAAGTACATCACTAGGCAGGGAGATTACGTCGAAAAGTAATATAGTTTTCATCGTTGTAATATTGTAATAACTTTTTTATAAATAAATTCCTGTTTAAATTTGAACGCTCCTCGTATTTCATAAAGTCGAAGAAAAATTAGGAGTTTTCAAGAATTATAGAGCCGATAAAGCTCTCTCGCGACAAGGTCTGCATTAATTAACATCTGCCCCAAGGCAGATTGAAATTTGTCTGTGATTGACTTGAATGAATCAGATTTGCTCCCCAAAAACAGAAAATAAGGGAAAATATCAAATATAAAAAACGAATTTAAAGCTAACAGAATTTTTTCGGCCTACAAAACTTCTTAGCGACCTAAAAATTCGTTTTAGTTCAATTCTGTAACTTGAACCGATCCCTTGAAAATCCATTGAATTAAATCGAAGAAGCCTCCTCACGGCCGTAAAGGTCCGCATTAGTTAACATTTGCACCTTGGCAGATTGAAATTGGCCTGTATTTGACTTGAATGAATCAGATTTGTCCCCTTGGAAACTGAAAAGTAGGAACGTTTTCATTTCAACAAATTTTTTATTGTTTTGAAAATTCCTAGTTTTTTAAAAACATTACCGTCTTGTTTGCTTTTTTTGTCAGTCAACTGGAACTGGAATATTGGAACTTAACCCAGGAGGAGAGTTTTTTTTTTTATTAAATTCGAAACGCACTTTTCGCCACAAAAAACCACCCAGAGTGAAAAAGTTGATTTCTTCAACGCAACCAATTGAAGGAACCCATTTGGCAATTACCATCTCACATACTTGTTAGAATGTGACATTATGCCGTGCTGAATAACTCTAAATTGCGTACATGGGTGCCCTTTTAATTATTTTTTTCTTGCTTAAAAAAACGGATTTGGTGGCTCTGCTACCGCAAATTAATTCAGATTAATTAAATGTCTAGTTTTGTAATCGTCGTTACAGCAACACGTTTTGGGCATTCGTGCATGGTAAATTTCCGTGCCAATTCAAGTTTTGTAATTCGGAACTTTTTAACGTTCGCTAAT
This sequence comes from Melanotus villosus, assembly GCA_963082815.1. Classification (NCBI taxonomy): domain Eukaryota; kingdom Metazoa; phylum Arthropoda; class Insecta; order Coleoptera; family Elateridae; genus Melanotus; species Melanotus villosus. Next base: position 36,663,126 of record OY720426.1, on the reverse strand, counting down.
TAATATTCCTCGCTGACGAATTTTCAGTAAGAAGCTGACAAATAATTTCATTTTAAAGGGCGAAGATGGAACGTGGTATATGTTTACATAATTTTGAAGGGGTTTATAAGCCAGAATAAGCGTAATCATTCGAAAAAAAGAAAATTCCTTAATACTTACAAAAAAAGTAGGTTTTTCGCTAAGTAGGAACAAACTAAACCAACTAATATTTCCATTTTTTACTGAACCTTTTCATGTTTTTTTATGAAAAGAAGGAAGTCTAACCTATACTTAATTTTTCTATTTTTATCGAATTAAAGTGACTTTCGTTTGACCGTAATTTTTAATTTCTTTTCTAAAGCTACTTAAAATAAATAATCCTTATATATACGTATTAGGAAAATGTTTCTAGCTTATCCTTCTTTATAGTTTACATTAACATAAGGAACAGTAAAAATTTAATTCTGCTCCGGAAGAATTTGTCAAAAGTTGTCACGCTTACCTTGGTTGCAAACAAATAAAGAAAAACCGTTGCTAATCTCCGTCAAAAAAGGCCTCCTTTTCTTATATAAAACCAAAAAGCGCCAAGCACTTCTTAAGTAAGAAAGGAAAGGAGTTTATTTAGCTTAGCCAACTTGATTTAAAGCAAAATACTTTGGGTCAACGTTCTCTTGCGTAGTAAATTAATTATTACAATTTCAGGAATAAACTTTTAAAGTTGCACACCTATTAATAATTATTCGAAAACATAAATCTTAAAGCGTTTCATAAACGCAAATTGTACAGAAAAGTAGAATAATAGTTAAACATTCATCTTCGACGAAGTTTCCTTTCACGTTGTTTTAAATTAAAGGAAATGAACCGAAATGAACTTTAACATAGAAAAAAATCACAAAAGATTAATGAAGTGCTAGTAAAACCACAATTCGGTAATTTGCTGGATGAAAGTATGAATTAAAGCCTCGTTAAGATGGTTACTTAGGGTAAAACTTAATTACGGCCACAACAATTGAAAAAACCACAAAGAAAGAGTGGTGAAAGTTTAACTAATTCTAAAGGCATACAATTTAAAAAAGAGAAAAACGTACGTGATAATTACTAACTTATATAGAACAAAGTGAAGGTAGTTTTCATATCTTAATCAAGGGCAAGTTCTGTTTTTAATTTCTTTAATTTTAATATCGAGCACGTTCCCTTTTTTTCCTAAATGTAAAACGTCAAATTAAAACAAAATTTATGTTCTATTGAACTCATTTACAGTTATGCATATTAATTGTTTATTAAATGAAGTGAAACCGTTCACTTGTTCAGATTAAGTACACTGACATACAAATCAAGTGCTCATTGAAGAGTTAAAAAATTGTTAGAGAATCAACACTGATTCAGCTGTAAGCGATGGTATACAAACCTCGAAATGCTTCTTTAATTACTTCTTAAAAACGTACATCATTTCCGGTGCATTTACTTTGTATCCGGCCAAGTTGGATTATCGAATGCAGTTTTGGACATTGGAATGTAAAGAAATTTCAAGATAAGAATCTTAAATTATATTAAAAAAGTTTGACGAACTTCTTTGGAATTTAAATAGCATGCCTAAAATTACAAGGACAAGAATTGGAGTAATACGTCAGCTTAAACTAAAATTGTTAAAAGGAAATATCATATATACTGCACTTGTTTTCTTAATATGGGCGAGGCGGTAGAGATTGACCTTGCTTGGAATATTGACCTCAAAATTTTCCGCATTACTATAGAGATGTAAATTATTAAAGTTTTAGATTAATAAAACTTACATTAATTGACACGAGAATTAGTTGATGTATGACAAAGGACTGTAATTCACCAAAATAGGCTTAATTACTTATGTATCCCCCGATGCGTTGCTGTCGCGAGTCGCGTTTCTGCATTAAAAACCTAAACATTTGCGCAAATCCCTGATTACTATTTTAAAGACACTTACGTTTGAGTATCTTTGAGTATTAAGCATTGAGTACCAAAATATAAAAACAAATATAAATGCCAGCGCCCCACCTAGCGATTTTAATGAGGAAGCTTGTGTACAAAACCAAAAACACAGAATCCCTAAATTTACAGACTGGGATCCTTAAGCTTTGGTTTCCTAGGAAGCGGTGCCGTCATTTAGCGGCCGTAAAAGTACGGTGGGTGACGTCACGAAAAACGGTGTCGTGTTTTTTAAGCGAAGTGTTTTCCAAAAGAGCGGTAGCGCACACCCAACGTTAAAAGCGGAATAAATCAATGGATTTCTATGAAGACTTAGATTTAACGAACATAATATTATCGTCTTACGAGAATAGCTGCCCTGAGAAACAAAGTGCGGTCAGTTGTGATGGATCTTGGTGAACCATGGAGCCCAGACGTCTTTTCAACAGGGCCAAACGTGTTAGGGATTGGAACCAGTACAGAGAAGCACTAACAAAATATAAGAAAGAACTGAGAAAAGTTATGTGAAGAACACCGAAGGCATAAATGAAACGCCTACAACTACTAGACTCCATAAAGTACTCTCTAAAACCAATTCAAATGGAATCGTTCTCCTAAAAAAAGGAAATGTAATATACACGGAAAATGCCGAGGAAACTATAAGATTACTTTTAGGTACTCACGTCCCTGGCTCAACATTATGACATTTCCAACGAGCTACAAATTGACAGAAGCGTGCTTCAGGAAAAATATTCACACCCAATAGGGTACGATGGGTCATTAGTCATCAGTACCTTCAAGCCCTTCAAATCTTCGGTTGGAGATGGCATTTTCCTTGCTCTCTTGCATGGAGGGGTGTAAACGTAGCCTTTATACCAAAACCTGGAAATCGCCCGCAATCCCAGTCTAGGTCATATCATGTTATCAGTTTAACATCCTTTCTCCTCAAAACAATGGAAAAATAACAAATTTATATCTAAGGAGCGAGGCTCTGATAGCTAACCCGATTCATAACGAACAGTACGCTTATTAGTCTGGAAAATCAACTGTCTTGTAAACGCCCTCGTGAGAAAGGTTGAAAAGGCTCTAAACGAAAAAGAAATAGCCTTGCGCGCATTTATCGATGTAGAAACCGCCTACACCTACGTATAGATAACAAATGGACTAAGTAAGAAAGACATCGAACTACCTCCTATAAGGTGGATCGTGTCTATGCTTCAAAACGTGAATATAACTGCCAAGTTGGAAGAATTATTTGTTACTGCCAGGGCTGTAAAATAATGGCCCTAGACAGGGGTCTTATCGTCCTTGCTGTAACTCTTGGTTGTAAAGACCTTCTGATTAAGTTGTCCTATGAGAGCTTTAAAGTTCAAGCCTATGCGGATGACTTGGTCGCAATGATTACAGGCAAACACGAACAGATTACTTTTGGTTTCATGTAAAGAACCTCGATCATTATACACTTATGGTGCCTACAAGTAAAAAGCCAACCCAAGCAAAAGAGTAATTGTCCTTTTTACCAAAGGCAGAAGCTAAATCCTATAATGACAGTCCTTAATATACAGATAAACTTCTCCGTTGGGGGTAAATAGCTGGAAATTGTTCTCAACTAGAAACTCACCTGGAACCCACGTATGAAAAAGACCCTGGAAAAAGCAATGGCGGTACTATGGACTGGTCGCCAGTTTCTTGGGAGGACATGAGGACTTATATTAAAAATGATTTACTGGGCATATCTTACGATCGTTAGACTCATGGTCACTTATGCATCTTTCGACGGTGACGAAATACAAAAGAGATAAAGGCACGGGCACTACGATAAAAAGTGCAAAGACTTGCTTGTCTCGGAATTACGGGCACAATGCGCATGATCCCGACTGCAGTAATGGAGGCTACACTGGACTTTCTCCTCTAATGATCAAGATATAGTGAATGAGGCAGAATGGAGCAATGCAGCAACTGACTTTGATAAAAACACATTTAGCAATCTATGTTTATTTGTTTATGGTTTAACTTGAAACTCTTAACAACTTAAGTTACAAATTTTCTTTGGAGAAGTACTCATCTTTTAACTTTCGGATACACCAAGGTGAAGTATACTCTTATTAGATTCCAAAATTAATATAAATAAATTTATAGATTAAGGTACAAAAGAACCCTATAAGTTAATCAAGAATAAAATGTCCATTTAGGGTTAGCAGCAGGTCCTCTGAATTGTACTGGTTGTTTAGTACCGGTAGAATATTTCATAGTATTTCAAATAAGTAAAAAACTTAAACCATTGCCCTAAAATTTTCTAGATAGGTAGCCCCATGCCCCATATGTAAATAACTCGATTGCAGATAGTAAATTGTGAAAATGTTAACGTATCAAATTAGTATTAATGTGCAAAATGTGCTTTACATTTTAAACTACTACTACTTCCATAACTTATAAAAATCTTTGTTAAATAATTGTGTTTGCCTCTACGGTCAAATGGGTCAGTTATACCGTTAGCTTCTTTTAATTTGGTAAACCATGACCATAGAGTCTATGCCATGACTTAAACTACATTATTTTTGAGTTTTATTAAAAGGTGACAGAAATTTACAGTAAATTTAAGCAACTACATACTTCAACAAATACTTGCAATTTAATCAACTGGCAGCAGAAATTACCATTGGAATAATTTTCTTGCTGATTGGTTAGTACTAAACGTGTCACAATTATACGAGGCTAATTTAGGTCAAATGCAGTTGATACCATAAAGTATTGGCACTCATGACAATTAAACGGTTTCGACAGAAAATTGTCTTTTATAGACATATATTTTCCTCAGATTTTTGTTTTAATGTAGAGAAATGAGTACGTGGATCCACAGTTTATATAGCCGAAACAAAATTGTAAATTAATTAATAGCGGAGTAAGACGCAAAATGGCCAAATATTTTTTGATAAGTTCAACACCAGTTAAGATAGACATAAGAAGTTGGTTGGCCATACTACAGAAAACCTGATTGAGAATGTAGCTACTTGCCGTCAGAGGCGCTGATATAGTAATTTGCCGTTATTTATGTTTCAAATAGCTAAATTGTCAAATATTTATCATTATTGTTTCAAAAATGCAAATTTTGTACGTTTATTTAATACTTAACTGTACAACTGGCTTTAAACTGGTAACTGAGTTGGTTCCAAGTAAGTGTTGTAACTGCATCTAAGAATGCTTGCTAAAACATTGATATAATTCTACTTGTTACTGTCATTATTATAATCAATATTTATATTTTCTCCTTGACAGGCATGTAAAAACAAGTGGATTTACGATAGTGAGCTTATTTATAATGATTTTGTAATAAACATAGAGTGGGTTGCACAAAATTGTTGTCAAGTTAATGAATACTCAAAGTTGAGAAAAGTTGTTTTTTCACTACTAGTATTAGAAGATGTTATTATTGACCTTATTTTCGAGCCCAGAAGATGATTTTCTCTCCTAGTAGTCAATAATTTTTTATTATTGACTACTGGTTAATAATAGAAACAATTGCTCTGCCCTCAGGTGCCTATTTTAAATATGTTTTACCCAAATGTCAATTGAAATTAACCTCTCCCCTTGTTTTCAAGCAAGGCTATTTGATTTTTGTGGATATTTAGAAATAAATATACGCATCTGTCATTTTATTTTTTATTTATGTAAAAATGATTAATTAAAAGGAATAAAGGTGCTAGTAGTGAAAAAAATAGTATATAAACCACGGTAGAGAAGACTTTTCTCAGCCTCACAACTTATTTCCCTCCATGCTTCGCATGTCGGGAAATAATACTGCTCGGCTGAGAAAAATGTCTTCTCTACCTTGGTCTATAATATACTATTACAGATAAGTTATTTGAGATTTGAATTTGAATTTTGATTCGATTTTGTTCACTTTGATGAATAATTAATTTGTTGAAGTTGTTAAATCTTGTTGGTACAACTTGTTCACGAGCCCGCTAAAACGAGCCTGGTGTTTATCTTACTAAACAGCAAATAATAATTCTGGTAGAATATTGACGTTAATACTAATGATAAATTCATTTAGAACAAAGTCAAATGATATAGGAAACAACTAACAAAAACAACAAATAACTCAAAGGCACCACTGACGATTATGACTCCGTGAGAAGCGGTAGTGTCGTTCACTATAAAAGCAATTAACATTAAAAAAATTACCTAGGAATCGTCACTGGAACCTTCGGGCGTCATGTTGGTACTTCCATTAAGTAACTTTGTTTTATGATAAAGTTAGGCCACCATACCATAGTACAGAGAAAAACTATTTTGAACCTTCATAATAAAACAACGAAGAAATTTGAAAATTAAACCATTTATGACAAGAAATTATAGATCTAAGATTTTATTACCCTATAGTATCTCAGAAATAATTGAATTGCAGGTCTATTATTATAATGAAAAACTACATCCGCCGAATATTGCTTAAACTTACGTAACATCTGCAAAATTAGGGGCATATTTGGCTTTAAAGAAAAGTATAATTATAGAAATTAGAAAGGACCGACCAAAAACAACCTGTTGCAGATTTGAATATATAATTTTGTTTTAGTAATTTGTATTTATTGATAAAAAAGTAGGTGCAAGGCTATTTTTATGTAATTAGAGAAACTGTTGGGTTAGAAATCGGGAAGACACTAATTTTATAGTGATAATAATTAATAATAATTAATTATTCCGATAGGACTTATGTAATTATTTAAATTACTAAATATGAAAAATTACTCTTAGGTTGTAGAAAGCGCATCTAAATTCTGATAAAAACAACGTTGACTTTTCAAAGAAGTGTAGACTAACAGCAAGCTTGAAAAGTAACATTACAAATTCCTCTTGACAGTTAATTTAAGTTTAGAATTTATCCAGTATGGAAAAGTGTATGTAAATTAATGCGTGCGTAAGAAAACATCGCCCACGACATTGCAGTTTTGCACTTGCTGTTTGTTTTGTTCGACGTGATCACGTGATAAATGTTTTGAAGGCAACGATTATCAGATCAGTTGTAGGTTTTGAACTAGGTTTTCTTCAAGGAAATTATAAAAGCATCTGCAGAGTAGCGAAAGTTAATTCGAACAGATGGACATGTTATACGTTGTAAGCAAACGGGAGGCGCCATGTCATTAAACTGAAGATTCGCTAACCAGCAATTCTAATTACAAACAGAAAAACGAGGGAAGTTTACCCAACATTTAAAAGTTCCAAAATTTAGCATAAATTACTCGATTTTCGAAAGGCAGGAAAAGTTTTCAGAGCCTATTTTAAGTGTTTTGAGAGGAAAAACTAGGATTCAAAAATATCGGACGAACACATCATACCGAATTAAAGCAACAACCTCAATAATGTTGTAATTCATAGTGTAATAATGAATATCGACATTTTTTGGCGACTTCAGCGGCATTACGTTAAAATCCATAGCTTAAAGTTTTTATGCTCAGAAATTGAATCTCTAAGACTTTGACTTTCTTTAGTACCTATAGCAAAAACAAGTGAATTGTTATCGCAACGATGAAGTTCATGGCCTACTGTGCTTAAACCAAAATATGCTTATCTAATGAGTTCTTTAAATGGTAAAATTGCTGCTAAAAATTAAAAATTCTGAAAACTTGAAGAAGTTACTTTGATCGTTAAACTATGTTAATTTTACAGAACAAAAAGCAAAAGCAAAGACTTCTTCTTATAATCCAAGCCTAACTCTTTAATTATTAAATTTAAATTTAAAATCAAATTGAATAAAAATAGCAGGTGGTAAACGAGTACAATAAATCATAAATTGTGTTAGTTGCATCTTCGTTATTAAGTAATCCATTTTATTGCATCAGGATTAATAGAAAGTTTTTTTGTTGTTTATTAGGCTCATTAAATGCTATCGTTTGCGTTTTGTTTCGGTAATTTAATCTTTTGTTTAAATATTAAATTAATATTTTGTTAATTAAGAATATTTTTCTGCTTGAATAATTTGTAATTCGAATGTTTCTTTAGGTCATTAATTTTTATTGATAGAGTCTGGGTCGTCCTTCGTTATTTATTTGTTCCTCATAAATGCCGACTTTATGTTTCTGAAAATATTCGAAGGTCCTTGTAATTTTCGAAAAGGGTTTAATAAATTTTGGAATGCGTTTATTAAAGCGGGACTCGCAACAAAAATCGGATAAATGTAAGTAAACATAATTAAGGCCAAGAAAGAGGGATTTTCTTTTTTTTCCTTTTGCGTGACCTTCTTGGGCGTCGTAGCGTTTGTAAAAATAGGGCGTCCTTTTATGTACAACTTTCTTTAATTGTTTTTCCTTCATGCTGTTTTCTTACTGAAACGAACTAGAGTTATTTATTTGGTTTTATTAATTATACACTGTTTGCAACCAATCGATTTTACCATAAATTCAGAGTTCAATTTGCCCCAAAAAAATTAACCTCTCAACTTTAAAATTTCAGCCATAACCCATTAGAAATGTAAATATAATATCTGTGAAATTAAGTCTATCAGTTCTGAAGTTGTTTAATACCCTATTATAAATTTAAATTTAAGTGTTACGTAGTTAAAATTAGATTTATTTACAGAATTTATCACCAAACTAAGCCAACCAGCCTGTTAAGAATACATTAAAGTGGCGAATTCAGTAAAAAGGGTTGCAAACTAGTTACACATTATGCAATATAGAGCTATGTAAAACTGGTGTCAACTATCAAATGGCCTTGTTAGAAATTTTTAGTATGTTCTGTTTGAAATTCCAGTATACAAGTGTAAACTAAATTAATTTTAAAGTAAAACTTTTAGCTCTAAATTCTAATATTTAAATTCTGCCCCAGTAAATTGGGTTGCCTACATCGTTTTTTAATTTAAGAAATCGTCGAGAAGTGTACTGGAATGGATTTATAAATAGGTACTTAAAGAATACTTAAAACAGATCTGTTTCCCATATCCGGACTTTCTAGCAGATTTAAAATTTAAATAACTCAATCTGAATATCTTCTTTAACCAGTGAACCGTTAAGAAGTGCCTGATTCCGATAATGTTAAGTAAATTACGTAGGAAGTGTGTCATGTATTCACAGTTACATGGCCTCCTTTTCTTTCATTATTGAGAGTTTATGTTTTTTTTTTTCGTAGTCAGGAAACGCCTTTATTGGATATTTTAATAGATAAGCTTTTGACAAATTTAATTTTAATAAAATTCTCGATATAATTTCGTTAGTTTGAGGGTTAACTTGTATGCGTTCGAAACCTTGAAGGACTAACATTTTCGGACTGATGTAATCAGTGGAACTATTTTAAACGTACATTAGTGAAAATCGAAGGATTTGTTTGTAATTAAAAATAAGGACTTTATAATAGGAAAAAATAATGGTAAAGCTCGGATGTTCAGGCACAAACTTCCTGATTTTATTAAATTAGCTTCAAAACAACATTTGCAATAACGGAACTGAATTAACAACAAATCTGAATACAAATCCGATTGAAACTCATTATTTAATTACATAATCATAAACATAAACTAAAAAATAATTTGCATATTTGATTAGCGTACTTTACCTGGAAATGTAAATAAAACAGCGGCCTTGAATGAATGGGAAATTAAAAAGGTAATAACTATAAATTGTTATGTAAGTTCAATTTTTTATTCGCAATTTAGATTAATCTAAGAATAGAATGAACACGTAAAATGTGTTTGCAAAACTTTGAAATTATGAGAGAACGGTTCTGAAATGATAGGTACGTTGGGAAAGGTTTTATAAAATTGTTTTCGTTCTGGCAGAATTTCGACATGGTTATTTTTGTTGTATTTGTTTGAACTATGACTCGCAGTTTCACATGTCTAAGAATGACACTCGAATTAAGTTTTTGACAGTAATTTGTTCGAATAATAGTAATTTTGTGCTTTGAGGATTTTGCAATAATTGTTTAATTGTGTTGCTGTTTGTTGAAACGACACGCCGAATAAATTTTATTCTTGAAAAGTATTTACATGATGTACTCTTTGGTGAATCCTGGACCGGCGTAATATGTTTTGTCGTCCCAAACAAATGTTATAATTATAACATAAAAATTACATTTTTAGGAGAAATATGTCACCTCTTTATTTGAATGCCCCAAAAGCGGTCCACTTTGAGCCCTGTAAGTAGTGTAAGTCATACGATATTCTTACTTACTTACTTCATCGAGCCTTCTTGCACCTGTAGTCTCCAGAGATTTACTGTTTTCGTATCCAGGTTCTGTTAAAACATTAATTAGTTTGCATTGAAATTTGTTATGCATGTGCATGCAGTAAATTAAGTAGAACCTACGAATAAAAAGATACAGGAAGGAAACTAAGGTATTAGGGTCAGAGCTGGGAAGTAACTACAATAAAAGTTACTTTTTGTAACTTAGTTACTTCTAGTAACTTAGTTACTGTAACTTAGTTAGTTTTATTTTGCGGTAACTGTAACTAATTTATAGTTACTTTTTGAAAAGGAACTGTAACTAAGTTACTTTAGAAGTAACTTAGTTATTTTTAATAACTAAGTTACTTTAAAAGTAACTAAGTTACTTCCAGATTAAAAGTTACTTTTTAGTTAGCGGGTAGGGGGTAGGGGTTAAGGATTGTTTAGTCATTTTCAGAACTTCAAGTACATATGCACTTGTCCAGTCAGCACTGTCAGCCAGTCTGTAGTACCTTCTGGATTTCTAGACTTAGTTTTGTTTTACTAATATGTAAAATACACATTAAATACAAATATATTTGTGTTAAACACTGTAAATTGCAGTTTCTTATACACTTTTTCGCTAAGTAACTTTATTTTTATTTAGTAACTTAGTTACTTAAAGTAACTTAGTTACTGTAACTAAGTTACTAATCTGATAAGTAACTTTTTGTTAAAGTAACTAAGTTAATTTGACCAAATAACTATTAACTTGTAACTTAGTTACTTATCAAAAGTAACTTTCCCAGCTCTGATTAGGGTGCATAACTACAAGTGCAACGGAAATACGTCACACACGCCATATTGAAACACCAACCGGCACGAATTTTTATTGGTGGACTAACTGTTTGTTTACGTTTTTGTCTTTGACAGTTGACGTGTTTAGTGTTCTCAACCAATGAGCTTCTAAAATCCGCCATATTGATACACCATCTAAATGGCATGCTGTTGGTGTTATGCTACTTCCTCTCTTTTTTTATTCGTAGAGTAGAACAAAGCGAGTAATTTTACAGAACTGATTTTGGGCCTTACTTCGTAGCAGTTGCCGAACGTAAAGGCTGCCATAATGAATAAAGAGTTTGGATTGTTTCTTTGTTTGTTTTGAAGTAAAAGGCTACAGGCTACACTACCAGGTTATGGCTGCTACAAAAATTATAACTAAGGGTGTTCCCACTAATTAATGAGACAAAATTCGTTTATTAATCTTTAATTGAATGGAGGTCTTAACTTTGGACAAAATCAAGTTGGTGTATTCTGACGACAATTGTTTGTTTGAATCTAGTATAAACAAAATTATCAACCGTGTGATATTCGTGATAGAGCACATTAAACTAGATGAACGTAGGAAAGTGTTGGCGAATTTTAATGATTTCGACATGGTATTGGACGACGAAAGTTCTTTTACACTTGATTGCAGGGAAACTGTTAATAACCAATATTATTACTTTAAAAAGGGCGAAGAAGTCGATCCAAAAGTAATGTTTAAGAGGCATAGGAAATTTCAGAAGAAAGTTCTTATCTGGTTGGCAGTTCCACCGAAGGGCCGATCTTTTCCTTTCATTTCAGTCAATGTCGACATATATGCATAAATATCGGAGTGGATTAAAAAGTGTTTAGTTTCTTTTGTCAAAAAGCATTATCTAAATGACGGATACATCTTTTGGCCAGACATGGCAACTACGCACTATACGGCCACGTCAATAAGAGTTCTGGACGAGTTTTCGATACCTTACATTAGCAAGGAAAAAATGTACCTAATGTACCCCAACTTAGGCCAATTGGACGTTTTTGGAGAAGCCCAAAAGAGACATTTATGATGGAGGCTGGGAAGCCCAAACAACAGCTAGAATTAGTTGAAAGAATAAACTCAAGCTTCGCCAATCTAAAATTTCAAGTATGTCAAATCTAATGGCTATAGTTAAAACTAAAATTAGAATGGCTGTTGATTTTGGTGTTGACAGTGTTTTAAAATCAATATATAATTAAATAAAATTATAAAAATAATAAATTTAATTTTACTAATATTTACCTACCATTTAAACTTTGTCTCATTAATTAGTGCGCACACCCTTACAACTAACATCAAAACCTTCCCGTGAAACATCGAAAGGGCCATTCCGATATTGGAAAGTTTTGGTATTTTGGGAATAATCCATACTAGCTTATCATATAGAATAGAATGGCTTACATCGTATTCCTCATAAAGCTTCGCTTTGCTATGGAACATAATATATCGAAAATATTATGTCTTTTTTGCGATTATGATTGTATTTGGTACTTTACCATGATGCACTGTAAAATTCAGCCCGAGTGTCCAACCAACCAACTTTAATATATTTGTTACCGTGAGCAAAAAATAGTTTTCTATTATTGAGTTTTTTATAAGAAATATGGGATTTATTAAATTCAAAGTACAATCATGCAATCCATGCTTAGTAGCGATAGCGATTTTGCACCCTTATTTTCGTTGCTACTTGGACCAGCATTATAGACAGATCATTGATTACATGGATATGCCATCAAAATTGTTTTGGCTATATCAAAATTTCAAAGCATCTTGATGATTACTTCCAGGTCAGCAATAACCTTTATCAAGACTGTTCCATGCGAACCTTCATTCCAAATCGTGCTATTTCGCAACTTTGCTAAGGTTCCCTTAAGATATGTGGTCGTTGGTAAAAATGACGTAATAATTGGAGTAATACTTAAATGACATTGTCATAGGTTTGTCAACCGTAATTACTACACGTGGGTTGGGAATGATCACCGGAGCAGAAGTAAAGTGTCGTTCTCATAAACAAAGTTTAAAGTACCATCAGAAGAACATAAGCTTCGAATTGCATTTTCGAAGCAAATTTCTGGTATCGCAATATTACTTAAATTTTGCCGTCGAAACTGCCCACAAACACAAGGCACCAAAAAGAAAAGTAGTATTTTGTAACGCATTGTCATGTGCTTGCTGGACTTTGAAAACACAGACTACTCTGGGAAATTGAAAGAAACTAATGTTTCTCCCTAATGGTGTTTTTATTGCAGCTATAGGTGATTTAAATAAGAGAATGCAATATTTCACAATAATTACAATTTTAAATATTTTGACATGACATAAAATGGAATAAAATCGATTATAGGTTTTATTTTGAAGTAATGTTATAATTGTTATAATGGATTCAGAAATTTCTTATGCGAAAGTAAATTTTCGCATTAAAATCTAGAGACAAGTTTGTCTACTATAAATAAAGGAAAACCCGATAAACGACCATCAAATGTTCTGAAAACTTCAGAAAAGGTGTGTTTTATTAACAGTAGAACATGCCTGTATTTATTAAATGATTAAACTTGTCTAGACATATTTTCAATTGATAAATCTTGGCCGCCGTCGTGGCTCAGTTGGTTCAACGGGCGCCTGACCACTGAGATGACCCGGGTTTCATTCCAAAGCCACACGCATATACCGAAAACAACCGACCGCTTCCATCGGAAGGCAATGGCAAACCATCGAGGTATTTCTGCCTAGTAGTCTTTTCTGGAGTAGAACTGCGGAACCCATATTAAGCTATAGGTACCCCATGTCGGTAGACTACTTGAGACGCACACTACAGGCATATGAAGAGAATACGGCAACGTCGCCCTGTAAGGGCACGCCACTCAAAGAAGAAGAAATCGATGGTAGCCTGAGGTATCATTTTCCAGGCTTCCAGAATACGTTGCTGAAGCTCATAGCGGGTGTTGCAGTTGACTAAATTTCCTTCCTATATAATCCCATATATGTTCGATAGGTGATTAATCTGGAAATTTGGAAGGCCATGGAAGCAAACCGTTATTAGCCTGCTGTAAGAACTCCTTTTGTTGGGTAATTGAGTTGTACAGTGTTTTCAGATGCAGAACTAACACCGACTCCAGTGCAATATTAAGGCAGCGATCAGCATTTAAAGTATCTGGCATAATCACTAAAAGAGATCCACTTCCATGAGAGACTGCTCCCCAAACTATGACTCCTAATAAGGACGATAATGTACTTCTTCTTTCTTCTCGACGACGACACTATGCGTCTTCATTCGTCACCCCATTCTAAACTTTCATTACACCATGCCCTTCGCGCATCCTTATGGTGCTTAGTTAGTAGTAGGCAAAATATTGGAGGACGTGATTTAAGTCCAAATGATTTAATTTTACGGAAAATCGTACGACACTAATTAACGACCAGTAGAAACGTAATATTGAGCATAGTTACCATGGCAACGTCCAAATTTCTTGGTATTTTTTTGTTTATGGCTAGACCAACCTAGGCGAAATTAATAAGTGGAAATTTTTATGTCAAAAATGACAGTTGACATACAAGTTCCTATAGTTACGTTTCTAAAATTTAAATATGTACTGAATTATTATTGCTTTTAGTGGCGATGTCGTTACGATTTTCTTACCGAATCTGCACTCGAGCATTAATTCATGTCGGGGAAATTTTTAGTAGTGCATTTCAACAACGCAATCGGGCCCTCGTGTTCCACTCGGGCCGATTAATATGTTGTTGAAATGTACACTTAAAAATTTTCGGAAATAATTAATGCTCTTGTGAGATTATAAGCGAAAACTGCACGTTTCGATATTTCTTGGTTAACTACTTTTTTCCATACATTACGGATTTGTCTTGTAGAAAAATGATTTCGAAGAGCCATACGTCGAAGGGTATTATCTTCACGTCCAGTGGTGCTCCTGTAATGTTCCGGTCCATCTTTGCCAACAGAGTAGTACTATAGACAGATAGACACGCAACGTCCCACCCGACAGGCAATATTTTTAATCGATAAACATAAACTGGCTTCTTTTACTTAGTTCTATTATTCTGCCACGCTCAAACTCACTTACTTGATTAAAAATGGCTCGCCGTTGAATATGAGACATTTTCTGTGGGAGATGAAGGTTTCTTTAACTAACAAACCCCTGGCATCGACGAGGTCGTTGTTCGCATGCTTGCTTAGTAAATTAGAGATCTCGGATTCAATTCCCAGTTCAGATCAATGAGATCTTTAATGCAGAAAAAATCTGAAAGTATGTCTGTGTCAAAAATGCGAGTTAAAACGGTTTACGACGTTTGGTAGAATTAAAGATCCCTTTCTGGGGATGGAAGTAAATACATTGGTTCGGCAAAATATTTTAATCAGATAATAATGTAATAATAACTACATCAATTGATGGTACCCGCCATCTTAGATCTCTTCTATCAAACAAACAAATTTTGGACCTCCTTAGGTTTGGTGCGAATGCTATTATTAGAACGACAGCAATTCTTTCCAGGTGAGATACTTGGCACCTGTACACCTGGATCCCCGTTCATAAATGAAACAAACAATTTAGACAGTAACAATATTAATCTTTATTTTTTTCCTATCAGAAAAGACTTTTTTATTAGACAGAAAGGCAAGTAAAAGTTTTCATATTGGAAATTTATTTTTATATGAAATGTTAAAATAACCTTGACATTTAGAACAAGATTCTCCTGTTATTGATTTAAGTATTAGTTTTCTTTTATTTTAAAAAGTAACTTCAGAATTCATTTAATTTTAAAAATTGAACACTAATAAGAAATCGATCTGTATGAAATTTACCTTAATGTTTTTCCCGCCGTAGCTATTGTTTGCACAATTCAAGGACTCCATTTGGAATACATTTTATTTTATAAAAAAACAATATAATTACCTTACTGTTTTTCGTAGAAGTGAAGGGTGGATGGTATCTTAAAATTACGATCTCCAAAGAGGGGCATAACTTCACAGGCGTCTGTTATTATTACAAAATATTTGTACGTATGTATCCGTAACCTCTTTTATCGTTCGGTGCCGAGGCTGGTGCGTTATAGTGGAGCGGGAACTTGAATAAAAGACGCTTAGTTTTGGAGTAACCCAATCTTGGCGTAGAACTAAATGAGTGACACCTCAAAATGTTCGTCTTGAAGTGCTTAATGTTTTTCCAAAGTTACGACATCGGCCCTTGGTCCTGACAAAAGTTATAGGTCATAAACTAAAAAAATATATTTTTTTTTCAAAAAGTTTAATTAATGGATTACCCCGCTCTCGCTACAGTTGTTGAGATAGCTTTAACACTACTATTTAGTGTGAAATGTCTACTTTCCAACGATATACAAAAATATATGTTAATTCAAGTCTAATCACCTCTAATTAATTATAATAAGGACAAGGAGCATGTCGCATAAAATTAATTCAGTTAAAGCGCAGCGTTTTTTGCCTAATAACTTATTTTTAAGATCAAAATCTGGAAATCGGTACACGTGACAAGACGCAGAATTTTATAAGCAATATTTCTTTCGCTTACACTATGCACTTATTTTAATAAATAACTACAGGAGAGCTAAAAAACTGAAGCAACTACAATCGGCGCCGCATGTATACCCCTCACCGCGCTACCCGTGTTGAAGCCCACATTGTATTATTGTGGGCGTGGATTCTATCGTGCGATCAAGAATTATTTAGATAAGGGGAGACGTGGATTCTATCGTGCGAGCAAGAATTATTTAGATAAGGGGAGACATTGGCAAACAAAATTTTAGCGTTTAAACCAATCAAAATCTGACGTTTCTAATTTTGATTATTATAAACTCCAACATTTTCTTTTCCAATGCTTCTCCTGATCTAAGTACGTAATTGTTGATCGCACGGTATTATTATTCAAGACATTTTATTTTTCAAATTAAGCATTTCATGAAACTTGTATAAAGTTTATTCATATTTTATTGGGTTTATACAACATGCTCGTACGTTTAAAACTCAGCACTGTCTTCATCACCACTTTCGTCAGACACTTTTTGATTGCAAATATTCTGGCATAATTGGGAACATTTACATGCTGAAGAACAAAAAATTCCTTCTTTGAAACACAGACATTTGAAAGAATCGCATTTTTTTTTTCGGAACAGAACAGATCTAAGAGTTCTCTCAAATCATTGAGAATTGGTTCTTGAGTCGTAGTGGTCGGTGAAAGTATTCCGTTCTTGGTGTCCCAT
Organism: Melanotus villosus; assembly: GCA_963082815.1. Lineage (NCBI taxonomy): Eukaryota > Metazoa > Arthropoda > Insecta > Coleoptera > Elateridae > Melanotus > Melanotus villosus. Next base: position 36,645,990 of record OY720426.1, on the reverse strand, counting down.
CCATATTGTAATCCATCTAATTTGTTAACCATAGAAACATGACTGTTGGTCCATATATAACACTGGTAATAAGCTCTAAAAACAAAAAAATGTAAGGATGACTTAGAGAATTGAATAGACAATACCTTAAAATATGCTGATAAAATGCATCTTCCGTTGGCGGCAGTTCATTAGCTGTTTTTTTAGTATTTAGGGTTCATTTTATTCTACTTTTGTCAAGCGAATCCTCTTTTTCGCAATCATATAATTTCTTTATTAATTTTTTCGCCATTTGTAAACAAGCATCAATAGAACATTTCCCAAACGTAGATAAGTCAAATTTTTCTGAATTTTTAAGCAGCAGATTGAAGGGTGTTACTTTTCTAATTTTGAAAAACGCACTTGTTGTATCACACCCTGTAATGCTGTGCAGTGCTGGCAAACTTTTACGAACATATTCGCCTAGTCGAATAGCAAGATCATTTATGGGAATAAAATGTTTTTTATTGGAGTGTGCTGCAGAATGTCCAGACTGTAAAAATACATTACACTCGCGAATCATTTCATTGTCCCAAAAGTAATATAAAAGAAGAATTAGAACATCAGTATCATCTGCCTTTATTAGTACTCTTCCATCCTTATTTCCTGTTCTATCTATCAGATGTAATATTAATCTGGTATCAGCTTCTTCGTGATCGTAGTCTGCAATATTTCTGGAACCTACTACATTATAAGTTTGAGCTACACTTTCACCTCTTCGTTCCGTTTCATATTTTTTTATGGAATTTTGAATGTTGTAACGATCGAACACAAGAATGATAGTTTCGCAGTTTTTATTAAACAAATCTAAAAGTTTCTTGAATATTATACATCCTATATCCAAATAGGTTTTTACTGATTTTTTAGGAATTTCTTGTAATAGACCCATGGCATCAATAATGCAAGAATTGAAACTATCTTTCATTTCAAATAAAGGTTAACAAAAACTTTTGATTTTTTTGCCCAACCCGGCTTTTGATGATTTTCTCATTGAACCATCATCAAAAAGCAAAGATGATGGAACTGGTGTAAGTTCGTATTTTAGAAGATTGCTGAAATCTAAATCTCTGTGGCGAGCTTAACTCAAAATTCTACGAAACATGAATTCAGGTGTTAGCGTGTGGATGTCTTTGTCAGTTTCTTCTTGTAATTTACTTTGGTGTCACTAAATGTATAAATTTTATGTTTTGTAATAGATTTCCAAAAGCTTTCACTGTAAGAATTTATTCAACATACTTTTCCACATATAATTTAGCGTTAATTTTGAACTCAGTCAAAGATTTTACAATATTGTCGGGAGCTATTTTTCCAGATGCTATGTGCGTTAATTTAGATAACCCGTTAAGACTAAACGGATTGATCCAAGTACCTTCTACAACATCTAAGATTCGCTTGACATCTTTTTCATCTCGTACCTTCAGAGTATTGCTGTACCTTTTCTCTGTACTTGACTTGTCTATTACCTCTTCAAATTTCGTTGCATATTCACCAACAATGTGTCGTGTAACAATCCATCTTGTCAAAGTATGTTCTTCTTGTGTAAAACCAATAACACCACTGGAACTTTTACAGTCTTTATTAATAGTCTGTTCTAGAGCCATATCTGATGCTACACAGTTGAACTTCTTATTTAAGGATCTTTTAACAACAAAATTCCCATTTTCCAGATACCCGTAGAAATCAGGAGGAGTAGTTTTCATTCTTATCATATCTGATAGGTATATGGGGGTAAATTTGGCATAGTTTGACGACCACCAGCCACTAAGTATGGCAAAGTCTTATAAACGGCATTAAGATGCAATTGAAAATTTGCGTCTCTTTCAACCCTCAATAGCTGTAATAAGATGTCGATAGCGTCTAAGAATGTTAACCAGTATTTGAGTGTTTCGAAATATTTGGCATCCATAAACTTTAAAATCTTGAATAGTCTTCTGAATTTTATTTAAATTTTCCTTTAATACCGACAGTGCTTCATCACAAGTGAGTCCTTTATTAATATTGTTTTCCAAGTGTTGTAATTGCTCGATCATTCCATTTGTAACTATCTCGTCTTCATGCTTAGCTTCAAATGCCCATTCGAACACTACTTTTAGGAATAATCTGGTGAGAGCATCTCCAGCCAACCCCGACAGGCACGGGCCAATTGTTTTCCCTGAAGCATCTGACGACAAGTATTTTCAGCATATAGACCAGAGTTAACTAAAATATTTATAAGGCCTCCGTCTCGATGTATTTTACCAATGCTTGCTATGAAAGCCATGGTAAGATGCATACCACCTAACTGCATGGTGATCTTTGAGCCCAATGTATTAGAATGAAGCCACAATAGAATCCACGCTCACAATACAATGTGGGCTTCAACGCGGGTAGCGCGGTGAGGGGTATACATGCGGTGTCGAGTGTAGTTGCTTCAGTTTTTTAGCTCTCCTGTAGTTATTTATTAAAATAAGTGCATAGTGTAAGCGAAGGAAATATTGCTTATAAAATTCTGCGTCTTGTCACGTGTACCGATTTCCAGATTTTGATCTTAAAAATAAGTTATTAGACAAAAAACGCTGCGCCTTAACTGAATTAATTTTATGCGACATGCTCCTTGTCCTTATTATAATTAATTATAGGTGATTAGACTTGAATTAACATATATTTTTGTATATCGTTGGAAAGTAGACATTCCACACTAAATAGTAGTGTTAAAGCCATCTCAACAACTGTAGCGAGAGCGGGGTAATCCATTAATTAAACTTTTTGGAAAAAAAATATATTTTTTTAGTTTATGACCTATAACTTTTGTCAGGACCAAGGGCCGATGTCGTAACTTTGGAAATACATTAAGCACTTCAAGACGAACATTTTGAGGTATCACTCATTTAGTTCTACGCCAAGATTGGGTTAGTGAACGATTTTAGTGGTTATCCGCTCGCCTATTAGCGTATGTGGCTATGTGGAGATTCGAACCAAGGACTAACGTAACTCTAGCCTGACGCTTACCACTGTGCCACCTTGGCATATCGTTAAAATATATACAAAGGTTAAAATTATTAACAGACATATGGGACAAACAAACTAAATATTGTAGAGAATTTACTATAGCTAGATCAAGGGTAAAATCATTAATTGTTGCAAGGTTACTTACTTCCTTTACTTTGGCATTCACCATCTTGTTAAGGGTTCTTAACTCTTCTCACCTGGAATTGTCTTAAAGATCATCCCATGACCTTGTAAGATATACAGCGTATATCGTCGTAAAGCGTTACCATTGTATTTATAAGAGATAAAGTTTGTACTTCCCTGATATATTTATCCATCCTCAAAAATTTACGTTCGCTTCTTCTTGGTACTATATCCGTAATGGACGTTGGCGAGGGAAGAACGATTGTGAATACTGTCATACCACTCGTATACTAAGGAAATGTGTTCTCTGTAGTTACTTTCTGTAATCAATCATTTCGCGGATAGTACCTCTAACTGTAACCAAACGACTAAATGACTTTAATTGATTGACTTTTAGCACGGTTTTTAAAATGGGATTCGAGTCCATTATTCTTGCACTTTGACTCTTTGGCTTTTTGTACGTCCTGATCCTATCAAAGTAATCTTGTGTCCTCAACGAGTTGCAGAATGTTTCTTACATGGTGCTAGTGCGTAGTGCGACATTTTCCCAAAAAATTGCTGGCTTTTGCGGTGCAACGCTAGACAGTCAAGGATTATGTAAGAAACCGATTCTTCCTCTTCCTGACCTAATCTATGGAGTGTGTCTCTCCTATATTCCTATTTTTTGTAGGTAAATACTTTCTCAGAAGACAGTGTCCTGCCATCAGATCTGGGTTCGACTTAAATTACTAATTATTTCTTTTCCCATCAGCATATTTCTCGCCAGGGCGTCTGCTGTTTCGTTTCCCTCCATGTTTGTGCGTACTGGCACAATCGTTGTTGTAGATAATTTGTAATTGGACTCTATTTTGTTTCTTGTAGGAATGGTAACATTAAACACAGTTAATTAAAACACTTGTTTATTTTGTGGGTCTTATCTACTTGGCTATCTACTTGGCTGTAGAATTACCACTGGTCGAAACAAAATACCTTTACTTCGTAGGTAGGGTAGTACGCCCTCACTCTACAAAGTGGTGAAATCAGTAAGTAATGCGCAAACCGTGTTCTTCTCAGTCAAAAGGGTTAGGTGATTGAGGCATTCTCTCATTAGTTTCGAACTGATACGAGTTGATCCAAGCGCTTTTATAAAAAAAAAAACATAAATAAATAATATAAATGGAAGCCAAAACAGAGAAAATAGTATAAAAGACTCGTTACAAAAGGCAATTCGAGCACTCGTCCGTTCGGAAACTCGCCCCTGCGTTGTCTAAATTTCGGACTAGTGAGCGAAAAGGTTGCTTTCGGTAACTTGCGTTTTAATATACTATTCTCTGAAATAAATTCGACAACATGTACTACATAATTATGCAGAATGTTTACTGAAGGTTAAATAAAAATGATGATACACATAGATAAAAAGGTCTATAAAAATGGAATTATGTGCTATACATATTTTTATCTATGTATAAAGTTAACAACAACATTTTATCATAATCATCACAAGCTACGATCAACAAGATTAGAAAAAGTACACGGCCAGGGCTATTACTAGGTACCAGTTTGTACCATTAAGGTGACGATTTCTTGTTTTGGTATCAGAAATATCTGGTTTTTGCAGTTACTCTGCAGGTTCTGGTGCATTACTGATTTTTAATGCGGAAATAAAATTTTATTTGTAAATTTTGTTCTTATATACCTATCCCATTTGTATTTTATTTTTGGCTCCTAGTTGAATAAGTATTGTACTAAATGATACCTGACCTGTTAATTTCTTGAATATCATGTTTTTGAAAAGTTCACTGTTGACTTTGATCATAATCATAAAAACGTGTCTGTTAATAACAAAGTAAAAGTGTAACATTTTTAATGTTAGTCCCTACGGCCAAACTATTGGACCGTCACTGATAACTAATAAACCACATTTTAGTGTAATATTTGGCGTTTGAAGAACCTTGTAGAGAAAGCTATGGAATATAAGAGAAAATTTTAGAGTAAAACTAGAATATTAAAGTAGTTTTAAATGTGAAAGGGTTGTAAATTTTTAACCGCATTCGTCCCAGTTAATCTATTGAACGGATTATGAATTTTTAATTCAGTGATAAATCAGTTACGCTAAGTATTAGAGTAATTAGAACGGTGGCTCTGTTCTACATATTCAACGATTTTTACATTACATAAAATAAATTGCAGTTTTAATCGTCATTGTTTGTTCAAAACTGAAAAGCGCACAGTGAACCAATATTTTCTTATAATTATAAAATCACTTCAGGGCTCGTATTGCGGACTATTAGAAAAACCGTAAAAAGTTTGCACTGTTTTTTTGCATTCTTAAGTATGTGAACTTTCAAGGCCTACTGCAACCTGCATGCTAATAACTAATAACATTATATTAATCAATTCTAAATACTTGTCTTTTCTTCCGCAAGTAAATGGTTCAAAAAACTTGCAAGGAAAATGGCATTTTGCAACCTTATATTCTAAGCGCACAAAATCGAATGATTAATACGAATTTCCATTTTAGGATGACGGTTGCCATATACGCCATCGTCCTGTATGTAATTTTACCATCAGTAAGAGGACACGGAAGACTGATAGAACCGCCGAGCAGAGCATCAGCCTGGAGATACGGATTTGATACACCCCATAATTACAACGATCACGAATTGTACTGCGGTGGTTATAGCAGGCAATGGGTTAAAAATAGTGGAAAATGCGGAGTTTGCGGAGATCCTTGGGATTCCAAGTATGTAATCCATAATTTTGTGTAATTATTTGTGGCTGTGATCTTTAAAAATCCACAATTCAGGATTTTTTTAATCGTTCACGTATAATTTAATTTTTCCAGAATACCTCGTGCTCACGAGTTTGGAGGAACGTACGGTCAGGGCGTCATTGTACGCCAGTATAACGTTGGAAGTATTATCAATATTCGTGTGGAATTAACAGCGAATCATGATGGTTATTTCGCCTTTTCACTGTGTCCTAATTATAAAAATACAACACAAGACTGCTTAGACAAGATTACATTAAAAATAAATCGTCGCCAGGACGCTTTAGCCTTTAGCGATGTGCGCTACTATCCAAAAGAGGGAAACAAGGTTTATGAAATGAAATACAGATTACCAAAAATGTCCTGTCCTCATTGCGTACTGCAGTGGCGATATGTTGCAGGTACGTTGTTATGTAATTTAAATTAGATTAGAACGTTTATCCTTGGATATATGGTGGGAAAGTTTTTAATGTGTGTAAACACAGTTTGAATTTTAAATAATTTAAGTAATATTAGTTTTTAAGTAAGCCATTAAAAATGTTTAGAACGTCTAAACGTTGTTGTACCATGGGAAATTACTTCAATGATCAAGATGACTGTGGATATTCCAATGAACAGGAATTTATCTCCCTTTTGTTTTGATTTATTTTTTCTGTTAAAGTTTCGAAAATCAGCGAAGAAAACATAATTATGTTTGGTTTACTAAGTTATGTATTTGCATTTTTTGTTGGAAATTTATAACTTTTGCTGAAGGAAGATATTGAATGCATTGAGAACAGGACAAAGTTTCCTAATTTTTGAAAATTTTCCAATGAAATGAAACACTGGGAAAGTTTAGAGAACAGCGAACACAAAATATTGGAAAGTTTCGTATTTTTTTTGTATAAAAATGTACATTAAGGTATCTTGCTTTCATAAAACACCTTAATGTTTATTCTGTATTTTTTTTAAACTTTTTTTATTGAGCAAAGCAAGTTTTCGTCGTTTAAAAAATTAATATCTTTTATAACCAAAAAAATATTCGATGGTGTTTACTGCTTCTATGCAGCAATGCTTTCTGGTATTCTACATTTTTAAAGTAAAAGTAAACAACTTCGGTAGGGCTAAATCTTGAGAACAAGGAAGATGTAGCATTTAAAAGGCCCGTTGATATTTTTGCATAAATTTGTGTAATGGTATTTTGTTCTGCATCTAAATATAAATATTCGAACTGATTTAATAAGGTATATCAAACTAAATCTTGACATACCATGATGGCGATTATGCTTCACCCCATACTCCACCTTCAATTGGTAAGACTTTTCTATCTTTCGAAGTTCTTCCAGTTGGAAAAAATATTCCTGCGAAACTAAGTATGTAGAACAAGGAGAACTGAATACTATAATTTTCATTTATGCTCGCTTGTTATAGGAATTTGTTTTTTTCTGTTTTTTTTGTTTACCAAAATTTTCGGTTTTTACACTGCAGCTTAAAAACCTTATTGTGTTTGTTTTAATTTATGACAATGACAGCCATTGGATGATCTGAGATCGCCGCGTGGAGATCTCTGTCTTTTTGTCCCCAGCGCTGGACATTCACATACTATTGGCATAGTATTCTAAGTTTCCTTATTACATACACTTCATGTGAGGTCCCCATTAGACATTCCGATCCTCTGCAGACGTTCCTTCATGGATACACGTCCTGTTGAAAGACCAGTGCGACCTACATAAAGACAGAAGTTCTTTAGCTCTTTTCTTGCGGGGTCTTTCTAAAAACCTCTTGCTAAGGCGTTGTCCTAGAGAGTTAGTTCAGTAGCAAATGTGTTAAGTACGGCAGATGCTGGACCAAGGTACGCCCCAGTTGTACCTTACCTTGCCAGATCATCGGCTTTCTAATTACCATTTATTCCGCTATAGCCTAAAATTCATAATAATTTAACAGTATTACGTTCTGGCAGGTTAGCACATTGACATTCCCATACCAGTGTGGATTAAATTTTTGGTGTAGCAGGGCCTTCAGAGCCGTCTGTCTATTGGACAATTCTTTTCCTGGGTCTCTCGTCATAAATTCCTGATCCAGAACCTTAGTCGGCTTTGGAGCCGTCCGTGTACCAAATCAGGGTTCCAGTAGAAATATCTTGTTTGTGTTCGTTATGCTAGCCATGATTTTATATTTTTATTTTGAAGAGAGGGTTCATTAGATACCTTGGAGTCATATAGTCTGCCATCAACTCAAATAGAGGACCCCTTATGCTGTCGGTTATGTTTGTGTTTTCTGTAGCCCTCGGGGGTATTGTGAATTCTGCATTCTGTAAGTATACTCCCAGTCTCACCTCCCCCAGTATTCCAGTATTACTGTGTGAAGGAGAGGGAGATGTAGAAAGGCTTCCATTGCAGCGTGGGTATGGTTCTCATTTCCCCCGTAATGCTACGACAGGCAAGCCTCTGAATTTTGCTGACTCTTAGTTTAGTGGACCGCACATTTAATGGCCGGCAGGACCACTCTGGTGTATAACCAGTGCACCATTTCTGGTCCAATGCCCCATGATTTGTCATATATTCGTCTAACCACTGCTAGAGTTGTTGCTGATTTTCTGACAATTTTTTCCATGTGAGGGTTACAGGTTTGTTTGGAGTCTAAGATGATCCCCAAATACTGTACCTCTGCCAACATGACAAGTAAGTTTCCGCTGAGATATAGAAGGCCAAGACCTTCCGGGTTTCTTTTTCTTGTAAATGGTATTATGACGGTTTTCCGGGGACTGACACCTTGACACGACGTTGATGGTCCGTTGCATGCGCTTTCTGTTGGCTTCCACGAGAAGTCCATCCATAACGAGGTTTCACAGCAGTGGGAATAAAACTCCTCATCCTAAGGACAACCCCAGACCACCACTGTTTTCTAAAACAGTGTTGTGTATATACTCTGCCTCTGAGCATGCAGTCTAGCCACCTGCAGCAAATCTTCTCCAACCCCCGCTGTCTTAGAGCTGTGGAGATGGACTTGTAGGATGTATTGTCAAAAGCTCCTTCTACACCAATAAAAGCTCCTAGATTTCTCTGTTCTCCAGTGTTCTTTCCACTCTTTGTACTAGACGATGTAGCCTTGTTTCAGTAGATTAGCCTGTTACATAGGCAAACTGGTCTAGGTATAGCAGAATTGTCACTAGCATACTGTCCCTGATGTGCCTATCAAGCAGTTTTTCCTGAGTCTTAACTACAAAAGACATAACACTAATGGGTCTTATCTGGCTTTTCCAATCTTTGGTATAAATACCACGCTGGTTATACACCATAACCTTTGGCAAAGAACTAAACGCCGTACTGGTTCCTTACCGTTTTTCTGGTTTAGTTAGAACATTGTAGAATGTTTGTTGGTTTAAAACACCTTTCTTTAAAAATGTCGCTTTCACGATTGCTATGCTGTTGCTCCGACTATATCAGTAATACTATTGGGCAAGGTTTTTAATGAGGAAGTGGTTGTAGGGTCTTAGTTCCATCTGAGTTTTTAAAACTTTAATTTTGTAGGTAACAACTGGGGAACTTGTTCGAATGGAACCGAAGGAATAGGTTGCGGGCCACAGGAAGAATTCAGAGCCTGTGCAGATATAAGAATAGGCAAGGGAATAGTAGAAGAAACAACAATACCATCCGTACCAGAAGAAGAAGAAACAATTCCACCTGTTACGTCACTACCACAACCGGAAGAATCTTACAGTCCAGTTTCGGCAATCATTATTACGATCGTGTCTTTTTTAGTAGCATTCTTAATCTTTTTCCTTTTGTACTTTCATTATTACCAGATTGGTGAAAAAGTCAAAAACTGGATTAAGGACAAATCTGACGGAAAAAGTGAGAAAAGTACAAACAATTATGTTCCTAATCCAATGCCACCACCAAGAGTACGAAGATCGAAAAGTAAATCTGACGCTAACGATAATTTACAAGATGTTAGCTTAGATATTAATCTGTAATATTTGTGAAAGGGAAAATTTTGTATTTTTCGTTTAGAAAATGTTAGTAGGTAAATGTTTGGTGATTTAAAGTCTCCAGTATTTTAGACATGCGGAATTGAACTACCAAAAATTGATCACTGCCACTGCCCTACTAATTCTACAACGACACTGCCATTTTTGTCATTTAATGAGGGACTGAATGGGAAGCACAATAAAAGACATGAAAAACCAAAAATTTATCAAGATTTCTTTTCCAAAATTTTTAAGTATTTTTTATTTAAAACTTCGTGCAATATTTAAGAAATTCGACGGATAAAATGTGTATAAGCTAAACGTTAAAATTAATATTTTATATGCGTGATTTCGAAATCTTAATTGGTCAAAAGACTATTTTTTTTAAGGTTATAGGTTAATTTTATTTATTTACTGTATATGTACTCAATAAAATATTATATAAGTGATTGGAAATTTGCATTGTAAAGTTTTACATGATTAATTTACCCTGTACTTGACATTTGTTGTATGTATAAAAAGTATTGAATAAATCGATTTATTATAATCGACTATTTGTAATTTAAAAAAGATGTATACAGAGTCTGTCAAAAGTAACTAATATTGCAAACGAAAGTTTTTGGGCTAATTGCAGCGCATACAATGATGTTTCTATTTTGTTAGTATCTTTTTTTGTTTGGTTGCTATGGCAACCAACTTTGTTTATTTAAATGGTAACCATATGTTTTCTTCACATATTTAAAAAGTATAGGTTTTCTTCTATTCACCCGTGCTATTACATAGAACTTAAGAAAAAAAAAAAAAAAAAACAAAAACAAAAAAAAAAAAACAAACTCCACCAAACCCCTCGAAAAAACGAATAATACTTTGTTTTCATAGCATTTGTTTCTTTAGTTGTCAAATTTTCAAACCGTATCTGATGAAAGTTGATGTGATGATATGTAGAGGTGGTTTAAATCCAGATAGTTTGAGCTTCAGTTCATTTTCACTCGAATAGATGGTGCGGGCGTGTTGGATTTATTGGAATGTGTAAAGAAGAAGGGATAACAGAACGATTTAAAATTTAATTATAGTAATTTATATATTTGAACCGCTAATTGCAGAAAGGTAAGTTCCGACAATTTTAGCAATTTCGAGTTTTCTACGTAATCGTGTATTTTCGGGGTTGTTACGTCGTTTGGTGCAGAAAGGAGAGTTCTGTTGCTGTCCTAATACTGTGATTTATCAATGGGTTTATAACGATTTGCGCATAAAGGGAAGTAATGCAGCAGAACTGTTCTTTTTTCCGTTTCTCTGAAAAAAATTGCTTACGTATTACTTACCTTTCTGCAATTAGCAATTCATTTATACAAAGTTGTACTTAAGTTTATTTAAGTTGTATCACTTTAGAACAGTAATAATTATCTGGAAAGTCATCTGCTGCTTGATTGGCATCTTAAAGTAAAGGAAGGAAATCAGCATTAGTCGAATTGAAAATCCTGTAAACTATTGAAGATTTATACTTTTCAAAAATATTATTTTATTTTATTTAACAGTTAGAAATACGTTTTCGAAAAGAAAATGATTTGGTTTACATGCTTCCGCATTTCAGATTAATTTTTGAATGTAATAAACTTAAAGTAAAAAAATGAGTTCATATTTGTCTATCAAAAATATTTTGTTCTGTTCACGTTCTGATCAAGCTGTAATAAACTTTCTTAATTTTCCAGCTAATCACCAACAGAAAGTTATTCCGTCTTTCTTTCTCTTTTGCCCCCTTATACCTTTACAGTGTTGAGGGAGCCGGACAGACCGAGCCGCAGAGCGGTCACCCAACCAACTTGTGGCCAGACAGACCCTTGTTTAACTCCCAATATTTTAGTTTACATACACTCCCATTCTGCCGGTTAAGAAAGTTATTAAAATAGACAATAATGGATTTACTGTCGCTTGGCTGTATATTCAATAATTAATTTCTTATTCTAAAAGAAAATTTAAGTACTATAAACTATATCACAGTAACTGGTTATAAGAGGGCCAAGCTGCAATTGTTGAGAATAACAAAATCAGTAGAACTTTACAATGTTTTTATTTTAAATATGTTCAAAATATTTTCCGCCCACAATAATACACTTAACCATTCTCCCCTTCCATTGTATGAACGCGTTGCGCCAAGCTTGTTTAGGAATCCCCTCAAAATAGAATCTAACTACTACGTCTATCTCCTGTTCTGAATGAAATCTCCTCCCTCGCAAATGTCTCTGAGTCCATAGAATAGCCAAAAGTCGCACATCGCAAGATCTGGCGAGTATGGAGTAGGTTCTATTGTTTTAATTCCATTTTCAGCTAAATACTGAACAGTTAATGCTGCTGTATGGGAAGACGCATTATCATGATGTTACATCATACCTTTCATTGGTACTTTATTGAAGACATGAGGCGGACAATTTTCCACGTACCATTTAGCCGTGACAGCCTTTTGTTCCTCTAAGTTAATTGCGGACACTAAACCTGTACTTTTAAAAAATACAGCGTACATGACTTTCTTCATTGCACGTTGTTTCTTCACTATTGTTGGCGTTTCCTCGTCTTCATATATCCAAACTCGACTTTCTTGACGAGTAGAAACATCAAAGAAAGGTATATACCGGGTGTTTGACTTAAGGGACAAACATAGGGAAATAGCATGGGAAATCGTATACAGGGTGTAAAATTAGTGCGATATGCACACAACACGGCCCTGCTATTCTTAAAACTGCAATCATTTAAAAAATATCAACTTTAGGTATAGGAAACCCAATATAAAATCGAAAGGGAATTTAATTGTCTATCTGAATCATTGAAAAAATACAGTGTTCCATTTAAAAAAATTGAATTATGGCCAATCCAAATTTTAAGTAATTGTACCACCGTAGCAAACACCCTGTACAACGCAATTTAACTTTTAATTTTTTGGATGACTGTAGATGGTCTCGACAAACGTTTGACAAAAATTTTGTAATTAATCTGTCAAAATGTGGACGGTGCAGATTTTATTCGTTGGATCTGTATACATCATATTTTTCCTAAAAAGTTGAATAGCTTTGCAACCACTGATCCTAATTGCAAAAGCGAAACACTACGGGATAGGTAATTGTAGAATAAGAATATTTAAATATATATAGGGTGTTCTATTTAAAATATTTAAGTTGCATAATGGCAGCCGAAAAGGAAACACCCTGTAGAATTGTAGATATTTTATGGTTACAAAGAAGAATCTAATAAGCAACTCTTATGTTTAAAGTTTTTCTCTATCTAAAACATTTACGGAGCTACATAAGAATATCGCACTAATTTTACACCCTGTATATGCAAATTCCTGCTTGCCGTTGATAGGATTGATAGTGGTATCAATCGAAAGACAAAGGAATGCGCTTAATTTAATACTACTGTACTTGAATTTGTTGCTTATTTAAGAAAGAAATAGTTTAAAAACTGCAATAAATAATTTGCATTTTATTCACAAAAAGCAGGCCAGCCATGATCAAATTTGAAATTTCTTTATGCCAAATAGTCCAGTCAAATGGTAATTTAGCTTTGCATTTTGGGTAGGCAGCAATTTTTTTTTATCGGTGTGTAGAGAGATCAGTGGTGAATCTAAATCAGAGTTTTCGGGGTGGCAACCCCCTCCATTTGGCCGCCATCTTGAAAAGAAGGGTTAATTCGTTTTTTGGATATACCTCTGTAGTCGAGAATCTTACAAAAAGTTTGTATAAAGCTTTTTTGTAGAGAATCGTATTATCTATTATTTATTATTAATTATTAATAACTTTTTTACATAGCATTAATAATAAAAAAGTTATAAGCCGGAAAAGACAAAAAATTTAGATGTTACAACTTTTTTATAATTAATGCTACGTAAAAAAGTTAATCTCTCTATAAGTTAATAAAACTTATAGAGAATGCGATTTCCTACAAAAACCTTTTGAACAAAATTTTTGTAAGACTCACGGATACAGAGATATACTCGAAAAACTAATTAACCCTTCTTTTCAAGATGGCGACCAAATGGAGAGGGGGGTACCATCCCGAAAATCCTCATTTAGACTTACCACTGACCCCCATACACATCGTCAAAAATCGCTGCCTACCCAAAATGCAAAGTTAACCATTTTATTTCAACCATTTGATTGGACTAGTCCAGTCAAATGGTAATTCAATTTGCATTTTGGGTAGGCAGGGGTTTTCTTTTTGCGATGTATGTCGGGGTCAGTGATGGGTCTAAATCCGGATTTTCGGGGTGGTAACCTCCTCCATTCGGCCGCCATCTTGAAAAGAAGGGTTAATTAATTTTTCGGCTATAACTCTGTAGCCGTGAGTCTTACAAAAGGTTTGTACAAGGCTTTTTTGTAGAGAATCGTATTATCTACAACTTTTATTAATATGACCCCACCACCCCATTCCCCAAGCCGGCCACCATCTTGAAAAGAAGAGTTAATAAGATTTTCGGCTATATCTCTGTAGTCGTGAGTCTTACAAAAAGTTTTGTTTAAAACTTTTTTGTGCAGAACCATATTCTCTACAATTTCTATTAATAACTTTTTTACATAAAATTAATAATAAAACAGTTATAAGCCCTTAAGTTTTTATCTTTTCCAGCTCATAACTTTTTTATTATTAATGCTATGTAAAAAAGTTATGAATAAAAATCGTGCACAATACGATTTTCTACAAAAAAGCTGTGTACTAATTTTTTTGTGAGATTCCCTACTACAGAGATATATGCCAAAAACCATCTAACCCTTCTTTTCAAAATGGCGGCCGAATGGAGGGGGTTACCACCCCTAAAACCCTGATTTAGACTCATCGCTGACCCCTCTACACAACGATAAAAAAAAATAGCTGCCTACCCAAAATGCAAAGTTTGCCTGTTTATTTCGACCATTTGACTGGACTAAAAATAAATTTTATTTTTTGTCAGTTATCAATTCACGTATGTACTACCTAATTACTGTGAACAGTAATGTTGAATATTTCAATGAGGAGAGGGTATTTATTGTCAAAACATTTTATACGGGCGTCAGTTTTCGCACAGTTCGTGATTTAAAAAACTTAAATTATCATTGCTGTTTAGTAATCTAACCTAACCTCAAAATTTTAAATTGGTACCATGCAATTGTTTTGGCCCTTTTAAGAGGGAATTTTTTTCTGAATGCAATGAAGTATCACATGATATGTAAACTTCTTCAAAATTTTGAAAAACTGAGCTGCGCTCTCCGGTTATAATAACAAGACGTTGCAAATATTCTGCATTATCAGCAATTGGTACTGAATCATCAGCATATCGGATGTTATTAATTTATATACCGTTAAATTTTATTCCCTTTTCAAAATCTTCAAGTTCATTCATTCATTCAGCCTCTTCCTTCGTGCAACGTTAGACATAGGCCTCCTCAAGACGTTTCCATGTCTCTCTATTTTGTGTTGTTGCAACCCAATTCATTGAGATCCTATTAATGTCATCTGCCCATCTGGTGGGTCAACTGTCGGTCCCCATTCGAGCACTTTCTTAGTTCATCTTCCATCTCTCAGCCTTACAATGTGTCCTGTTCATCTCCATTTAACTTTTGCAATGCTTCTACGACATCTACGCTTGTTCTTGTACGCTGTACGCAGTTCTCTCAGAGTTATACCAAGTATTGAATGTTCAATCTTTCTCTGTGTTATTCTTAATTTTGTTGCTGAAGTTTATGTGAGAGTGAGAGTTTCAGCACCATATGTCAGGACAAGCAAGACACACCGCTTAAACGTTTTTCTCTTGAGGCTTATTGGTTTGATTTGAATATATCTCTCATCTTGCCATATGCAGCTATTCTTCTTTGCAGTTCGCAAGTCTGCTTATCTTGCTAGATCTTCGTTTCATGTCCCAAGTATACATACTTTTCAGCCATTTAATTTCTTGTTCTCCTATTTTTAACGTTTTGCTGGGTACTAAGTTTATCATCATCTCTGTTTTAGTGTAATTTATTTTTAAACCTACTTTTCTTGTTGCATTTTGAAGCTCTTCCAGCATGTCCTTAGCCTTCTTTAGGTTATCCATTATTAACACTATGTTGTCAGAAAAACGGACATTATTAAGGTTTTCGCCATCTATAATAATACCTTTATTTTCCCAATTTAATTGTTTGAATGCATATTCTAGAACAGTTATAAATAATTTCGGCGACATAATATCTTCTTGGCGGACTCCACGTCTGATGTTGATCATTTTAGTGATGGTATTAACATTTGCAAGAGCTGTTTCGCTTTTCTAGATATTTTTGATAATGTTTATATATACGAGTATACAACTTTTTGCAGGCCTTTCAGGCCCAGAGCTGGTTACTTCCTTTCATTTCCTCTTGTCTTTCACTTTCTCTCGCTCTCTTCTCTTAGATCGGCTTCCACCGCTTCTTAACATCTTCTCCTAGGTCTTCCCCTTCTCCTTTTGTAAGTGGGTCTCTTCCATGCCACTACCTTCACTATGCTTCCATTTCCCATTCTTTCTATGTGGCCTAACTACTGCAACCTTCTTCTCACTTTATTTACATTGTGCCCTTCATAAGCCTCATAACTATACCTACTCGTTACTCCTTCTTACATAGTATTCTTCTTATTATCTTCCTCTTCCATCTCATTATTCCGTTATTTTATGGTTTTGTTGAGCACCCATGTCTCGCAGCCATAAAGTACTGTTGGTCTTATTATGGTTCTGTAGATCCTAAATTTTATGTTTCTTGATAAATTTTTGATCTCAGAAAATTATTGACTAATCCCGGATTTCTATTGGTTTTCATTATTCTGAAATTAACTTCTTTCTCTTCTTCTAGTTTGAACTCTTCTACTTCTTCAAGTTTCATGCACCTCTGCCCAGTCACAACTTCTAGCTTTCCTTCCAGTATCCGAGGTTCTATATTTATCACCTTGCTTTTGCTCTGATTTATTTTTAGACCCATTCGCTTTGCTTTCTCTGCTATTCTTTTTGTTACTTCTTCTAGATCTCCTCGGTCTCTCGCTATTACCGCGACATCGTCGGCGTAGCTTGTCAACTAGTGACTTTTATATATTATATCTCCTTTCATGTTCAAATGACTACTTCTTACGATTTTATCCAGCACCATATTGAATACTAACGTTGATAGGGGTTCGCCTAGTTTGAGGCCGGTTCTTATTTCGAACTTCTTCGAACGTTCTCCTTTAAACTGCACACTGCTGTTTGTTTTGTTCAGTGCCATTTTCAGTAGTCTAGATAATTTGGAGGGGATTTTAAATTCCTCCATTAATTCTGCACCTTTTGTCGCTCTTCCTTCTCTGAAAGCTGCTGGATACTCTCCTATCTGTGGTTCTGCGATCCATTCTATTTTCTTTTTAATTACTGTAGCCATTATTTTCTAAACAACATGCAATAAAGAAATTCCTCGATAATTATCACAATTTGTGGCATCACCTTTTTTAAAGTTGGCGTTTTCTCATTTTTCGGCATTTCGTCTTTTCTTTAGATTTCCAGAATGAATTCGTATATTATTTGTTTCAAATCTTCTCCCGCGGACGTTTTCCGTTGTTAATCCATTGACTCCTGAACTTTTCTTATTTTTGAGCTGTTCTATGACCTCATCTATTTCTTGTCTTATGGGTCCTTCAGTTTCATCATTTTCTTCTCTTTCTCACCCTTGGTCTGTATTCACTTCTTCCTCCTTTTCACTAAACATTTCCCTAAAGTGTTCCTCCCATCTTCCTCTTATTTTTTTCTTCTTCTCCTATCAAGTTTTCATTTTTATTCTCGAGAAACATTGTTTGTCGTTGCCCCTTTTTTCCTTTTTAATCTCTCTATAAAAATTACGAATCTCTTTCTTCTGATAGTGATCTGCTATTTCTCCCACTTTTTGTTCCATGTGCGCTCACTTTGATGACATTTAAGTATCGATGATCTATTCTACATTCTTTCAATGCCATCAATAGATATAGCCTAATAGTATCCACAGTGTCGAAAGCCTTTTGAAAATCAATAAATAACAGTAGGTACTAGAGGTCTATTATATTCGATTGTCTTTTAACAAGGGTCTTCAAACATTGCACGTGATCATAAGTAAATAATAAATAAAATAAATTCCTTTATTGCCATAAATTCCTTACAGGACAAAGGCTAGTGTCAAAGTACATAATAAAATAAGACTAATAAAACATGTAAGTTGTACATAAATATTACAGCAAAAATATAGTTAATCATTTAAGAATTCCCCAAAGGTACATATAATTAGCCCAGTAAAATAAGGGTTCAACCTCGGAATGAAAGTAAAGAAGCTGGATATTTGCATGAACCTTTATTTTGACGTTCTGAAGACTGGCTGAAAAGTCTCATACAATCTCGTGTCTGCGTCACAAGATATTAAAGGTCAAAGGTCACGAAAATCGGTTTTTCGCAATTATCTCGTTTGCTATGCGTCATATGTCATTTAACGTTATTATAAAACTTGTAGATCATCAAATTATCTACAATTTTTATTTCATGCATTTTGTCGTATGATCAACCATTCTCGAGATATAGAGGGAAGAGTGGCACGCGCGCATCCCTATATTATATGTATAGGATAACGCTATGTAAACTGCGGAGCCAGATATACAGCGTGCCATAATCTATCTCATTACATGGGTAACTTTCTTAATATAAAAGATAGAGGATCCGTTAAATGGGGAAAGTTGGGCAGAATTACAAGCAAAATCTCATGCCATTTTCAAATTTGACATATGCCATCAACTTTTTTTATTATTTCGAAAAAACTATATACGGATGCGCGCGTGCCACGACGCATAGTGTTGTACGGAAGTTTAAATTAAAAACGGTTGTACTTTGTTTATAAGGTTTAATGAAAATAGTGGACTGTAAATCGGGTACAGCAAAGATTATGTCTTTTAAATCGAACGTCTTTGGCCGTAATGCCGCTTCTTCACAGCATTACGCTCTAACAACTAATAATAGGGGGGAAAATACAGTTGGCACAAAAACAAATACACAAAAGCGGTAATATACATAAAGAGGCGGTAACATGCCCCCCGCCTTGAAAGGGTTGAAACACTTTCAACAAAATAGCTAAACAGTAATTATCAATTAAATAAACATGAAAGCATGGTCAGTCTAAATCATTTAAAAATGCACAAATACAACGAACGGTAAAATAAAAGACGGAAAGGCCCTTTTCACTCGCGCACTAACTTAAGTGTCCACGGGAAGTGGGCATATCTTGCTAAATGAGCGTCGGGTGACCCCATTGGTAGTGTCGATGGAGGCTACTCTGGCTATCCCATCTTGGCCGGGGTGGAGTTGTACAACTCTGCCCAACTTCCATTGCAGGGGAGGCAAGTGGTCCTCCTTTATGAGGACCATAGCTCCTACACGCAGGTCTGAATGGTGCAAATGCCACTTGGAGCGTAGCTGCAGTTCTGCTATGTATTCTTTGCTCCAACGGGACCACAGTTGTTGTTTAAGTTGTTGAACTCGCTGATAAATATTCAAACGAGATGCAGGTATCTCTTGTAAGTCTGGATCTGGGATTGTCGTCAGTGTTCGTCCAACCAAAAAATGGGCAGGAGTAAGGGGCTCAAGGTCGTTAGGGTCGGATGAGAGAGGAGCTAACGGCCGGGAGTTAAGAATAGCTTCTACCTGTATCAGTAAAGTGCAAAGTTCTTCATAAGTAAGAAGCGCGTTACCCATAACTCGTTTTAAATGGTACTTGCAGGACTTTATTCCTGCTTCCCACAGGCCGCCAAAGTGCGGACTGTACGCGGGAATGAAATGCCAGCTGATTCCCTCACTCACAGTGGACTGAGCAATGGCAGCATTTTGCTCCTTGAGCAATAGTCCTAATTCGCGCAGTTCGGAATTAGCACCCACGAAGTTTGTGCCGTTATCTGAATAGATATGGGCGGGTTTGCCTCGTCGACCTATGAACCGCCTGAGGGCAAAAATGAAACAGTCTGCGGAAAGGCTAGTGGCCAACTCGAGGTGCACTGCCTTAGTTACAAAACATATGAAGAGGCATATGTATGCTTTGGTGCTTTTGCAACCACGACCCTTACGGTCTTTGATCATGATGGGACCTGCATAGTCAACACCGGTTATTCGGAAAGGTGGTGATGGGTCAATGCGTTCAGTGGGGAGGTCGCCCATGATCGGTTTAGTAATTTGAGGCGAAAATCGATAGCACCTTACGCACTGGTGGACTACCTGTCTGACAAGATTTCTGGCAGAGATGATCCAGAATCTTTCTCGGATTATGGAGAGTAACAATTGGGGGCCCGCATGGAGCAGGCGTAGATGCTCTCTTGTAACAAGAAGTTTTGCTAAATGGTGTTTACCAGAAATTACCATCGGGAATTTCTTGCTGAACGAGTATTGGGAGTTTCGGAGTCTCCCTCCGACTCGTATTACTCCATCAGAGTCTAGGAACGGGTTGAGTTTCCTCAATGGACTAAAGTTTCTTACAGGCTGGTGTTTGCTCAGCAACTTGAGCTCTTCAGGGTAAGAGTCCGATTGCGAGATTTTAACCAAGGAGATAAGGGCTTCTTGGAGCTCCTTTGGAATAAGGTAACTAAAGACGCGTTCGATCTTGGGAGCACGGCAATTATTTAGAAAACGTCTGCAATAAGCAGTGACCCTTTCTAAACGAGTGAGCTGAGAAAACTCAGTGAGAGGAAGTTGATTCGCGGGAGTAGCTATTGCAAGACAATGCGTTTCCCTTTTTAGTTCAGGGAGGCATGGCTTTGTGGTATTGGAGACGGGCCAGGAGATCTCATCCTTGAGAAGAAAGTCAGGACCGTTCCACCAAAGGCCTGAGTCATTCAGATGCTGGGGCGAAAAACCTCTTGAAATCAGATCAGCAGGGTTAGATTTGGTGGGGACGTGACGCCACTCAGTATTAGGAGTTAGCTCCTGTATGTCGACAACACGGTTGCAGACGAAGGTCTTTAGGAGATTGGGCTTAGTTTTTAGCCAGCCCAACACAATGGTAGAGTCGGTCCATAAGACACAGCGACTTATGGTCATGTTTAGTGCTTTCAGAGCTTGATGTGAGAGCTTGGCAAGAAGAACTGCTCCGCACAATTCAAGCTTGGGTATAGTGAGGGGCTTTAACGGTGCGACTTTCGATTTTGCACACAGAAGGTAGGAATGTGTTTCTCCTTCCTGGCTATTGGAGCGCAAGTAAATTGCAGCTCCGTATGCGGTAACGGAAGCGTCGCAGAAACCATGAAGCTGAACTTCGGTATGCCCTTTTGCGATGACATGGCGCGGAATCTTGAGCTCATTGAGAAGAATAAGCTCCCTACGGTAGGAATTCCACTTATTTTGGATGCTGTTAGGGACTTGATCATCCCAGGACAGCTTCTCCAACCATAATTGTTGCAAAATGACCTTGGCAGTGATGATGCA
This sequence comes from Melanotus villosus, assembly GCA_963082815.1. Classification (NCBI taxonomy): domain Eukaryota; kingdom Metazoa; phylum Arthropoda; class Insecta; order Coleoptera; family Elateridae; genus Melanotus; species Melanotus villosus. The sequence goes on along the minus strand of OY720426.1, from coordinate 36,624,741 downwards.
CGGTGCCAAGAGACCTAGTGGGTCAAATATCTGGGAAATCTCGGAGAGGATGGCACGTTTGGTCACCCTTCCGCCTGTGTAGGCTGATATAGAATATATCAGGTGGTCGTTGTGGAAGTGCCAGGTTAAACCTAAGGTACTGGTGTGCTCATGAGATCCGAGGTAAAGAATACCAGGGTGGATATCAAGTGGGCAGATATCTTGCAGGACTGCGGGATCATTGGAGATCCATTTTCGCAGCTTGAAGCAACCTGAACTTAAAACCTTGTGGAGATCGGCACAAAGGAGTCGCGCCTGTTCTAGGGTGTCGGCGCCTGTGAGTAAGTCGTCGACATAGAAGTCTTCTCTGATGATTCGAGAAGTTTCTGGGGCTGCGTATGCACATTCAATGCCCAACTGGGTCAAGCAACGAATGGCTAGGAAGCTAGCCGATGCAGTTCCGTACGTGACCGTATTTAGGTCGTACGTTTTAATGGGTTCCTTTGGAGAGGGCCTCCAAAGTATACGCTGAAGAGGGCGTTGGCTATGCTCGACCTGAACCTGCCGGTACATTTTCTCGACGTCGGCAGAAACGGCATAAGGATGCCTCCTGAATCGAATTAGGATCGAGAAAAGATCTTGCTGGATGGTTGGGCCGACCATCTGTATGCTATTTAGGGAATGCCCTGTAGAAGTGGCTGCAGAGCCATTGAAGACAACTCTGAGCTTAGTGGTGAGGCTTTCCTCTTTCAATACTCCGTGATGGGGTAAATAGAAAGAAATCTCGGTGGGAGTAGGGCTGACCTTTGACATGTGGCCAAGATCTTCGTACTCTTGCATGAAACTCTTGTATCTTTCAGACAAATCGGGATTTGCCTGAAGCTTCCTTTCAAGTGATATGAACCTTTTTTGAGCTGTATGATAGGAATCGCCCAATACAGTCTCAGGGGTTTTTAAAGGGATTGCAACGATGAATCTACCGTCGGGGTCCCTTCGGGTGTTTTGCACGAAATGTGCTTCACAAGCGTTCTCCTCCTTAGAGGGAACCTTCTCCATGGGGTAGTGTTCGAGTTCCCAGAATCTGAGAAGTGGGTCAGCAGTGCCTTCCAGGCAACTCTGAATACACTGCACTTGGCCTTCCAAGCAAGTGGTGGTTGGACCGGAAACGATCCATCCAAAACGGGTTTTCTGAAGTACAGGGAGGTTTGGGCCTAAGGCGATTTGCCCTATGCATAGTAGCTGCCAGAAAACTGCTACACCTAACAGGATGTCTACCTCTCGAGGTAGATGGAAATTGGGGTCAGACAATTTGATGTTGTCCGGGATCTTGAGTTGCTTGTGATCAACTCGGAAACCTGGCATGATGCCACTTATCTGGTCTATAACTAGGCACGATGCTGCTATAGAAAACTGTGAATGGTGTGCGAATAGCTCGATGTTGCATCTCGAGTGCACTTGAGATTTAGATTTGCCTAACCCTGAGACAAGGATGTTTGCATCCGTTGTTGGAAGGTTCAGTCTACGACAGAGACTGGTAGTGATGAAGTTAGACTGAGATCCTGAATCCAACAAAATTCGTACGGTATGAGCCGTTCCGGCAGAGTCCATGGTCTGCGCGGAAGCAGTGGGCAATAAGGTTTGTACAGTGTTTGTACAAAAGACAGAAGTGGTGCTGCTGGGCTCAACAGGGGTATTTGCTCTTACAGCAGACCCTGGCTGATTGGCAGCAGATGCATGGGAATCCTCGTGAAGGAGGGTGTGGTGTTTCACCTTGCATTTTCTGCAAGTGTATTGTGAAGAGCATTGGGATACGAAATGGCCCCTGGATAGGCAATTGAGGCATACCTTTAGCTCCTTTGCCTTGGCTGTGCGTTCGCGCACGGGAATCTTTTGAAAGTCATCGCATTTTGCTAGAAAGTGGGACTTTTTGCACATTGAACACGAAGGTGTGTTCGTTACAAAAGATTTTGAATGTTGTTTGGATTTAGCAGGGACAGGTTTGTCCTGCTTGGACTCTAGGGCTTCTAGAAGGTCCGCAGCGTCCTTGAGAAAGTCTCTGAACTCCTGAAGTGTAGGCAGTTCAGTGCTGGAAGTCTTTTTGAGAGCCTCCCAGTGTCGGGCTGTTTTAGAGTCTAGCTTTTTTGAAATTACGAAGATGATAAATGTTTCTAAAAGGGATTCCTCGGTGGCTAAGGACTTTAGCGAAGTGAGGTGCTTGAAAAGTGCGTCATTTATCTTTCGTAGTGCTTGGGCAGACTCTTTGCTTACAGCTTCGATGTCAAAAATGGCTTTGAGATGATTGTGGACCAACATTCGGGGGTTGTCGTACCTTTCACAAATGCTACGCCAGGCTACGGCGTAATTGGGTGCAGTGAATTCCAAGGATTTGACAATATCTGCACTTTGTCCGCTTAGACTTGCCTTCAAATAATGAAGACGCTGGATGTCATTGAGGGATGAGTTTTCATGGATTAAATTTTTGAAAAGTTCTTTGAATTCAAGCCACTGAGAAATGTCACCACTAAATTTTGGTAAATTTATTGTGGGTAATTTAATGACTGGGTTTTTGCTGGCTGAATGGGAGCCCGAACAGCATAATGAACGTGGTGGACTCGTAGTAGGAGAAACTGGGCGAATTTGATACTTATTGATTAGAGTTTTAGCTTGCGAAATGGACTTGAAATATTCATCTTCAAATTCTTGATAATATGTATCAATACTCACTTCAGGTTCTCCCGCCGAGCTTGCTTTGGCTAATTCAATTTTGTATTGAACTTCTTCAAATTCTGTTAGAAGACCAGTAATTGTAACTACTCTTTCCTCTAGGGCGCAAATTTCAATTTGGGAAATGGTTTGCTCGGGGTCTGCATCTTTGACCAAGAGCTCTTTTAGTTTCTTTGTAAATAAAGTTAATTTGCGTTTGATAAAACCACGCGAGGTTGTTAACTCCATTTTTGTTTTTGTAAAGGAGAAAACTAAACGGAAATGATACAAACAACGCTGTAAATATGTGAATGACGCAGAAATAAATGCGTACGTCACCTGGGAAGATTTAGATGCTTAAATTAATTTATTCAAACAAACGGACACGAACTTTATGGTGCAAACTTTTAATAAATATAATAATTCGAATCTGTGCATGCAATAATCACGTAAACTTTGCAGATGTACTGAAAGCGATAGCGCTATTTCTTTTGTGTAAATAGGAAAAGGATGGAATGTACTCACTCTTAACTCGTGTCGAAACTTGTTTGCGACAACAGCTGGCGCAGCTCGAACAGGTGGATGCACTGGCAAGTGCAAGTGCACTGACGGTAGCGTGAGTTTGCTGTCTTCAACGCGTGCTTGTCTGGGACGCTGTCCTTGTTGCGCTCGTTGGAGTGAAATTGTTGCTTGCAAAATGCACTTGTAAATAATGCTTTTGCAGTTATGTTGAATCTTGAACAATCTTCATAAAAAACACTGATTTTATGCGAATTGAAGCTCAGAGATCCGCATCGTAGGACCAAATGTTGTACGGAAGTTTAAATTAAAAACGGTTGTACTTTGTTTATAAGGTTTAATGAAAATAGTGGACTGTAAATCGGGTACAGCAAAGATTATGTCTTTTAAATCGAACGTCTTTGGCCGTAATGCCGCTTCTTCACAGCGTTACGCTCTAACAACTAATAATAGGGGGGAAAATACAGTTGGCACAAAAACAAATACACAAAAGCGGTAATATACATAAAGAGGCGGTAACACATAGCAAACGAGATAATTGCCAAATAGTTATTTGCGCTCCAAGTTATGGTAAGTGAACTTTTTTATCCGAGGTGGTAATTTGTGGACCGAAGCGCAGCTGAGGTCCATAAAGCCACCGAGGATAAAAAAGAAACTTACCTACGCGTTGCGCATTACGTTTTTCTCACTACCACAAAATAAAATTCATTAATAATTTAACAAAAATTGTGACGTTTATATTTATGACAGTTTAACGGCGCTGTTGCTATGGTACAAACAAACACTTAAACGAAATTTTTTTTTTCAGTAACGAAAAGAATGAAATCAAACATTTTGTAAATACACCTTCATTTAACATTCAACGTTGTTCCAATTGTAAAATTAGTTTTAATATTAATAAATAAGCACGTATTCTCCATTATAACTATTTATTTTTTTTATATCCGTTATGGTGTAGCGTTATGGGGTACCATGCGCGGAAAATGACCTGGCGCGGTAAATCGTCTTTTTTGCCCTTAGATACAGTCTGTTTTTGTTCAACTAAATGTTTTAGTTTCCATTATTGTCGACTTTTTGACAATGAAATGTCAATTTACCAAGGTGGTAGTGAGAAAAACCAATTTTCGTGACCTTTGACCTTTAATATCTTGTGACGCAGACACGAGATTATATGAGACTTTTCAGCCAGTCTTCAGAACGTCAAAATAAAGGTTCATGCAAATATACAGCTTCTTTACTTTCATTCCGAGGTTTACCCCTTATTTCACCTTATTTGACTGGACTAAATATGCTTTTTCTACCAGAAAGGATTTCAATGCAATTTTGAATTTAGTAATCTTGTTTATGCATTTAATGTGTTCAGGTAAAGTATTAAATGCTTTTATACTCCGATATTTGGGACCCTTTTCAAACAGGCTTGAATGATGATTTGGTATGCTTAAGTTATTGCTATAGCGAAGATGCATATTATGTGCGTTAATAGCACAATTTTTTGTAAACTTTAGTTTTTGCAAACATAACTAGTTTGTAAATATACAAAGACGGTAGGTACCGTTAAGATTCTTAGTTTTTTAAAATATGGCCTGCAATGCTCTGTAGGTTACAAGTATAACATGGTCCTTATTATTCTCTTTTGGGTAATGAATGTTTTTTGGCTGTATGACGATGAGAACCAAAAGATTATCCCATAAGAAAGTACACTCTGAATGTATGCATAATAAAATACTTTTAGGCATTCTACTGACAAATGAGATCTTAGTGATCTAATAACAAAACAAGCAGTATTTAGTTTTGACATGACATGGGTGACATGATTCGTCCATCATATGTAACTCCTAAAAATTTTATAACGTTACTTTGGTTTACATCGTTTCCGTCAAAATGCACCCGAACATCTTGTATCGGATTTTTGAATATTAAAAAAATGGTTTTGTCAATGTTCAATTGAAAATTATTAGAGTTGCACCAATGGCTCATTTCAGATATTACTTTATGTATATCTTGCGACAAGATTTCTAAATTTTGTCTAACCAATACACACGACGTGTCATCAGCAAATTGAAAAAGTTCGTTAATCGAGCTAAGGTGTTCACTAAGGTCATTTACGCTTAAAAGAAAGAGGAGCGGACCCAATATTGAGCCTTGCGGGACTCCCTGTTTCAATTCAACTGCATTTGAATATTTGGTTTGTACTTCACCATTAATATTCGATGTTATACACACGATCTGCTTTCTGTTTTCTAAGTATGATTCTATTAGCCTGAGTGCGAGGCCGCGTATACCGTAAGTATTAATTTTTCCTAAAATAATTTTGTGATTCAGCTTATCAAACGCCTTTGATAAGTCAAAATATATTCCACTAACATAGTGTTTCTTATCTAAGTTTTCTAAAATGTATGTTATTGATTTAAAAATAGCTTCTTCCGTTGATTTTCCGGGGACAAATCCAAATTGACTATTTTTAATTATTTTGTGTTTGATTAAGTGATCCATAATACGAACATAAATAATTTTTTCAAAAATTTTTGAAAAAGCAGGAGCAACGACACAGGTCTATAATTAGAAATGTCATTCTGATTCCCCTTTTTAAAAATTGGTATTGTTTTTGCTTTTGCTTGGAAAAATTCCACACATGAGCATGTAGTTTATTATATTTGATAAGGGATGTATTACTTGCTTTATTACTTTTTTTATAATTGGTACCGGTATATCATCAATTTCAGTAGAATATTTAAAGTTTAGTCCTCTAATAATATCGGCTACTTCATTTGGGTCTGTCGGCCTAAGAAAAAGTGAGTTAGGGATCTGAAAGAAACTTTTTGTGTAATTATCCGTATCTTGTAGGGGGCAATTTATAGACTGATAATAGTCGCTAAATAAATTAGCTAGTTGTTCAGCATCAGTTATTTTGGTATTATTATGTTGTATTACTATGTTCTTAACGCTTTTTTCTTTGTTTATTAACTTATTAAACATGTTGAAGACTGTTTTTGTTTTATTATTAGATGCTTTTACTATATTCTCATTATGTAATTTTCTTGTATGATCAATATGCAATTTAAGAAGTTTTCTTTGAGATTTGAATTCACTTAAGATAGTACTGTCTGCTGTTTCTTTATACAATTTATAGAGATCATTAACTCTCGTGGACCATTTCTTAGTATCCAGGGTAATCCATTTATTAGTATCACCCAAAGAATTAAAAACCCGTCTATGTTTAACAGGAGATGCCAAATCGAAATAATAATAAAATATTTTGAAAAACGCGTCATATTTATTATTTACGTCATTATTGTCGTATACATCCGCCCAATTGTCGAGTGCCATTTGACTACAGAAGAAGTCAATATTATGTTGATTATACTTTCTACAGTACCGGAAAACTGGGTAAACATTCTTATTTGCATTCATATTTATTTCACAACTTATAACTGAATGATCAGACAGATAGAATTCGTCCACCTTAGTACACATATTTTCGGTCTTAATATTACTAAAAACATTATCTATTTGCGTTCTTGTATTTACAGTTATTCTTGTATAATCCTTAACTCGTGGAAAAAGACCAAAAGATTGAGCAACTGCGTTAACATCTTTAACGTTACTGTTATCCTTTGAGAAATTACCTGAACGGTACCCCTACGGTACTTTAACTAAGTTTTTCTGAACAAAGTGGTCACTAAAACCTGAACATGTCCTTAAGTTAATTTTGATATAATTTGGAGATACGGCTTCCTTGGTAAATAGGTCAGTATTAACTGGCAAAAGGAATGATTAAAAATTGAAATGTGTAAGACTTGTCTATTTTCATCGAAACTAACCTACTTTGTTAATTTTTAGTAGGCCAAATTTTCAAGCTGGTTTGGAAAAACCTTAAAAAAAGCAAAACAGAAGCCTCGAATTCCTTTGTTTTAGCATTTTAACATACCACGAGGAGGTCAATATTCCCTGACGTTAAATTTCAGGACGTCATTGCTTTGTGGTCGAAATAAAATTCGTTCTCAGAAATTAAATTTTGTGCACGTATTAGCCAGGAAACGTTGATAATTGATAAAATACGGGTTTCATCGTTACGAAGAGCTTTTTCGCAACTGCATGAAGCGTTGCATTCCTGTGGATTCTTAGTATAAAAATAGTTTGGTGTAGTACTAAATTGATGAGTCAATGTTTTGATAAAAAGGTAAACTGCTTTGTTTGGATGTTAAATCACGTGTTCTAGAAATTCAGATGATTTTTGTTAAAAAAATTAGACAAGTTTAAAATGTAGTATTTGTTAATGTTTTCCTTCGATTTTTTTTTGTTTTAAAGAAGCAATTACTTTCGTTTTCAGCTGTTTGTAATCTCAATTTACTTTAATATATTTCGAATTTGTAGCAATTTGTAAATTCGTCAGGGGAAGAATCGCCTTCAGTGAAAAAATTAAATTTCCAGGCATTATTAAAAACCTTTTGCAGCGAAGCTTTTTCATTCATTTCTATAGTCAAGATAAATAGCATTCTAATAGTTAACATTCACTTTATAAGTTTATGAAACGAAGAAAAATCTATTTAAGTGATATAAAAAAATGGGAGAAACCATAAATATCAGCCCTTACCGCAAGACGTCAAGTGGAACACCCACTTTACTGATCGATTCCAACATTGATAAAAGTTTCAACGTAATAGAGCAACATTTCACTCTTCTTGGATTGCGTTACATGCGGAATTTCCTGTATTTCTGGTTTTGTAGATTGTATTTGATAGGAAAACCGCAGCGTAGCTAAAGAAACTGCAACTAGATTAATATTATTTGACGTAAAAAACGAATTAAGAATTTTGGGTTTTCGAATGTCTCTTGTTAAGTTTCTCTATGAATTTTCTGATGTCTTGTTTATGTTTGTGTTTATTTTGTTGTTTGATTACATACAAAAAATTAGATTATATTATAACACACCATATTGTAAAGCGTAAAGTTAGGAGTATTAGAATATGAAGTCATCAAAATCTAAAGTTATGACATAATGATTATTTTGAATGAGGATTTTCCTAAATTTGTTAGTGTATTTTACAATTACGTTTCACACTATGACTGTTATTAAGAAAAAACATGACTATTGTTAAAATATCTAAAAGGTTGTAATTTGCTTACTAATTCAAAATTTTGAAAAAGTTGCTGAATATTTATAAGTTTATCTTTTATTATAAACGTTTTCCAACAAAAAAAAAAAAAACTGTTTGTAAGTTTTTCGTTATGAGTTTTAAATATGGAATTCCTTTTGTACGTCTGAATATATCTATGATAAACTCTCCGGTAACTGATAATTTAAAGGAAGTCAATGTTTTTTTTAAACGTTTTACGTTTTCTGCGATATGTTGAGAAGCTTCATTTACTATAAAAATTTTGTTCCTTTCTAAAATGATAATTGCTTCCGGTTACTAATGAAGTGTGGAAATATGTATTAATACTTACTCAAAGGTTTGTAGGTGGTTTTTGATTGAGGGATACATTTAGAGTAACTCTTCGGCTGATATTTCGATTTCTTCTATTTTGAATAAAACAATTTATAAGTAGGTTGTTAACATACGTATTAATTCTTTTGCAGGGACTTTGTTAACCGATTTTTAAAGTCTACCAGATAGCGTTTGACTTGGCGATACCTTTTAGAGAACCTATCCCTTTGCTTGTGATATTTCGATCATCCCTGTTATAAGCTTATATTAAATAGGTACTGAATAATCTTTATGAGGTGTGTTAATCGGCATTTTAAAGTGTACAGGCATTGTTCAAAGATTGAACAGTGCCTGTAAATATATAATAATCCCTGATATAATCACAATACGTATTAATCTTTCCTATTAGGTTGGATACCCCCACGTTTAAAAGTTTGCAGGGTTTCTTTGTTTAAGTCTGGGTACTAACGTTTAAAACATTCTTTAGCAATGATATTTGCGATCTTTGTGTTATTTAAAATTTAATTTTTCTTTCCAATTAAACAAATTTGTACGAAACAAATAGTATCATATCAATCAACCATAAGGTTACCATCTCTAACGAAAGTAAGAACGATAACAGAAACTACCTTTGAGTAGAGGATGGATTTAAATGTTAATACGTCATTAATATTTTCATTTTTTCACATTTCACATTTTCTAAAGAATCACGCCATATTATAATCAGAGGCGTAACTGTAGAGGAAGGGAGGCAGTTGTCAGTGCCAAGGGCCATCGAACCAAGCAGCCCACTGATCGGAAGGTAAAAAAGTTAGTGCCCAGTACCCAATATAAAAAATCGCAGTAGGGGCAATCTGCAATTTTTTCTTTGGACCCAACACCTGACAGTGAATTTTTAAAAAATTGCGACAATGTGCGCTAAAAATATTCCGAAATTGTTTCAGTCAGACTTCACAGACCAAACAAATCATTCAAATAGCAAATTGGGTATAAAAAAATCTAGAAAAATATATATCGATAGGTCATTTTGTTTGAAATACTAATCTACATGGCATTTTAATTATTTCTTACTTTGCCTGTGACGGTGGTAATTATGAAGAGGTTTCAGTAAGCTAAAACTACCTAAGAGGAATTTTTAGTCAAGAGCGACTTCGTCGTCTTGCGTTGCTAACCAAATTTTCAACATCAATAGGTTTAGGTAGTATTATTATTAATAATTTTACAAAATACCAGAAACAGAAATTTTTAATTCATGTAAACCAATCGTTATTTTAAACAAAATTACTATTTTACCAAGGAGTTAATAGCTGCTCAAAAAATTATCCACAAAGTTTGCCAAATGAGATCTGCATATTTTCATGGCCAACTTGAGGTTTTCGACCACATTATGGAACTTAACTGCCCGTTTTTTTAAATTTGACTTTATTTCTTTTATTTCTTGTTAAATATCTACGTTGAAGGTACGAGGTTATCAGAAAAATAGCGAGACTGTCTTTCTTTTAAACATGAGTTTTATTATTTTTTCAAATCAAGGTTATCCCATTCAAAGTAGCTTCCTTGGGCCGTTACACAGACACCGATTGGGGGCGTTTTTCCATTATTCGTAGCAGTTCTGGAAGGCTTCTGTTGTAATGCCTTTCAACTCGTCGGTTACGCTCTTCTGGATATTATACAAAGTACCAAAATGGCGCCCTTTCAAATGATTTTTCAGCCTGGGGAATGAAAAGAAGTCACAGGGATTGAGGTCCGGCGGGAGACTGGGGAACCAAAAGAATGCGTTTTTCTTGCAAAAATTCGTTGTGACTGGAGCATTGTCGTCGGGAAGCATCCAAGTGCGTGCAATATCTGTCTCACACGTGCCACCCTCTTCCTGAACCTTTTCGATAAAAAGTTTGATTGACAGTTTGTCCTGGCGGCACAAATTCTTTGTGGACGATCCCCTGACTGTCATAAAAACAAATGAGCATCAATTTAATTTTCGATTTGCTCATTGTCGCTTTCTTGGGACGGGGAGAGTTTCCAATGTGCCATTCTCGACTTTGGCGTTTTGTCTAGGGGTTATACTCAAAAATCATTCATCACCTGTGATCATGCGACTGAAGAATCTATGTTCATAAAGATCTTCATTATTTTTATCCTCAATGTCGGTACTTTAAACAATTATTTTAATGCTTTAAAGTTAAGGATTACAAGTTCAGATGTGTTGTTTAAACACCCAGAAATACAGAAACCATTAGGAGGACTTATTATCTAAGCATCTGTTTAATAAGTATGAGATCTTTGAATTTTTGGCGAATGGCTTTATAGTCCAGTCAACGAACGCTCAATAGGGGGGTGTAGAATGCATGGAGGGTGTCACAATTTTTGACTTCAGGGCTTTGTTTGGAGTCGTTAGGAGGTAAACATACTAAAAGTCCCCGGACATAGGAGGTGAGCGGGGTGCAGGGGGGGGACCGAGAAGATCCCTTTTTTAGGTTTTTTGCTTATATCTTGAATAAGGTGCGTCTTAGCGAAAAAGTTATTATGTACAAAATCAAAGGTGTCAAAATTTCCCACATTTTGGTTGGTAAAGTTTTTTTTATATCTCCAACCGTTTATGCGATATCCACTATCAAAAATCGCTAATTTTCGAAAAAAATATATAAAAAGTATATACCATTTTGAAGGAAATTTAATCCTGTACAACTTCTTTTGTGGGAATTTTTCTGTAAACCGAAGAGATGAGGTGCTAGAGAGAAAAGTTTAACGAAAAACGGGAGGCAAAATATTTTCTTGCGAATATTAACGATTTTTGATAGCGGATTTCTCATAAACGGTTGGAGATAGAAAAAAACTTAAAAAAGCAAAAATGTATGAAATTTTATCAGCTTTGATTTTGTATATAATGACTTTTTTGCCAAGATGCACCATCTTCTAGATATAAGCAAAAAAATAAAAAAAGAGACCTTCTCAGTCCCCCCCTGCACCCCGCTCACCACCTATGTCCGGGGACTTTTAGTATGTTTACCTCCTAACGACTCCAAACAAAGCCCTGAAGTCAAAAATTGTGACACCCTCCATGCATTCTACAATCCCTTTATTGACTGGACTATTATAAAACTAAAAATTTTGATTATTGAAAAATATAGGTGTGAGGATGTGATTATGTTTTTTTTGCAGAAAGTGGAAGATAACTTTTTTATTTTGTTGATTTTATTGAATTACACTTGTTCTATGAAGATTCCTGCAACCTATTATTTATTCCCGAAACCCCAGACTTTAGTTTTTATGTAAAGAGAAACTGACAATGATTGTTTGTTGATCTTAAGAAGTTTTTAAGCGAGAAAACTTCTACGGTTAATTGCCCAAATTTATATAAACACACAGCGCTACGGCCTTTAGTTTCTTCGACACCTGTCTTTCACCCTGTCTATCCTGCGCTTTGTTTGTCAAGTTAAGCACTCGTAATGCCCTCAGATCAGTGGTAACGTTATTACGCCATCTTGTGCGAGGTCTTCCCCTGATTCGGCATCCATTTGGAATTTGTGTGAAAACATTTCTGGTTACTCACGTGGTAGGCATTCGCCATACCTGGCCCAACCATCGTATTCTCTGTCTCTTAATCTATTCCTATCTTGGAAAAACTGCCTTAATTCATGATTCATCCTTGTTCGCCAACCATTCTCTTTTCGTTATATATAGGCCCAAAGATTTTTCTTACTACACTTCTCTCAAAAGAATTGAGTAAATCTTCATTTTGTTTTGTGTAATGGTCTTTGACTCATATCCGTAGCGAAGTACTGGTCTAATTAATATTAAATAGACGCGTAGTTTGCACGCTTTAGATATATTTCTAGATTTTAATATGCTCTCAAGGCCATACATGCATCTATTACCAGCAGCAATTCTGGTAATAGTTTCGCTTGTCATGTCATTGTTGTAGTTTAATGTTGTCTCTAAGTACTTAAATTCGTTAACTCTGCTGAAAAGTTTACCCTCTATCTCAATAGCTTCGTCTTTCATTTAAGGACCTCCACGCCTCTGCAGGGAGAATTTTAGTATATTTTCGTTAACACTAATATTTTTGTAGTTAATGCTGTCATATTCATGTTTAAGTCAACATATAACTGGGTGACATCGATGTTAAATTCCCAACATGTTGCTTCAGTATTTTTCATCTAGCATTTGGGTTGTGACGTCAACTTGCCCCGCCCAAAAACTGCATGGGTAGACACACGTACGTGCGCAGTAGGTAATGAAAACCTAGTTTAGAAAGAGATGAAGTATAGTTGGATTGTAAATTTGTAAACAGCGCGTTGACGTCATAACCCAAATCCTAGGTGAAAAATACTGTAGGATTAATCGCAGTGTAAAAATCTAGCTATTGTTGACCGTCCTTGTCGGCAGAATTCTTGATAATCACCCCGAAGTTCCTGTGCTAGTGCGGTGATTCGCTGCAATATATGCAAAACTTTATAAACAGAGCAAATGATTCCTAATTTCCATTCATATGATAGTTGTTCAGTCCTCCAAATCTTAATTATCAATTTGTGTATTGCTTTTGCCAACCCTTATTCTACAGCTTTAAGTAATTCGGCTGACATATTATCGGTTCCTGATAGTTTGTTGTTTCGTAGGTGTTTAGTGGCTTTCTGTACTTCTGCCAGTGTAGGTTCTTCTGTCTCTTCTTCTACGTCCTTGTGCTGCCCTTCTTGTTGTTGTTCTTCATTTTGATCTTCTTCATTTTTTTCTGAACGTCGATGCTGTCCATCACCATTTAGAACTTCTGTAAAATGTTGGGCCCAACTCTCTAATATATTATTCTTGTTGAAGAACCGTTCCCAGTTTCTATTCAGACATGCATTACTTCTGGGTTGAAAACCTTTTCTAATCTCATCGATTGTCTTGTACATTCTTCGAGTTTGCTTGTCTTTATGGTATTCTTCTATTCGCTCTATTTTTCTGTAAATACTTTCATTTCTTTTTTCCGCACAGTTTGCTGACTTTCCTCTTTTCTTCAGTATACTTTGCTATTTTGCTTCTGGTTTCAGCATTTCAGCCCTGTCTTGTTGTCGTTTTTAGTTGCATCTTTACATTCTTCATCAAACTAGTGTTTAAAATTTTTTGTTTTTTGTTTTCCTATTGTGGTTTCTGCGTCTTCCATGATTATCTGTTTTATGGAGCTTCATTTCCCTTTTATGTCTATCATTCCGTTCTTTTCATATAGTTTAGTCCTAATATTTTCTTGGTACCGGGATAAGTGTTCTTCTGTCTCTAATATTTATATCTCCCACTTAAGGTCGTTTTCTTAGTTGTGTTTAAACGCCTTTGAGAATTTGTGGAGGAAATGATCGGATGAACAATTTACCTCTGTTTTACTTCTCATGTCCAATAGGCTGGTAGCATGTCTTGCATCAGTCAAGATATGATCAATTTGGTTTGTGGTAGTTCCATCAGGAGATGTCCAGGTACCCTTGTGTGTGCTTTTGTTTGGGCAGAAAGTTCCCCCAACTTGTTGTTGCAGAAGATTGTGAGGAGTACTTCCGCAATAAAAAAGAAGAGGTAGGTACCTAGTACCTACATAAGTTTTTTTACTCCCTAGTTGTAGTACATATCTTAGATATTTTTGTTTTGTTTATAGAGGTTTTTTTTAGGAAAATTTAGTACCGCAATTGCAATTTAGTGGAATATTCGCGGTTATCACAACCATAAATAAAAGGCTATCTAGTAATGCCTATAGTATTCTATATAATGTAGACACTAATGCTGCAGAAACATACAATTCGATTGTGGCAAAATTTGTTCGAGGAAAAAGGATAAACTTTTCGTTAAAGAATTCTTACGAATATAGATGTAAAGCTGCAGCTATATCTTATAATACCAAAGGCAATTTTTTATGTAAAATTGAAGCATCTATATTTAGCGAAGGTCCTGGATATTTTACTAAAAGATTGTTCACGGCACGTCAAAAACAATATACTGCAAAGTTGATCAGCTGCCAACGTAAGTACCTATAATAGATTATATGAGTAATAAATAGTGTAATGTTTAAAAAAAAACTCAAATAATTATTTATTTTAGGGAAATCTTTTAAAAAGCGAACTTTTTCTACAGTTGATGAAAACTACGGATTAGAAGTAGAAAATAAAGTAGAAGACATGGATTCTGAAACTTACGAAACAAATTCCAAAGAATTCTTAAAAAATCTCAGTAACTGCAACAGAGAACAAATTTTTAATGAAACAATTTTGCAATCAAATAGCAATTTTTGGAAAACCGAGAGGAAAAAACGCCTTACTGCTTCGAATTTCGGCAGAATATGTACGCTTAGAAAAAGTACATCGACTGCTAAAACTGTAGAAAATTAGTAGGTTATAATATATTTTTTTTTCAGGGATAGCAATTTCTGGAATGAAAATATGGAAAAACAATTGTCCGAATTTTACTTGCACCCTCTGCTTCCAGAATTAGTTGACTCACGAAGATGTCGTCAACAAAGTATACGTGATATATATAAAACTAATTAAAATGTCAACACTGTTTAGCGATATCTGTATATGTTATTTGTTATATTATTATTGTATTATATTATTATTGTATTATATTATTATTGTATTATATTATTATTGTATTATATTATTATTGTATTATATTATTATTGTATTATATTATTATTGTATTATATTATTATTGTATTATATTATTATTTATTATGATGTTTTAATTACGTGTATGATTATTAATATATGAAATTTAGGTAATGTATACATTACTATTTTAACTTGGTTTTCTGGTATTGTTTTGATATTATTATAAAACCAGTAAATTCGTTTTTTCACTACTACCTTTAGAACGTACCATTATTTATGTATTTTCTAGAATCAGCTCTAAAAAGTTAAAACAAACTACATGTAAATCTTTAATTTAATTATTGTTTTAATGAATTTAGAAATAAAAGCTGTAGTAATTATTTAAAAATAATTAATTTATTGATTTTTATTGATAATTTCACTACGACAATAAACTTTCTTGCAATTTTGAAAACATGAGTCATTCGCAAAATAAAAAAAGACTAATTCTGTTTCGGCCGACAATTTCCGTAAATTTCAAATTTCTATACAGGTAGCCGATTTCTACCAATAAAATAAGAAGTGTCCCGTCAACAAATGTATTACAATGTTGGTTAAAAATAAAATAAAAGTTTTCGATTCACTATTACAGAAAATAATTCATTTTGTCATGTCGGCTATACCGAACTGTTACTCAATTTGTTTTTACATAAACTAATTCCTGTAAGTTGTATATCAGGTAAAGCAAACAACCTGTCAATCACTTGTAATCCTTAGGTAGTCGGGTTAGTGGGTGTCATTTGGGTTGCCTGAATTTCGAATATCTCCTCGATGTGAAATACTGAATCTACGATTTTGCATTATGTTTTGATCACGATTCTAATTGTAAATAATTATTTAATAAAAATCTCTCATCACCAATTTATTCTAAATTTATTTAAATTTATTCTAAATTAAATGTCTACTACCAGACGAAATTTTCAATTTGTTGGTGTAATTTTGATATATCAACACGGCATTAAAATATAATTAATCTAAATTTACGGTTATCAAATAAATATAGGAAAAAAAACCTCTCGAAGTACTAATTCTATTGTAATTACCAATATACTAAAGCAAAGAGAAATTTTCTAAATTAATTCCTATTCTTGTCATCGTGATCAATAGTTTAGCAATTTTGTGCTCTAGGTTCACTGTTCGCCGCGTCTGTCCTAAGAAGCCTTTGTAAGCGTATAATCTCGCTTCGCTGAACAGACTGCCGACGAGTGACGTTGCCTAAAAAATCCTTCACTTGTGGTGGGAATCTAAATAGCGATTCACGCGAGTGACGTCAGTGTTACCATGGCAACACAGTGAATAGTCCAGACTTCCAAGCATTTACGTTTAGCTCTGCAATATTTGATTCTGTGCTGCGAAATACATACCTATATGAAATGCTTTGCGTATTGAACAGGGATAAAATTCATTTATAAGTTAAACTATTTAGGAATTTAGATAAATGGAAAGAATGGTCATTCTTATATTCAAAAAAAAACTAACTCTAGTGAAATATTAGGTGAAGAGGCACTTCACCTACTTCACCTGAAAAGTCGCCACAGCTAGGAAGCCCATTCCACATTCCTGTTTACAGTGTTTACCTGCACTGTCTCCACTATACGTTAAGTGCATGCGTTTTCAGTTTGAATATGTCTTTCCCTGGCTATCTTACTTCTTGTAAAACTGATATTTCTATTTTGTATTTGGAAATTTTTTCTACCAGGTCAAATAGGGCACCAGGTCTGTATAGGCGTATATGTTCCATGATCTTATTTGCAAATCCTTCTTCCGTTGCTGGAGTCGATTCCGCTTAGTTCGTTCATCCATCCGCGGATGCTGTTTATTCGAATATGGTCTTTTTACGGCATGCGGTTATCAATCAACATGCCAAATTTCCTCCTTTACCTGGACTTGGAACCAGCAGGACGCCGCAATACAACGTGACGTCCTGACGGAGTTATTATAAGTCTGTTCGTTCGGGCCCACAATTTCTACTTGAACGGAAAATAAAAGTATTATGACCCTACCAGGGACGGCCTTAAACTGTTCTCTCAAAATATTTTAACATTTTACAACTGAATTCTTCCATTTTGAGGCAGCTTCTATTTTCGAGACCGGCCTAGTAGGGATGATTTACGATAGTTGTATTTAAACCTCATAATCTACAACTAAACGGTAAAATGCTTCCAGATATTTTGCGGACGCAAATGAACAATTATAGCTGCTGATTTTAGAAGGTTCGATTCAAGATTATAATTTTCAGTATTTTTATATCTCATTTTTGTACATTTTATTTTAATTATCAGTTTCTCATTAATGCATAACAGAAATAATTGAAAACAGTTAAAAAATGTAGTTTAGAAAACTGAAACTTTTGTTGCAAATCCAGTTTTTGATTAACCTTTTCAACTTAAAAAGAGACAACATTTTTACTTACCTACTATAAAAATTAAATTTCATAATTTAAATTATTTTGACAAATTTTTATTATCTTAGTTACGTATATTGAAATTTTAAATTTCTGCTGATCATCGAACTAAATTGGGAAATTTTGATTACTAATTTCAGAATTTTTCTGACTTAAAATCGTTTTAGAGTGACGTTCTCTTCGTCTGCAACTGTAATTCTTAATAACATTAATTAATAAATCACAGCCTTTGGTATTAAATTTGTATGATTCATCTTAGCTGGAAGTTGATGATTAATTCCCAGACTGGAAGTTGTTACCTTTGGGTATCTGAATTTTCATAATGGTCCTTTTCTATATGTATCACGGAATATCTATCTTTTGACTTCGGGGAACACTGTAGCGTGAAAGGCTTATTGTGCATACCGTGATCTATTCACTTATTCGGTGATCTTTGTTTCCTGTACCAAGAGATGAAGGTCCTTCACCGGTTGTCTAATGGTCTTTAGTCGAAGTCTTTATTTAACAGAAATTACCTTAATACTTAGATATCGTTAGTAGTATTTATATTGCTTTTTTTTATCGTTTGTGGGTTTGTTGATACGTAGAACGCCGCGAATTCGAAAGGTTTTGTAATGAAAAAATCCTACAACTGTCATGACATCATTTTTGTCCAATAACAACGCTTGGATCAGCATTTCAACAGCCAATCATTCATTTTTATCATGATAAAAAATATCATTACATCCTTCTCGCACATCGAAAAAAACGACGCGTCTCTGTCTGCTCTGTTGCTACAGAAACCTAAACTTCAGAAATATTATTTGACATTAATTGCTAAAATAAACGTCAGAAAAAATGTCTTTAATAAAAATTTGTTTGTTGTTTCAGGATTTTTTTCCAATAAAAAAACACTCGACCTTTTAATTTTATGGATAAAATTTCATTCTTGTATCACTCAAACGAAGTTGCCAAAAGAAAATTGACTCGACTAGGGCTACATAAAAAAACCCTTGCCCTACGGGCGCGGGTTTTTAATTAATGTAGACCTAGTCTCGTCCATTTTCCATGGCAAATTCGTTTTCGTACAAAATGACATTTTATCGATAAAAATAAAAGGTCTCGGGCTTTTACTGTTGAAAAAAATTTTCTATTGCTTTATTGGTTACATACCTACCTATTCAAAAATTCTCAATTCTTCTAAACCAGTTATTTCAACTAACGAATTGGTGCGTTTTAGGGGTTTATAAAATAGAAGTATAAAATAATAAAATCCAGAACGAATTTTGGTCCCTGACGATTTTGAAAAAGCTCTTTAGGGAATACATTTTTAACTTCCGTCTTAAAAAATTTCCATTTTTTCTTCAATATTCTGTTATATTGTTATTTCTTTAAGCATTACTGAAGATATCAGTCTTCGTTAAAAAAATGCTAATTTTTTGTCGATATCCTGCTATAGTTTTCCATATAAGCAATGGTATTATTTTCTGATGTACGAGGATGTATTGATATCTAGTTAGCCTAGACCGCTTCCATGGATAAACAAAATATTGCGGTACCATAGCAACGAACAGTAACTTATTAGAAGTGTCAGTGTAAAGTTTCACGTCAAAAAGTCAAACCAGTTTTGCGCAATAAAATTTCAAAAAAAGGATGTCGACCGAAAATGTGAAAATCGAAAAATTGGAGTATCGAGCCATCATCAAATACCTGTATTTGAAGGGGTTAAGAGGTAAGCAGATTTACGAAGATATGCTTAATACCCTTGGCGATCAATGTCCTTCGTATGCGACCGTAAAAAATTGGATTGCAAGCTTCAAAAGAGGTAAATTTTCCATTGAAGATGGAAAAGTTCTTGCTTCAGTTTTTTGGGATTGCCATGGAGTAATCATGATTGATTATCTGGATAAGGGTAGAACAATAACTGGGGATTACTATTCGACGTTACTGACCACTCTACGAGAAAAAATTAAGGAGAAAAGACGCGGAAAGTTGTCCAAAAGTGTTTTGTTTTTGCAGGACAATGCCTCTGCACACAAATCGCATGTTGCCATGCAAACAATTCGTGATTTGGGGTTCAAATTACTGGAACACCCCCCTTATTCACCAGATCTGGCTCCGTCCGACTATTATCTCTTTCCTCAACTGAAAAAAAGTTTAAAAGGTCGTAAATTTTCTTCCAACGAAGAGGTTATAGAAGCTGTGGAGGCTTGGTTTGCAGAGCAAGATAAAACTTCTTTTTTTTAAAGGTCTAGAGGCGTTGCAGGTTCGGTGTAATAAATGTATTAAATTAAGAGGAGAATATGTCGAATAATAAAATATTTTGACTTTCAAATTTTGTTTGCTTCTATAAGTAGTAGGCTAAGAATTTTTCAATACGTCCTCGTATAAATATTTAATTTCCGTAAAAAAACTTTAAACCATAAATCAAAGAACCCTTCCACTGGAAAAGTTTAATCATCAGAGATTTTAGTATCTTGATCTTGATGTTTTGAAAAATTGAAAACTTTGAAAGTATAAAGCGTAAGGTTTTTGATGTATCCGGAATTCATAATTAGTGTTAAAAAAAGTTAGGAAACTTTGATTATTAAATATCTAATAATTGATGAACTTAGGTTTTCTTAAAATATCATCGTTTTACTTAGAATGGCGCTTCGTAATTCCGACCAATAAAATCTTACGCTCTGATTACATAATAAGTGAGTTGGAAATTTCGCTTATTAATTTGGAAGTGTTAAATTTTTTTCTTTTGAGCTTTCCGACCGGAGTTCCCTTCTATTTGTTTTTATTTAATTTAATTGTTTAAATTAATATAAAACCTGATACAACCAGAACAAAAATACAATGGGTTGTAAATTATGTAATTCAAATTTGATTGATTAAACATAACATAAAACATAAAAAATTCTGATAATTGAATTAAAATCCTGCTTCACCGCTAACACAGAGTAAAACAAGTAACTCACGGAACTTCTTATTTTTTACGTGAAAGGAATTCCAGTACAGGCGACAAGCCCAATAATGAGACCATCATTACAATAAATAATTAATATTTCTAACATAACGCGAATGAAAAGT
Source organism: Melanotus villosus (assembly GCA_963082815.1). NCBI lineage: Eukaryota > Metazoa > Arthropoda > Insecta > Coleoptera > Elateridae > Melanotus > Melanotus villosus. The sequence continues at coordinate 36,604,042 of OY720426.1, read as the reverse complement.
GGGCGTAATATGGAAGAACCAAGGGTTTCCCCAACAGAATCTGCGATGACTATTAAACTAAATCCTCTCTTTTTATACAATGGAGTTGAAGATATTCCCGTTTCATTTCCTTTTGTTGTTGGTGCGTGTACACTTTTCCCTGCATTGCGTAAATTGTAAAATTTACTCTAGATATGAAAGTAAAGAAAAGCGTGGACATAACGCTATTATCTTCAGTTCATTCGAAAAACTCGAAGTGACAACTTTGGAATTTATAAGCGCCGGACTTTGTGGTGATGTAAGAATGATTAAGTGCCAGTTTTGAAGTGATGGGAGTTCAGTGCGGAACACGAAACCGGACAAGTTTGTTTATTAACATTAAAACTGTTAGTAAATCCTGTTTACGGATAAATTATGAACCGTTTGACAATAATAAAAGTAAAGTTGACAAACGTAACAAAAGCGTGCCATATTTAGGGGAATAAATTTATTCTTTCTTCTGATTTTAACCTCAAGTGTTAAAAAAAGCTGTGATAATCTTAAAAACTGACTAGTTTTCTCTAAGAATTTAAGACCTGAAGTGATAATGAGTTATTTAAACAAGCACTATTTATTCCAAATTTGTAAATATTTAGTCATAGCGTTATCCTTGGGCAGTGTGAGATGTGAATTACAAAGTCCCTGCCCTAATGTTTTTGAATATCGATACGACGCGCGACGGTGCTTATAATACTTATGGATTTGTGCAAGTTCCAGTTCCAGGTGATGTTAATGTTGTACGTTTGGAAGTTCAGTTATCGGTTGGAAATTCTGTTCAGGTAAGTTTTGTCCTCTTACATTTGATACCTCAATCAGGGAATTTTTGGTAAGATTATAATTCGAGTCATAATTTTATATCAGGTTGGACACGACTAACTTCGAATTATAAACAGTGGATAAGGCTTTTGATTTCGAAATTTTCAATAAACTAAGTTGTTTCACGTTATTTGATTTAAAAGTTTAACCAGCAAAATTGGAAAATTAAAAATTATCCCCTAGAAAATGAAACCAAGTATCCTTAGAATTGCCAAGCTTTCATTTTTTAAAATTTAATTTATTCAATCTTTGGAGGACAATTTTTCAGAGTTTTGATTATACGGAGCGAACCTGCAGTTATATTAAGTTTAACTGCAAAAAGGTAGATTTTACAAACAACCACTTAGTTTCGTGCTCCTGTGGCTTAAATTATAACATTAATACAACGAAACCTACATTTGTATAAAAGGAAGAATTTTCCAATATGTTTATGCCCAGAAATGATTAGATTAGGACGATCATACAGGACTTATCATTTCAAAAATAAACATTTGCGATGTTTATTATCATTGTCGCTTAACTAGTTAAAGCAAGTATGCTATGTCATGGTGCTGTTTAAGTTATTCTTTTTGTAAGTAGTTTTCAAAATATAATTTTTAGTTTATAAAAGTGGAAGAGATTTTTGTAGTCAACTTATTTCGAAATAAATTAGGTTTTATTTCTTTTGAAAAATTTTTTATTTCTCAAACGTTTCGAACATTAAAGTTCTTCGTCAGTGGGCAAATATAACAATATATATCTAGAAATGAAAATACATAGATATATATTGTTATATTTGCCCACTGACGAAGAACTTTAATGTTCGAAACGTTTGAGAAATAGAAAATTTTTCAAAAGAAATAAAACCTAATTTATTTCGAAATAAGTTGACTACAAAAATCTCTTCCACTTTTATAAACTTCGATTAGTCCACATCTTCAATTTTATTTTCATAATTTTTAGTGTTTAGCATTTAAAATAAATAGTCAAAATTAGTATTCTATATACAGAAAGCATACCCTTTTTGATAAAAAAATTCAAATATTATACTCAGTTTAATTGGAAGCAACTCGGCCAACGTAGTAAACCAATGTGTATTTACTTAAATGATTAACTGTAAAAATATTTTGTAATAAAATTAGAGTCTGGATTTTTTGACTTCATGATTATTATTGTGGTGGTTACATGTGAATTTCTCTTTGAATAAATTTATAGTAAGCATCTTCATTTTTGTGGTTTTATCGTCGTGGATTACAACTGACGTGTTTATTGACATGTTTACATTAAGTAAGTGATTCTGTATGCAGCATGAAACATCGGAAATAAAAATAAAATTAGTTAAACATTTTCACAAAGCAAAGGGTTTACATTAACAAAGAGAAAGGAGACACCTTTCCCAACCTTTCATTTATGAAAGCAGAGGTCGTAGGTCAGAACCCTTAGACACTCCAGAGCTTTATTTAACTTTTCAAAAATGTTATCTCCTTTCTTTCTTTTTCTTTTACTCTCTTATACCTTGACAGTATTGCTTAACCCGATGTATACTTTTGTGTTCGTCGATTATTGGAAATGAGATCAAAGGATTATTAGTTTAGGTCGTGAATATTTTTTTTCGTTTTACGTATTTTATGTTTTAGCAGTACAAAAAAAACTTGAAATGACATAGAGATTTAAATTACTGTTCCTTGCCTAAATTGATGTTTTGAATGTTTAGATACCTAGCATATTACTGAAGCGAATGCTTAATATTTTGACACCATTCAGTTGCCTTTTGTCAATATATTCGTTTTATGTAAATTAATTAAGTCTTGACGAATTAATAAATGTAGAAAAGCGGAGGACGAAGACTTAAACCTTGGAACACACCAGATCATTTGTTTTTGCTACATTTTTTGTAGGAAACATTTTAGGTTATGTTTAACAGTACTTCTTCGAAAAACTTAATTAATTTAATATAGGTACAGTATATCTATGTGTATTTCCGGATCGAGTTACCAAGACGCTTCCTTTTCTTTAAGTTTCGCACCTATTGGAGATGGAAAATCATCATTGTTACATGAACTTTATCTCCCACTAATCTAAATAGTTCGATAGATGTACAGCCAAACCACTCCGTCAGTTGCGGGGCCATGAGACTTTTCTTATTCCCACCGATCTTTTTCCTTAATCTTACCCTAAATTATTAGTTGAAGTATGTCATATTTGTCACCCCTTAGGGCAAGGACACACGAGGCGGTTTGTGACGAATCGGCCGACGATTCGTCCGCCGTCCCTTATAATAATATATGTCGAACCGTACACAGGGCTCTACAAGCGGCGCGTTGACGAATCGTCGAGCCATTCCATATGGTCTTACAAAAGCGCACACATGTAGCGTCGGACGAATCGTCGGCGTCGGCCGATTCGTCACAAAAACCTCGTGTGTCCAAGGTCTTAGAACATGGCTAAGATATTCAAGTTTTCGCTTCTTAATCGTTTTAATAGTTTCTTTATCCTTATTCATTCGATGTAACACCTCTTGACTTTATCTACCCATAATATTCTCAACACCCTCCCATAACACCAAATTTTCAACGCTGCGATGTTCTTAAAATTTTCTGCTTTCGTTGTTAAAGAATATATAACACCCCAGCATTCTAGTTCTGAGATTCAGGTTAATGTCACGATTACAGAGAAATTTCTTCATTTTTGTGAAGGTACTACTAGCAACTTCATTGTGAAACTTGATTTCCTTTGTCTGTTCTGCTCCTTCATTTAACCATGCACCAAGATATTTATAGGAAGACACACCTTCTATGGAAGTATTATCGATATTTAAATAAACGTTATTGTCATTTATATTTTGATGTTTGGTGATTATCATAATTTTAGTTTTTTTTTAGGTTTATATCAAGGCCATATCTTTTACAGGCAACATTCACTCGTTCGATCAAATATTGTAGCGCACTTATATTATCCGTTATGATCACCGTATCGTCGGCGTAGCATAGATTGTTAATGATTTCCGAGTTTATGACAATGCCAGCTCATCCTTCCGCAAGCGCTTCTTCGAAAATACCTTCGCTATACACATTAAACAGAAGGAGGGAAGTACACATCCCTTAGACATCCTGACATATATTAACCTCCTCACTTAAACTTTCATCAACTTGGACTCGTGCTGTTTCATACCAGCACACGTGAGATATTATTCTGATGTTTTTGCTATCGATGTTCTTTTTCTTCAATAGCTCCAAAAGCTCTGAGTGTTGAATTTTGTCGAACGCTTTCCTGAAGTCGATGAAACAGGCATATTAAATGTCATGGTTCATGCCCAGACACCTCTGCATCACAACATTCATTTCGAAAATTGCCTCTCTGGTTTCCATTCTATTTCTGAAACCCATTTGAATGTCATTGGTATCTTCCAGTTGTTTAAAGATTTGATTGTTTATTATTTTCAAAAAGATTGTTAAGATATGCATAGTAGCATCATAAGAGTAATAGTCCTGTACTTTGAACATTCTCGGGCATTTTTTTTCTTTGACAGAGTCACAAATGTTAAAGCAAGCCAGTTGCTGGGGATTCCACCCGTCTCGTAGATGATATTAAAAAATTCCATTAAAATCTCCCATCATAATGAGCACCTCGTTATTTTTGATAGATTTAATAACTGTATCTAAATCTTCGTAAAAGGATTCCGTTTCTTGTTCATCTTTATCAGCCGTGGGTGTATATGTCACGGGCAATGTGGGAAATCCGGGCAGTGTTTACAATGCCCGGGCAATGTGGATAATGCACTTTTATTTTTTAAAAAAACTGCTCTTTCTGTACCTCTAACCTCCAATAAACACCTCTACTGTTTTGGCAGAGGCATTGACTGGAGGTTAGAGGTAGAGTAAGGTAAGTTTTAAAAAAAAAATAAAAGTGTTATACTAAGTACATTATCCACATTGCCCGGGCATTGTGAACACTGCCCGATTTCCCACATTGCCCATAACATACAGTGCGAACGCCGGCTGTGGAATACTCTGAGTAAAATGTTTTCGGTTCATCTGAGGTCGAAATCCTCGGACACGTAAATCTTAGTTTTTAATGGCGCATCTTTTTTTACATTATAATTTTTTTTATCCCCACCTCCCTTTGCTGCAATGACGTCATCATATTTTTTTTAAATAGCAACCCCTACTTTTTCTAGCAAATTGGGGTTCTCCTGGCAATTCTGCATATGACTGCATGTATTTTTTGGCCAGCACGATCACCTGACCTTACACCCCTAGATTTTTTCCTGTGGGGTTACCTGAAGAGTAAGGTGTATTTTTATAAAAAAAATAAAAAGAAAACATTAAAATTATTAAATTAAATGTTCAAATTGGGATCCATTAACTTCTTGACATAAAGCAAGTCGATAGATGAACTCATTTCTAACATTTTGAAGCATCTCTGGCGTAATCGCCCTGGTTTCATTTCTAATTCTTTACTTTAAGGTATTAATAGAATTTGGTCGGTTAAAATACACCTCACTCTTCAGGTAACCCCACAGGAAAAAATCTAGCGGTGTAAGGTCAGGTGATCGTGCTGGCCAAAAAATACATGCAGTCATATGCAGAATTGCCAGGAGAACCAGAATTTGCTAGAAAAAGTAGGGGTGGCTATTTAAAAAAAATATGATGACGTCATTGCAGCAAAGGGAGGTGGGGATTAAAAAAAAATTGTAATGTAAAAAAGATGCGCCATTAAAAACTAAGATTTACGTGTCCGAGGATTTCGACCTCAGATGAACCGAAAACATTTTACTCGGAGTATTCCACAGCCGGCGTTCGCACTGTATACACCTAAACAACACTTGCTGGGACTTTGTTTGAGATACATTTCAATAAAATTATTCGATCTGAATATGGAGCAAAACTGGATACTGTGTGTTTAACTCTTTTATCACCAATGATTGTTACTCCATATCTATGAAAGCACTATCATTTCCTGAAAAGTACATCATACTGTGTTTAGTATTATACTTTCCAGATCCTGTCTACTGAGCGTTATTCAAACCAAGTATATTGATATGAAGTCTTTCCATTTTTAATATAACATTATCTACATTTCTCGCTGAGCAAAGACTCTGAACGTTCCATGCTGCAATTCTGATACTAGCACCATTCAAAACATTCCCTCCCGGAGATCCGAATGAGGCAATTGACACTCCGGAATATTTTGAATTGAAGAATGCCATGAGACCATGATGTGATGTGATGACTTTTACTAAGGATATCCATATTGGATCATTAATTTAGTGGTTTCCTCTTGCCTTTTGAATTCTTTTACCGTTGTCCACTTCTGTGGTTCAACCGCTATTAAGGCCAATTTTGTCAACCGTAGAGCAGAAGAGTGCCCTCTCTTGTTGGCTCATCCACCACTGAAGTTTCAAGCCTTCAATACAAGAATGCTTATACCGACATTCATTAGGTCGGTCGTCTTGTCATTCTTTTATATGTATGTATAGGAGCAAGAAATATTTGGAAATTTGAACGTAGTGTGTTGAAGTCTCGGGGCTAAAAACTATTTTGGACATATTTAATTTTTTGTTTTTTAAATCAAAGCAGCCATGACCGCGAGTAAAGTAGTTACCTGGTAATATATAGTTTAAGGTAAATTATCCGGTCATAATCCATCTGGATTTGAAAATATCTCAAATGTAATAAAAATTAATTTCCAGTCAAGCGGGACTCAATCCAAAAATTATGTTGAGATTTGCAAAATTTTAGTTGCTCCTTGATAATTAAATCCTGCGACATACGTATTGAAATATAAAAAGAACCGAAACCATGTAAGAAATCTGTTAATTTTGTCGTAGTTTTAAGATTAAATTACACCGACTAATTATTCAATTATAGAATGAGTAATTACTTTTGATTTTATCCGCTTTGCATAAAGATTTCACCTTATGTTTGGGACTGAGTAATTTATTGAAACCTAGTAAATTTGTCTGTGCAAATGGAGCTTTATTAAATTGTTGTTTAAAGTTAGGTATTAATATTAATGGCCTGAAACTCCATTGCCACTCAAGTAATATTAATTGTTTTTGTTAAATACTTCTGTTTAGAATATACAACACACCATTTAGTGAAACTGAAAATACTAAAAACTGCAATAACGGAATGGATAAAAAGTCTGCTTCGTGACCAGCTCACACAAAGTTCATATCCCATTGGTTTGAAATATCAATCTTGATATAGGTTAGAGGGTGATCGATTTGATCGTACCTTGTCGAGTCCCATAAATTGGGGGAAAAATGGAATCTTTGTTAATAAAATACCATGCTCTAGTTGATAGCAAAAAGAATGTAAATCCTTTATAACAGGTGTCCAAAACACCTTTTTATTTTACGTCGACTGGAAAAAAATCATTACCTCTTGGCACAAAAGGGTCTACTCCCCTAAACAGCCAATGGTTAAGTTATGATCTGCACGTATAACTTAGTTTTTAATAAATAACATCGAAGACACGACGTATTGCCTAAATTGTATCTGATATTATTTACGAAATGCTTCTTTAAATTCATGACCGACTTGCTGACATGCCTTTTTGGGTACCCATTATATAGTGAAATGAAACATCAGTAAAAAGAAATAGCTTCGAAGGAACTGTGTCAGAAAAATAAATAGAATAAATCGTGATATTTATTTGTGGTTAGCCCCGTACTTTTTATTTTGCGCGATAAATATAAATTGCACTGTAAGTGAAAACGATTTTAATTAAACCAAGTACCGCATTCCACTTATTTTTATTTTGTCGTTATTCATTAATCGATAGAAATAATTACGAACGTCTGTCAGATTAAAATTAACAATCCTATAATTTGTTCTGGTTAAAAGATATTTAGTAATCAGGTAATTTGCTTTTTTTCTACGAGAATTAACAAATCAGAATCGAATAAAAATTAATTAAAACTACGACTTTTAATGCCACAATGATGAGTGATTGATTATGGGTGTGTTATTTTGGAATTTTTATTATTAGTCATGGTTTTTTAAAATGAGTTTTCAGGTTTTGATGAGTAACTGCATTGATGATTTTTTAAGGGACTTAGGTTTTATTAGATTTGTTGTACTTAGTTTTCATAGAATGAATAATAGAAAAACAATTACATAACTTATGTTCGATCTTTGCAATACTTTTTCTAGTTTTTTTTTTTTTGTTTTGTTTCGTGGAGATAAGTTTAAATTCGTGAACAACTAAGATCAGGCGACCATATTTTTGGGGATATTCGGCAATTAACGGGCGTATAATTTTCTCAATGAATAAACAAGTAGCTAATAGTATTTTATTTATATAGGTAGTATGTTTTATTTACAATTTAAGATTAAAATCTAAAAATACAAAAATCCAATGACTTCCTCTACTACTTATGATTTAAGTCATGTCATGCTTGTTTTCGTCCTTGCGTTTTATTGTGGAAACTGTAATTAATTTTAGATTTAAATTTTTTACTACATGTATTTTAATAAAGTTGGTTAAGTTTTTGATATCTAGCTATTTAGCTAGATAGTATTTCTGAAGATTCGTGTTTTAAGAGTTTACTTAAATTTAATTGAAAAGAGACAAAGCTTTAAAGGTCATTCCTGATTAGAGTGATTAGTGATTAATAAGTATTACATAACTGATTGGAACTGTTGTCATGAACAAGTTCACCAACAATAATTCTTCCACTTTTTGATAAAGCCCTGTTAATTAAGTATTTAACTTTCTAATCATTTGTTTACTGATATATCAATTCAGTGGAATTACAGCCAGTAGTTTGCACACATTATCAGTTTTAGAGAAATCCTATTATTACAACAAACTTATTTATTTTTAAAACTAATAAATAATCAACACAAAGATAATATTTGTAGCAGAATGACTCAGTTACTTTTCGTCGGTCAACGACAAGCAAATTTAACTTATGCACCGTTAAATTTTGTTGGTAATTCCCAGGAAAAGATTTTTTTGCTCGCGATATAACCAGTTTAATATGGCAAAGATTAGGTTTGGAATCTTTAAACCAAGATTTGTGGGAACTATCTGTTTAATTATCATAATAAAGAGATTACTCATTACGTATATAGGATATCCCCGTAAAAATGAAACAGTTTAGAATCTACACGCTTGGATGTGATAAACAATTGCTTATATTATTTGTTCATTGTTAATCAAGAATAGGTCTGCGTGAAAAATATCGAATATATGAATATATTGATATCGAAAAAGTATCGATACTATCGATATATCGAACTAATCCCCTTAAATCGCCTTATCAAATAAATCGATGTATAGAATAATTCCATAATGATTCAACACGTTAAATAAATTGCTGCATTGATTCATCAAATATTTTATACCGCGAATTTACTATAACGCGCAATATTAAAACTGGAGTTGCTAGACAACGATTTTCTACAATAATGTAGTAATATTGTTGTGTATACGTAGTCATAGAAACTATAACTTTCATATTGCGCGTTATGATAAATTCCCGGTATATCTATAATTAACTCTTAATCTGATAGTTTCCTTACGAAATGAGGTGTCTATCGAATCATTTCTTAAATAAATAAACTAAAATATGGATTAAACCAATACATTGATATATCGATACTTCGATGTTTTTAGAATTTTGTACTTATATATCGAGCAACAGAAGAAGGAATATTATTGACACAAGAGAATGGTGTATTGGAAAGATGGAGATCATGCTGTAAAAAATTGATGACTAATGACATTCAAGTAGCAGAACAATAACCTAGCATCATGAAAGGGAAAGTGGAATCTGCTTTAAGAAAACAAAAAATATTTTGCTGGAATTGACAATATCACCATAGGAATGATTCTAGCCACTGGTCAAATCGGAATTGATCTTCTGTACAGTATATGCCAGTAGGTACATATGGAATACTTGTTAATGGCCTTAGGACTGGTCAACTTCAGTGTGCACACCTATACATAAGAAAGTACCTAAGGACGCATGTGATAACTATCGTACAATTGCATTGATACCACATGCTAGCAAAATCATGCTGCATGTAATAGTGGAAAGACTGCAACCATACCTCTTACCAGAAATCTCAGAACAACAGGTGGGCCAATAACACGCGAACAAATTCTGAATATAAAATAAATTATTGAAAAGTCGAGAGAATATAATGTAACCATATACATATGCTTCATCGATTACAGTAAAGCCTTTGACTATGTTCAGTGACAAAATATGTGGGAATGCCTCTCTGAGATGGGAGTTCCATATCACCTAATAAATCTCATTAAGAGCATATATGAGAAAAATACCTCCCTAGTAAGTAGGTACATAACTAGTGTACTCTCAAATTCCTTCTTGATTGGGAAAGGTGTAAGGTTGCTAGCCCAATATTATTCAATATACAGGGTTACTGGTAATTCGATACATTCCTTTGGAGATGTGATGGTACAGGAGCTAAGAAACAAATTAAACCTAATATACATTATGCAAAAATAAAAAAATAATTTCTGAGAAAAACGAATAGGTAATTTTCGTAGCTGATTTTTAAAAATTATTTTTAATAAGTTTTTATTTAAAATTTTCATATGATCGAAATGTTTGCGGATATTTTTCATTCGAAACGGATGACCATAGAGTGGGACAAGTAACCCAGTTAAAAAGTTCAGAAAATGTCAAGTAGATTTTTTAAAAATTAACTTTAAAGACATTAAAATCTACTTTTTTGAGAAAAACACAAAAATTGAAATATCTCAAAAACTATTGAGTTTTGCATAATGTATGTTAGGGTTAAATTTGTTTCTTAGCTCCTGTCCGATCACATCTCCAAAGGAATGTATCGAATTACCAGTAACCCTGTATATGGAGAATGCATCGCAAAGAAAACGTTATTAGATTGGGAAGGAGGCATCCCAGTAGGTGGAAAAAATAATAAATTTTAAGGTACGCGGATGACACCACATTAATTGCCAGCTCAGAAGAAGAACCTATTGTACAACTTATTCAAAGAATAGAACTATTTAGAATACAAATGCATACAAATTTATAAAGCTAAAACGAAAACAATGATCACTGTTATACTAAATAATAACAGAGTTGAAATAAACCAAGCATACAACATCGATGGATCGATGTCGTCAATAAGTTCGCGTATCTCGGTGCACTTACAACTAATACGTTAGGCAGCACCGACGAAATTAAAGATCTGCTATCGCTAAAAGTACTATGATTATCACAAGGATCTGGAAAAGTCATGATATTGCAATTCGTACAAAAATACGACCGGTAAAAAGCCTGATATTCTCGATCTTCCTAAATGGGATTGAATGCTGGACTCTGAAAGAAACTGATTAACCCTTTGTGTCCCTACGGGACTTGTAAGTCCCAGTGAGTTTCTTATCGGTTATTTTCACTACTAAAGGAGGTAACGCAATAGAGTCTTGACGGGACTTCAGAGTACACCCTACTGTACTGGTGAAATAAGGCTGAATATCTGCAGACGCAAGATGTCTGGTTTAGGACAATGATATCACACCAACCGCATGGCGTTTTATGCAGTTGTTCGAAGTGCTTCTTTGAGTTCGCTTTTTGTGCTCCTAAATTAGATTGTGAATCTGGATTTGGTGAAATTATCAATAATACAGTTTTAAGATTGAGAAAAAAACATAGTGAATTGCTACGGTGATAAATATTACTTGTTACATAGTAATTAATTTTACGGGCTGATAAGTCCCGTCAGGTCTGAAGACATCTATAGGTAAGTAGGAACGATTAACACAAATTTTATTGAAAGTAATAGTTTTTTTTCTTGATGCTATTATAATAGACGCAAAAAACAAGAACCATGAATAATATTTTTTTAAACGATGGAGAACTATTAGCAGCTGTTGATCAGGCAGTATATGAACTGGAGGAGTTCCGTTTGGACAATAATTTTCAAACCGACGAGGAAGAGAGTTCAGATGAAGAAGATGCAGTTCCAGATCAGAACTCCGAAATTTATCAAGTTGAACAATCAGGTACACCTGAAGGAAGTAACATACAAATAGTACGAAATGATAATGGTGAAGAGGAAGATTATGTAGCCGAATCGGATGCAGATGTAAATACAACTACAACGAAAAAGCAGGGAAAGAAAGAAGTAGATAGAAAGTGGAAAAAGACAAATGCAGCTTTGACAATTCCTGCATATTTTTTACCCGAAGGTCCTATAGAAGCCCATTTCTTGCAGTGTCAAACTTATACAGATTACTTCTTAACAATGTTTGGTTCATCAACCATCTCTGACATTTTATACCAAAGCAATCTATATGCGACACAAAGGAACAAAATTCTGAATCTCAAAGAACACGAACTCTTTGTTTTTATAGGTATAAATTTTCTTATGGGATACCATAAATTACCAAGCTATAAAAACTACTGGAGTTCAGCTGAAGACTTGGGTATTGAAATAATAAAAAGGTGTATGCCTTGAAATAGATTCCAACAGATATTGTCATTTTTACATCAGCGATTAAACAATATAACCCGATGAAACCGATAAAACGGGGGTATAAGTTGTGGTGTATCGCAGATCTAACGGGTTATATAAATAAATTCGAAATATACCAAGGGAAAGATGAAGTAACTGAAGAAAAATTTAGTTCCTATGGACTTGGAGAACGGGTTGTTCTGTCATTAACAGAAAGCTACTGGGGACAATACCGAAAAATATATTTCGACAACTATTTTACGTCCGTTGATCTGCTCGAAAGACTAAAAACGGGAAAAACCTTAGCCTGCGGAACTATCAGAAATACTAGAAGTGGCCTTCCAAAAAATCTTATTCCCGACAAAGGTATGAAAAGGGGTGATATAGATTATAGGGTTTCCCACTTGGACGTTTTCAAGTGGTTTGATAACAGAGTAGTTCATCTGCTATCAAATTTCCATGGAACTGAGGAGACCACAGTCAAAAGACTGCAGAAGGATGGAACCTCGAACGCCGTTAACTGTCCTGGCATAATTCCAGATTATAATCGCTACATGGGCGGTGTTGACCACGCTGACAGATTACGTCAGGCATATTGCGTTGATAGGCGTTCAAAGAAATGGTGACATAGACTTTTTTTTGGTCTTCTGGATGTAGTTTTTGTTAACAGCTATGTGGTTTATAAAAATCTGAATCCTGAGGAAACTATATCTTTGTTAGATTTCCGACGTGGGGTTAGTAGGGGTCTAATGAACTCATCTGTGGTTACAAGCTCCATAAAGAAACGGCTACTATCAAACCGTTCTTCTTCATCTTCTCCGTCTAGTTCTAGAGGTAGTCTTGGGCCGTCGTCAAAACGGAGAAAATAAAATTACAGCGTACCCAATGATATAAGACTAGGAAACCGAGGTGCTCATTGGCCAATTTTCACTACGGAACGAAAAAGATGTGAGCAGTGTTCGTCATTAGCAATAGAGTCTCGTCCTCACTCCAAGTGCATGGCATGTGGGTTATATTTATGTATTAATGAAAAAAAGAATTGTTTTGCTATGTACCATGATATTTCGCAATAAGACTTTCAATCTTTGCCTAGTAATATATTTTCTCCATGTAAAAACCTATTCAACAAAATGCCTTTTCAGCCTTGACGGGACTAGAAAGTCCCACACCCGGATCTTTTAGCCTGGGGGTGGGGGAAATTAAAAAAAAATTAATTTAAGCTAGTGATACCCAAAATACCCCAAATAAGATAAAATAAAAAAAAATGAGTTTTTTGATAAGCTGGGACACAAAGGGTTAACGTCACAATGATGCATTCGAAATGTAATATTAGAGTAGGCTCTTGCACATATCATGAGCTGCACGGAGAACGAACAAATTAATATCAGATGGACTCCACATTTTTATTTAGGCGTATGGTATTTTGTAGCCAAGAGATCACGTAGTGACGTAGTGACGATTTGGCTGCCAGTTGAGGGGATCAAAGCCACATTTTTAAACGACTTGGTGTCATGAACTTTGTTAGAGAAATGTGTTCTTTGCAGTAGTTTGTTGCCTTCTGCAGTGTTTGTGAGCGTGTATTAAGTGTATAGTGTTTGTGTCTTGTTACTCCACATTAAAAAGAGACTACGAACTATGTACAGTTACCAAGAAAATTTTAGACATACATATAATGGTATTGAGAAACTAACCATTCAAGGTATGGTGGAAGGAACAAACAAGAGGCTGCGGAAAGTCACCAACAAGTTACGCCGATCTAATTGTGAAAGAAACGGCCCTATCTCTAGACCGCATGAGAATAGTTACCGACAGGGATACCTAGAAAAAAATGTCAACAAAAGGACACCATCCATAATATCATGATATTCGTCTTGGGTTTGTGACTAGAAGATATTGTGCAGAAATTCCAGCTCTGCAATATCTGCAATGTAATGGTTTGTACCAGACGCTGTTGGATAGTTTGAACAACGCATTATTTACAAATACATTAATTAACATACATATATCAGATTTGATGCGTTTATTCAAACAGCTCACGATCGAAAATAATCCGTAGGTGTAATCGGGCATAAGATATACAAGCAAAAACTTTCCAAGCAGGTGTCGGTTGTTTTTTAGTACCGAAAAGCTGCCTTTTCCATCTTAAGAAAGGCACAGATGGAGTTGATCTGTCTTTTAAAATTTATTAAGTAGAATTTGCTGGTTTTACTATTTATTGGGCACGCTGTATAATGAGAATATTTATCTAAAAATTCTTTTTGTCTATCAATGAAATCAGTTATTGTAAACGATATTTTTCTTAAACAAATCGCAGTGTTGAATAGTAAAGCCGTCTGCAAACAAATATCTGGGCACCTTTGGCACCGAACACGAGTTTCTTGTTTAATTAGGCAATTTAAATGATTAATGAAGGTAATTACATCTTCATTATCGATATCTTTCTTATAAATTAAAGTTTATAAATAAGTTCAAGAGTACGAAATGCGTAAGTACTTGCTCTATTAATTCTATGCCAGGAAACAAATATGTTGTGATGTCACTGATGTTTTACGATACTTGATTTAATTAATTATTTATATTTTATCAACATGCGTTGAAATTAATTAGTTGAACGTCAATTTTGTAGTCTTCCAATTATTTGGTGCATTTTCCCTGAAATCATTGAAAAATAAGCAACGGTTGTTTAATTTAGGTTAATTTTTCTTTCAATATAGTCTACAATATAAAAATACAATCTTGTTTCAGGATTTCAGTGGAAGTATAGAATTAGCAACTCCACGTGTCAATGTAATTCAAGACTTGGATGACAATAAACCTTTGCAGTACAATATTTATTTTCCGTACTGGATCAACAATCCACCGAAAATTACCCAAATTTTGGTTAATGGAAATCAAGTGTGCTTTGGATATCCATTTGACAGTAAGTATAATGTTTCTACATAACGATCTACGATTTTTTTCTAATTGTACTATAACGAATTATTCCTTATTCCTTACGAAAACGACAGTCGATGGATCAATTTAGGATTTGCGTTGCTTATTATCTTTTAAAACTCTGTTAAGGTAAGAGAACAAAAGTCTAAAATAGGATTAATTCTTTCAGAAAGTTTGGTCCAGATCTTAACAACAATCCACTTGGAACACACTTTAACAATAAGCGTCCCTTTAAATAGCACACCTCTAAGAAGAAGAAGACCGCCACCGCCAGATCCAAACAGAGGAAATTCATCGCCGCAAACAAATGATCAGTTTGTAAGCGAACCAAAAAATGAGAAACCCTACAATGATTTTAACTTTCAATCTCGTAAAAATTCAGAAAGTCCCTTTCCTTACAATCCTTTCTTGAATCAAAACAACAAATTTAATTACAATTCGTTTTCCAACAATCGGGATTCAAACATTTCACCACGCCCTCAAAATGATTATCAGTATGAGTTCTCAAGACCTTATTATAATGACTTCTCAAGACTTCCCAACACAAACCGTAACCCATCAACTAGGAATGAATTGACCTCCGAAAATTCACCGAACAATGGCTATCCTCTCTGGCCAGATAGTTACACACCAAACAATAACCAAAATGCACAAAATGACGACCTGCCTTTTATACCAAATAATTTCCCGCCTAATGGTAACTTCAATTTCAACAACAATGGTGTTTCAATTCCTCAGAGTTGGTTTACAACAACAACGACACCGTCACCACCACCACCACCACCACCACCATCAACAACAACAACAACAGCAAGAGCAACAACAACTACTACAACTACAAGAAGACCATTCGTTGTAACTCAAGTACCAAGGGACGCAGTGGTGGACGATTTACCTACAGTTGAGAATAATTTGGTACAAAAACCTTTCTTAAACGTTTGTGGTACAACAGTTAAAACAAACGCATTGCTTGTTAATGGAAATCACATTGCGAGAGGTGTGCAGCCATGGTTAGCTGCATTATTTATGCAAAACAGTGAAGGCTTGCAATTTATTTGTGGAACTTCACTGATTTCTCAGAAACATGTGGTTACAGGTAAATAAACTTTTGGTACTTTTGAAGCGTTTTTGCTGAATTTTGCCAATTCTATTTGTAACGCTTTTGCTTGCCTTAATAATTATTAGACCGTGGCGGCTCCTGGTAAAAATTTTAAGGTGTTCTGCAATTTTTGCAAAAAAAATTTACCTATTTTTTATAAATTAAGTCTATCCTACGTTCTTTTCTGTTCGCAAATTTTATAATCACTTTGTCATTAAAATTGTCTATTTCGCCACCAAAAAGTAAGCAGGGAAAACAGTATAAAGCATTTTTTTTGTTACATCCACAAATCCATTCATTTTTTAAATAAATGTCTCTATTAAATTTACGTGTGTAACTTTCCCCTCTACTTACACCAGATTTTTCAATAATAATATCTGGTAATGGTCTACCTTTTCGTTTTAATTCTATCTTTTCTTCGTATGAATATTTAAAAAAGTAGAATAGCGGCACCTGGAGCCGCCATTTTGTTTTTAATTAGGTCAATCAATTTAATTGATAGCTTAATCAAAGGGTGCCGACACTTTAATTAGGTCAATCAATTTAATTGATAGCTCAATCAAAGGATGACGACACTTTAATTAGGTCAATTAAAAGGTCAATTAAATTAATTAGGTCAATCAAAATGCCAATTAAATTAATTACGTGACATAATCAAAGGATAGCGCCATTTAATTAGGTCAATCAAAAGTTCGATTAAAAGTTCGATTAAAAGCGGCGGCCATGTTGGATTTAATTAGGTCAATCAAAGGCTCGATTAAAAGTTCGATTAAAAACGGCGGCCATCTTGGATTTAATTAGGTCAATCAATTTAATCAATCAATTTAATTAGATCAATCTATCTCTCTCTCACCCTTCCCCCTCCCTTCGTCCCGCACAAATGGGGCGCTGGCGAGCCTGCGCGGATTTAACCAATCAATATAAGTGGATCAATCAATTTAATTAGGTCAACCAATTGAATCAATCATTTTAATTAGATCATAGAGTAATTTAATCAAAACAATTTAATCAAGCAATTTAATCAAGCAATTTAATTAGAGTAATTTAATTAGATCGCTCAAAAATTGGACAGGGCCTCTGATGCAAGCCAGGCTATTGCGGGTCTCCGCTCGTCACTAAAAAGTTGGCGTCATCCGAGCTCCATTGGAGTAGTGTAATCCCTACAGGCTCAGTCTTGTCTTAATACCTTCTTTGTTGAAAAAAACCCTTTTAGTAAATACAACAAAGCACATCTTGAATAAACAGACAGTTGGCGTCTTATCCGTAAACAAGTTCTATCATGAAAATAGCAAGCTCTAACCTGTTTCGACTTGCCTGTGGGGGCCGCGACATTTCTCCTACCATGCTACGCTATACCAGAATTCGGTCATAAAATTACAAAGGCAATTACGGTAAAACAAACACTGAAGTAAAATAAGAGTTATCTTTGTCTGTAGTTACTTTTATCAAGTGTGGCTTATTAAATAAAAAAATATATATTCACGAAAACCTACTCTTACTATCTTACAAAAGAGTTTTAAGATCAAGGTACAAGCGACGTAACGGGGCTCTTAAGGGTTCAACGACAAAAACGACGTCACGGGAAAGCCCTTTCAATAAATTCCATAAAACAGAATCCACCTTGGATTAATATATTCTATTTGACGAATTGTATTCAGCGAAATACTGTCATTTCTTCTTTTGAAAGCGGCGTTTAAAAATATTTGGAAAAATACATCGTACACGTTTTGGCTAAATTTAAACATGATGTGCACGTAATCGGTGAGAAAGTAACCCGGGTTAACAGTAAATTAAACATATCGGAATGACAAATTTTGAATAAAAGAACGTTTAATTTTAAATTAATCACCCTGTTAAAAACGCTACTTCTTTCTTTAATTATACATTAACTGTTATAAAAAATCAAACTCAGTTCTTCAGCGCCCTTGGATCATTGGCGCCCCTGGGCTATAGCCCATTTAGTCCAATGGATAAGGAGGGCCTGGTACCACCTGCCGAATAAGATATTGTGGCAGGCCGAGTGAAGGGATTGTTTGCGATTCTTCGATGGCAGTAGATGAAAGATAAAGTACCGACAATCGTTAGAGCTTAGTTGATCCTGGTCAGAGTAGTAATTAACTATGTGTTTTACGTTAGAGGCGGCGTTGTAGGGCTTTATATTTCCATTTCAAATAATTAAACATTTCTGAATATACCTAGCTACTATTTCAAAGGTTCATACTTAGATTGGGCACTTGTACCGAATAAACGAATAACAAAACGTAATGTCAAAATACAAACAAACTGATGTGCCACCTAGCGGTCAAGATATCGCTACACCCTTACAGTTGGGTGTTAGTAGTTTAGCATAGATTAACCGACACCCTGCTTGTTGTTATTTATTAGTCTTTTGTTATTACGTTTAGGCTTTTGATTGAAGGACTAGAATGTAGTTTTAGTGCTTTTCATAAGGTCAGACTATTCTGTGAATTCCCGCAAATTCTAGAGTAAAGGTTTTGTTTAATAGGTGTCGTGCAGTTTCGGACTGTGCAATTTCGGCTCATGATGTAATGAGTAGATGCTAATGACTTGGGCCGAAAGTATACCTAATTATCTTTACCAGCCATTTCTAGACTGAAACAACACGAATGAATCATGAATCGAAATCGCACGGGCCGAAAGTGCACGTAACCGTTTAATAAACCAAACCCTTTCGAGTTCGTTTTAAATTTATAGAGACTACTTCTACCTAGCATTTCAGTGGTTTGTTATAATGCGAGATTTCTCCTGGAGTTTAAAGATGTCCCTTTTTCTAGTTAAAGTGCAGTTTGTTTAATCTCTTGTCATTATCATCTTTTGTTATTAAGCTAAACTCTCCCATTGCAGCTTTCTTTACCTGTGGTTTAAATAAATTCTCCAACTGTTTTTTAAGTGTATTGTAACTGTACGAACCCCAG
This sequence comes from Melanotus villosus, assembly GCA_963082815.1. Taxonomy (NCBI): domain Eukaryota; kingdom Metazoa; phylum Arthropoda; class Insecta; order Coleoptera; family Elateridae; genus Melanotus; species Melanotus villosus. Next base: position 36,584,801 of record OY720426.1, on the reverse strand, counting down.
GTGTGTTACCCTTTACAGTTTTTCGCTGTGATCGTCTAGTTTTTCACTAAGATTTCCGTCACCCTCAACCCTTATTGGTTAAGTGAAAATCTTACCCTTTACTTAAATAACTGACTATGTAGTCAGAGGACCCTTAATGTTGTTGTGGTTCGTTGATCTAGAGTAGCTCACCTTATAAAACAAGAAATAAATACTCCACCAAGTTTAATACATATATTATAAAGATTTATGTACAGATATTTACAAATGCAGTAAATAAGTAAGCATAGTGTATAAACACCAGACTAGGCAAGTTAATTAAGGGCAGTGGCGTGAATAATTATCATACTTTTTGTTTTATGACTTTGATGTACTTAAGGTGGCCTGAGTGCGTGGTTGATCACAAGAAATTATACTGGAAGTCGGTGCGTCTGTCAAATATGCGATTCAAGATCGATCTTTTATGTGATTGATATTAAAATCAATCTTAAGCGTCCGGAGCAAAGTGTGGTTTATAACCAATCTTTTGACGAGGGTGTAATTGCCCTCTAACGAGTGCGTGCGCTATGCAAGACTCTTAATTAGTACATGAGAAAGCGTTGCCCCTCATGTACGAGAATATACGAGATACTAGGTATCCTCGTACATTGTAAATTGTCAGGGATGTTTCACCCTATCGTTGATTGAGAATATGCCCAAGACATATCTCAGTAGTCAGAATTGTCGTCTTATTGTAATTAATTGTGATCATTACTTACACCAGGACAACCTTCAGTAAATTCTGATAAAGTTTAATCTTGAATACGTGAAATGTATTAAAACTGCTAATTTTTCGGTTATTTTGGATTACTCAGGAAGACCCCTTATGAAAGATTTTTACTAATGCGAAGCAACAGAGTGCAGCACTACTCACTGTATACTTTACAGTAAGTAGGTATACTCGATTAGCGTATTAATCGAGATCCCAGACCACTATACAGCGTATAACTGAATAATGAAGACTGGTTGTGTTGGTAAAATTTGATCTCGTATATAGGTATACTGAAAATCTGCATACAGCGGGGTGAAGATTACACGTTCTCACGAGTGTTTTCCTAAGTGGGTTGGTGGCTAAACGTTCACATGAGTGACATTTGCTCTAAGACTAATAAATTTCACAGTTGAGTTAAAATACTAATATTATGGTCTCTTTTTAAATTCTTATGCAATTTGATATTTTACTGGAAAGCGCTGTTTGCATATAGGCGGCGAAACTAATTTGTAACGGGACGGTCGACGGTGATTTTACGCCGGGGATTTATGATATTTCTTTCATTAGTTTACAAATGAAATCGATACTTTCTTGCCACATATGCCCCCAAGAAACAACCCTAGCGATATGCTTTAAATAAAAGCAATTACATTAAAATATAATCCCTGAAAAATAGAAAATTAAAAACTACGCAGGTGGTTATTACAGTATCATTGTTGATTTTAAAATCTTGATGTTTTCATTAGCAAATACTAAATCCTCAAATATGTCGAGGTTTATAAACAAATAACTGTATATGTAATGGAGTTATACGAAAAAAAAAAATAGAATAACTCGTAGCTGTTTAAAACTAAACCATACTGTTACTTTAAAACTCAAGGTCGTTTGTTCAGCATTTACTGCACAGAATTTAAATTCGTTTCAAACTTGAATTATTCACAAACGTACGCATGCTAATACTAAATGAGGCGGGTTTATTTTTGTTTTTTTATTATTGTTTATTCTGCTTATTACTGCATGCCAGCGGTTTTGGAAACTGTACAGTTTCAAGGTGTTTAAATTCCCCATGTTTTAAAATACAATCATGTAGATTCCTATTACTTAAGAACTTCAAAACGTTTGACATTTGAATCTCTAATTTAACAGTATTCCAATTTATATAGTCTGGAGGTTTCAATTTCAACTTCAAGTGTAAAACTTTCAATTTCGATTCAAGGTTCAAACTTTTAAGTTCATACTATAGTTTCAACTTATAATTGTCAAATCTTAAAACTTGGAATTTAAAATTAAAGGTTCAGATTACATGCTCAAACTCACAATTACATTTTAAATCGATTAGGCGAAATTTTAAACTAAAAAATAAAAATTAAGGCTCGCCCTTTCAAATTTGACTTTGGAACTGAGTTTGGAAGAATAAGTTGATATTGATTGCGGGTACTTCAGTACTTATTCGTATTTAAATAAGATCAAAAATATGAATTTGGAATGTAAATTAGATTCAAAAGAATTTAAATTCAAGGTCTAATTCTAGGATTTGCGTATGATACTTGCATATTTGAAATTTTAATCAAATTGATGCGAGCATTGTTCTGAACTTCCATAAATCTTGTTAGATTTAAAATTCTGTTCGATCTTGAATATCCAGAACTCAAACCTGAATTCAATTATTCAGATGAATTTGAATTAGAATTTTGGAACTTGCTACTGATATTTGAGATCCAATTTTAAGATTTTAGTTTCGATTCCAAATTTGGCCCCTGAAATGTGATTTTGAATTCAGATTCGAACCTCTAGAAATTTGGATTTGAATATATCTGTCAATCTTAAACATTTATTTCTTTTCAGCTGCTCACTGTGTCCGCAACAGAAAACGAAGACTAAAACCCGACGAGTTGTGGGTAGTTTTAGGTAGAGAAAACATCCAACGATGGTCAAACGATGGTGCTCAAATTATTCAGGCGGACACTACCCACATTCATCCGGATTATCAATATTATACGGCCGATGCGGATATTGCAGTTATAGTTTTAAGCGAAGATGCAACTTTTACAGTTTATGTACGTCCAGTTTGTCTCTGGACTGGAAATACTGATATTAATTTAATAGTGACACAAACGGGAACCGTCGTGGGTTGGGGAAAGGATGAAGATGGACAAAGTTCCACACCGGAACCTAAACAAATTACTTTCCCTGTGGTTAGCGATTATGATTGTCTTACTGCTAATCAGGCGTTCAGGGATATTACTTCTAACAGAACTTTTTGTGGAGGTAATTATATTCTAATTTTTATTTTACTGTGAGTTAATTGGTTCCGAAAACAATATTTGTGAGGTTTATCTCAACAATTCTTAAATGTTAAATAAGCATTTATTATTTTATTGTAAACTTAGAGACTGATGGAAATTGATTTTTTCAGGATATAGAAATAATTCAGGCCCATGTAACGGCGATAGTGGCAGTGGATTTGTAATGGAAATAAATGGGCTGTGGACGCTCCGTGGTTTAGTTTCAATGTCTCTTCTTAGACCTGACGGAAACTGTGATCTCGAACAATATATTGTATTTACAGATGTTGCCAAACATATAGACTGGATATTGTCGTATTTAACATAATAAGACCTTATAACAGATTTGTTTTTATTAAGTAAAAATTACGAAACATTCAGAAAATATACGAAATGGAATTGTAGAAGTATTACAGCTCCAAAATACAGGGAATTGTTATCATTAGTTAGTAATTTATTTAGTTATTTATTCAAGAAGATTTGTAGTGAGCCATTAGTTTTCATTAACATTTACATATCCTTCGGATAAAATAAAACTATTGTATTTTTGAGGTTTGGTATTCTATTTTATAAAACAATCAGTTATCCATTTACCTAAAACACCATATTTTATTACAGCCATTCTAATTATTTTGATATTTCTATTTATATAAAAATATTCAAAATTTGAGGAAATGATCAAAAATATGTTGTAAAAAACTCAGAATTTACTTTGCTACCTTGAGTGTGTTTTTTCTTTCTGAAATTCATTTGCTTAATTACAACGGTGAATACAGTGGCACTTTACTTATTCCTTAGATGGAGTAAATTTGAACTTTATTCACTAGTTGAGCATTGTTTGTTTTCGATGCAATTTGATGCACTAATAGTCAAGTGCTAATAATAATAATAATAATAATGAAACATATTCGTGGTCATATTCAGCGTTACAACCCATCACTTAATTAGAAATTTCTTTAAAAAATAAAAAACATGAATTAGAATCTCTTTTTTTAATTTTGTTCTTGATTTTGTCAAACAACAAAATATGCATGTAGTGATTTGTTATTATATAATCGTCCATAGAAAGAAAATTAATTTATGTCAAATTAATGTATAATAAATTGCCAATTTAATAGCTATGCAACCACCATCTCATTATCGTTTAACTAAAGTTGCATAAATTCTTGTTCTTTCGTGATTTATATCTCATTGGCTAAAAAAACTGATTTTTATATAATTTCCTATTACAGTAGATTCGCAATTTGGCGAATTCCCGTTCAAGTAAGTATTTACTCGAATTAACGGCCAAAATTTTGCATTACGTCTCCATATAGTGAAAGAAAATGAAAAACTGACAACACCTTATTCTGGACTTCACCAACTAGGTATGTACCAGTGGTGTTCTATAGCAGAAAATTATAATAAAAAAGATAGCAATAAAAATGTTCGTCTAAGCAACTAACCTTACTATATTTTTTTATTTAATTTTAATTGGTTTAAATCAAATAACACCTAACTTAAGATTGCTGTAAATAGTCGTACAAAAAATGCAAATTTACGAATTAGTCAGGCCAGTAGTCAATCAAAATACTACAAAACTATGTTTGAAAGGTAGCTTGTTGACAAATCGAGCTGCATGCTGCATCACATGCAACTCAATTCTAGCAACCTCAAGACCCTATGTATAGTGGCGAGATCTACCGAAAAAGCACAGAACGACTAACTAAGGGCCGGTTGCACAAAGCTCTTGTTAAATTAACGAATGATCAAAGTTGACAAAAGAGCATCATTTTTTATTTACTAATGTATTATTTGACATATGCATTTGAATTTTGATTCGATTTTGTTCACTTTGACGAATGATTAATTTAACCAAGCTGTTAAATCATGTTTGTGCAACCGGCCCTAAGGCAACTGTTTTATGAACCCTGTATAGACGCCTCATATCAAAATATTCACTTGATTGATTGGCGCATCAAATTCCATAGGCAGAGTAACATTTCAAAAGGATTACTTCTGGTAGTTGTGCAGCCCTTAAAGACGAACTGCCCCTGCTATGTATTAATTTTTGTAATTGTGTTGACCCTCAATGTAGTTTAGTTTATAATCTGAATGTGAGGTTGGAATTTTTGCGTTTCAATTCGCATGCCTGCTATAATAAAGATTGTACAGGATAAAATCTGGGCACGTGCATTTGATTATAATATTGTCAAGAATAAAACTAAAATTTTTAAATTTGTAGTAGGCGTTGCTCTAATAGTAGGCTTTGATTCTGTAAACAATTGGTGTGCATTGTTATTCAAGTAAACAAAATGCCATCGAACCAAGAACAAGTTCTAAGTGAAATTTTGTACACTCACATAGCAAATCCTAGTAACATACGTGGTTGCGGACTTTAAATAATTGCCTGGAATGGAGTATTATACAGGAAAAGACAAGAAAAGTATTCCAGAACAATTTAAGAAAAAAATTAAGTCGAAATTCTCGAAAAAATTCTTGGTTTGGCAGGCAATTTGCACGTGTGGCAGAAGAAGTTCCACTTTCATTTCTACAGATACCATTAATTCAAAAATTTACCTTGAAAAATGCCTCCAAAAATGGTTGTTTCCGTTTTTGAAGAGTCATGATGAACCTCCAGCCTTTTGGCCGGATCTTGCATCGTGCCACTATTCTAAACTGGTTGTGGATTGGTATAATAACAACAGGGTAATAATTGTCCCTCGTGATAGCGATTAAAATGACCAACTTAAATTGTGTATATACAGGGTGGCCCACTGAAAACAGTAAACGCAAGTTTTGGCCACTTAACATCAATTTTTCGAAAAATGCTCGAACACGTCAATTTTAGTATTAAGGGGGGACATCTGAATTGATTAGTATTATTTACACAACTTCCACCTTAAGATGAGGGTGAATTCCACCCCAAAAATGTTAAATAGAAAGGGGTGGCAAACGTTACACAATTCTAAAGGCCTTTCGATTCTCTTTTCAACAGTCTTTTTATTTTTCAAATCCGATGATTAATTCCAGAAAAAATCACATTTAAATTTTGATCTAGTAGGCTTAAACAGTTGAGCGTAGCAAACAAAAGCACTTCATCTGACAAGTTGTTTGTAATAAGCAAGTACTTTGTGAGTTTGTCAGCATTTAAATTGGTAATGTTAGGAGGCCAAAACTTGCGTTTACTGATTTCAGTGGGCCACTAGGTATAATGTATAAGTAAGAAAAAGAGTTATTAATGAAAAATATATCAACAAATTATATTTAATGAGAATTTTCATTTGTCCGGATTTTATCGTGTACAATCTTTAAAATTCGAATCTCAAGTCTGTTTTGGAGTTTCAAATCTCAAACCCCAGTTTGGATTTCCAATATTGAATTTCAGGCTCTAGTTTGAATACTGAATGCAAATTGAAATTTCCAATCTTAGATCTGGCTTCTGAAATTTAAATTTTGGGTAGAATTCGATATTTGAATTTCAATAAGCCTTCTTGAATTTAAAAAGGCATTTTTTGTTTGCCTAAATTTGCCAATTCACCAAATTACTTTTTAAGTAAATTCAATAATATTAATAAATATCAGAATGGTAATAAATAGTAAGCCCCCATATACATAAAAACTCTAGAAACGAAATAAAAAGTACGAATTTTGAATTCTAATTTTGAATTTGAAATATTAATTAGAAGATTCAAACTCAAACTCCAATTTATATTTTCGAATCTTGATAGTGACTGATTGATAGTAAGTTAATAGAGACATTCTAACTACTTACCTATTTAATTTCGAAGTGTTTGCTATGTGCAGGGGCATAAGCGTACTTATTATATAAAATTTTAAATTGAAATGTTACAAGCAAGAAAGTGCTTACAATTGGATACAAAAGGTAAAGTACCTACACTCTTCAGCAAAAAACGATACCTAGTAATAGAGTTAGTCTAAAAGATACAGGGCTAAAAGCTACTGGATACGAAATAAAGCCAAAATACAGTTAATTTAAAAAAGCATTACCATCTACCTCAGATAACATAAAGCTATCGTAAGGGTATCTACGAGGTAGCGACCAAATGTTCCTGGCCTAACCCGCTTGCAGTTGTTTGAGAAATAAAAAATTCTGTTCATTTTTCAGCATAATCACCCTTTACTTCAACACACTTCTTACATCTTTTAATAAGCTGCTCTATACCCTTAAAAAATACTTTGGAGTTTTGTCTTCAAAATACTGAAAAACCGCCGCCATCATTTCGTTATCATTGGCAAATTTCTTTCCCCGTAAATCCTGCTTAAGTTTATTTTGACCAAGTTTTTACAGTTGATAACGATGGTCCACTGTCATCGTAAACTGCATTCATCCTTTGTTTAAATTTTAATTTGATCTGGCATCAAACCTTCTTTAGTGAGAAACTGCGCGGTACTCTAGTTTTTCCAGTTTTGAAAAATATTCCACTTGTTGTCGGTCTACTGACAGCTATTTGTAAACAATGCAATGGAAACAAATGAAAATTTATGTGGAGCCTGAAGAACAATATAGCCTACTATTACTTATATTATTTTGCATTTCACACTTCTAGAAGTAGGTCGGGCCAGGAACATTTGGTCGCTACCTCGTATCTTGTCGCGGTCGTGGCTCAGTTGATTCAGCGTGCGTCTGACATATACACCGAAAACATCCGACCGTTTCCCTCGGAAGGAAATGCTAAAATTATTAGGTATGGGTATGAGGCTATTAGGTACTTCTGCCTAGTAAGTCTTCTTTGGAGCAGAAGTGCAAGCACTTCCGTGGTTTGGAGCCCACGTTAAACTGTAGGTCCCCTTTGTCTCTAGGCTACTTCACACGCACACCACAGACACATGGAGAGAAGACAGGCAACGCCCTGTTAAGGGCATGCCATTTCAAGAAGGGTATCTATACCGTTATGGATGAACAGACGTCTACTTTAGCACCAGGACATCTACAGAACGTCCATTTGCCGTAAATCTAGATGTCTGTGGTCATTCACTTTGTATGTTTCTGGAACATCCAGTTGCATATTCAGAATATCCATCCATTCGTAAACTTATTTGTAAAAGTAAGAAATAAGGCACTGTAAGTGAATGTCAAAAATGTTTTATTATACGAACATACGAATATAATATGTGTTTATTTTTAAAAAGAAAAGACTAATGATTGCATGAGATGATCAGATAAGCTGTACCAAGAATCGGGACACTGTAGTAGAACTTTTTTAAATCTTTAAAAACTTAAAACACATATTAAAAAATTAAAAATATGAAGTAGTGAATAATTAATATCTTAGATATTTTTCATATGTACAAATGTCCCTATACTTTTATTTTAATTTTAAAATAAATTTTGATGAAACGTTAACTTAAGCATTGTTTGGAAAACTAATTTTTTTCCTAATTGTATCCTTTCTGTATTATGGCCTTTTAGTTTCGGTGTTCTCGATTATCGAGTTGTAATACGAATTTGAATTTCGAGAAATGGAAACAGCCTCTTTACTAAAGTTTGTTGGCATATTGTATGTAGATATCCATAAGTGATCTCTAATGGATGTACGATGGATGTCCAAACCAATAGCACATGGACCTGCAATGGATGTTGATAAGATTTGAAGTGGATAGCCTATGGACAATAATTGAGGAAAGAATAGAAGAAAAGAATGCACCTGGACGACCAAGAACACAGTATATTTTCCAAATAATGAGAGACTTACAATGTTCTTGCTACTCAGATTGGCCACTGACAGGCCTAGATGATAGACTACCGTGTCCAATCATAAAGATTGATAACACAAGAGAGAGAGCCTATGGGTTTCGATACGTGCAGGAAAGGATATTCATCATGTGTTTTAGGCTATTCTTGTGCATGAACGTATGTACAGGGTGGGCATAATTGGATGTTTTAATAGGGCATCTCGGTAACCATAAGAGATAGAGGAAAACGAGTGGCCAAGTCTCGATCTCTTTTTTCGAGATATGTTTAATGGTGAAAACAAATTGGCTATCTTCTTTTGTTTTTGAGTTAGAGCCCAAAATTGACTTTTTCGACTTTTTTTGATATCCTCATAACTCCCTTATTTTTAACAATAGCAAATTACCGTTTTGACATTCTTAAGGCACTTTTTTAAGGAGAATCTACTAGTTTAATCAGATTTTAAATTTATTCATTTGTTTCTCATTTATAGCATAAAGTTGTATTTTTTTATATGGAAGTCATAGTAGGCAATGAAGTGGTTAAATAGAGTATTTGTTTTCTTTTCAAAAATATATAGTTTGTTCGAGATATTTCCATTATTTACATAAGAAATGTCAAAAAGCGTATTTTATTATCCTTTTTTTAACGTTTAAGCCTTATCTAGTTGTCCTTGACAAACAAAAAACTGCAAAAAAGAATTTGCATGTTCTGTCATCTAGTAGGCTAGAAAAAACAAAACTACCGAATAGTTTGACAACTTCCAGAAAATAGCAATGAGTGTCAGTTGAAAATTTTTCAACGATTAAAAGGAAATCTAATGGATTATGGGTATGGGTCATTTACCAAACCAAGACCCAAAAATTACAATATTGAAGATGCCGACGATGCAACCATTAATGTTATAGGAGCTGTTGTTGTAGACCCTTCAACTTCAAGTCACTAAATTGAAGCTGAGACTGGAGTTTCACGGCGTCGTGCTTTAAAAATTTTGAAGGAAAACAATTCAGGCCCTATGCTATAAGAAAGCAGCAGCAGCTTCTAGCAGGTACACTCGCAAAGACGACTGGAATTTTGCAACTGGTACTAACAACGATGTCTTGAAGATCCTATATTTTCTAGAAAAATCATTTGGACAGATGAGGCCTAAATCAGCAGCGCGGGAGTTTTTAATCGGCACAATCACCATTACTGGTCTGATGTCAATTCACACATAACGGTAGACATTCAGAACCAAGGGTGGTTCAGCTTGTAGTAATAACACAAAGCTATTATGGGAAACTGCCAAACGGTCAATTAATATTGAAACACAAAGTGGAAAACCTCCTTGTGATATATTACCTGATGATTTTAATAATTTTTTCGCAGATATCGGACAAAAGCTTGCTGAAGGAATTAATGTCAACAAAAATGTACAAAACAATATGTTAAATAAAATTAACTTTAATAATAATTCATTTTTCTTTGGTCCCACTACGCCTGTTGAAGTAAACGATTATATAAAACAGTTAAAAGATAGAAAGGCACCCGGATATGATGAAATTAGTTCTGAATTACTAAAGAAAATTGCTGAAAGTATTACTTCTCCCTTATGCCAGTTGTTTAATGAATCTTTTTCACAATGTTATTTTCCTAAATGTTTAAAAATAACTGTAATTACTCCTATTTTAAAAGGCGGTTCTAGCGAAAATAAAAATAATTACCGTCCTATTTCACTCATTAGTAACATAGCAAAAATTTTAGAAAAAAATAATTAAAAAACAACTTTTATCATTTTTTTGCAGTAATAAAATTTTATCTTTAAATCAATACGGTTTTATACAAAATAAAAGTACAGAAAGTGCTATAATGGCGCTGACCAATAAAATCTATTCTGCTCTCGATAATTCTAAACCATGCTTAGCTATCTTTCTAGACTTAAGAAAGGCATTTGATACAGTAAATCACCAATTGTTGTTAGGGATACGAGGAATGGCTCATAAAATGTTCACATCTTACCTTTCAAATAGAACACAAACGGTAAAGGTTGGCGGCATAAATAGTAAGGATACTGTGGTGAAATGCGGAGTACCTCAAGGAACAGTGCTGGGTCCTTTATTATTCTTAGTGTATTTAAATGACCTGCTTCAATTACATTTGAACTGTGAACTTATATCATACGCGGATGATACAGTACTGTTCCTTGAAGGTGCTTCTTGGGAAGATGCTATTGATATGGCTGAAAAGGATCTCATAATAATCAAGACTTGGTTAGATGCAAATATCTTAACACTTAATCATGAAAAAACTGCTTTTGTTACATTTAATATTTATTCTAATACGCAATGCCCGCACTCAAAAATAAAAATTCACGAAGCTAATTGTAGTAATGACAACTGTAATTGTAAAAACATTAATTCGGTATACTCTACTAAATATCTCGGTATAACAATAGACCAGCATTTAAGATGGGACATACACATAAAAAATTTAGGCAATAAGTTAAGGAAACCCTTTTATATTTTTAAAAGACTTAGAAGTATTGTGTCCTTAAAAATATTAATTTTTTTTTACTATGCTTGGATCGAATCGCTTTTGAATTACGGAATAATCGGGTGGGGTGGTACCTATAATACTTATTTAAAACAGCTTCAAATAAAACAAAAGATTATATTTAAAATAATAATGCTTAAAAAACCCTTGAGATATTCAACACAGCATATAATGCTGGAATCTAAATTATTACCCGTCACTAAACTATACCTATTAGCAATTCTTAAATATATTTATAAAAACCCGAATTGTATAACAAGAATTAGTCATACATATGGTACCAGAAGTAATAAACAAGTAATGGCACAATTATCTAAACAAAATAAAACATTTGGACAACACACCTTTTCATATTATGCTCCAAGAATTTATAACAAATTTCGGCACTGGTCAACAATCTGGGTCCCTACTGGTGTGCTTTTCTATTAAAAAAACTTCCCTGACTTACCTCTAACCTGTAAGTATATTTGGTTGCCTAACCTTGGGACCCAGATAGTTGACTAGAGCCCAAATTTCAACAATATACTTTACAAAACAATGTTACATTAACAAAATATAAATTTAACAAAGTCGTGAAAAACTGGTTATTGCAAATACCCGAGTATGAAATGACAGAAATCTTACAGCACGAAATTAACTTATAATTTGGACTTTTTAAGTAATGTTGCATAATTCTCTTCCTTTTGGCACATCTTCATGCGGTCAAAACAACCTTAAAAACCACACACAAACCGTTTGTCGGTTTCAGTGGTCAATGTTTTCCTACAATCGGAGAACATGTTCTTTATTAAATTATTACCATGTAAACATTTATATACCGGGTGGTCCATCGGTCTGTATTTTTTCTTTTACTCGATTATTTTAAATATTACCGAAATTTTTTTCAAACAAAATTTATTTTACTTTAAAATGCCCACATATCTGCAGTATAAGTTTTTCTACCGGGTGTTCCATTTTCGCGCAATGATATGCAACTTTATATTTTTTAATGGAACACCCTATATATTTTTACAAAATTTTAAAGATTTTTTGTTTCTCTTTAAAACAGTTCTTATTCATTATAGTCCTAAAATGATCAGTACAGAAATTATTCATGTTTTTATTAATAAATAATCACACAGAAAGTATGCAATTAAAAAATATAAAGTTGCATATCATTGCGCGAAAATGGAACACCCGGTAGAAAAACTTATACTGCAGATATATGGGCATTTTAATGTAAAATAAACTTTGTTTGAAAAAAATTTCGGTAATATTTATCGAGTAAAAAAAAATACAGACCGATGGACCACCCGGTATATATTAATTGAATTCTGAATTTAATTTAATAAAGTTATTATTATTATTATTATTATAATTATGCCCACCCTGTACATCTATAATGATATAATATCAAATTGAATAATAATTTCGTATATAAAAATGCAGTTTAAAAAAAATAAAAATTGTTACATTAGTTAAAGGCATTGTCAACTTATGCAACATATTTAGTAAATATCAAAATACGTTAGTTAAAATACTCGTAAAAGTACCGACATTGGTAGAATTTCAATATCTTTGATAATAACCACAATAAAACCAAAATAAAATTCAGATCCTACGTACGTGACGTCACGAGTGTCGACAACATAACCTAAATTTAGCGTTGTACCTTGTAGCTATGCTAGGTTTTAATTGTATTAAATGTCTGTGTTTGCCTGTTTAGACAATGTTTGCTTGTTTAATTGCATTTGCTTCTTTAAAGAGGCATCTCACGTTAGAGCTCTTACCGGCGACCGACGTAGTTGACGTCATAGCTTAAACTTTTAGCTCCCATAACACGGTAACGAATTAAAATTCGGCCAAAAAATTTTGCAAAGGTGCAATACTCAGTTTACTCAATCAAATTACAAAATAAAAAAAAATCGACTTTTCATAAGTTGACAATGCCTTTAAATTAGATTTTAAATATTAGTTTCAGAAATTGTTAATTGTTGTATATTATTAAATTATATTTAGGTAGTGATGTTGTTGTTATGGTAAAGTATGAATGTAATGAATGTATGAACGTTATTTTAAACAAAATGAAATAAGAAGACACCAGGGAAACGTGAGTAAAGAAAACAATTTAATAAATAAACAAGTTGCTATTTTTGAATTGAAAAGTGGGACGTTGGAAAAGGCATTGCTCCTTTAAATTGAAATCAAAATATCAATTTCAAATATAAAATCAATTACTTATAATATGATTAATAAAATGGTTGAATTTATAAGAAGAATAAAAAAGTAAATATTAAACTTGAAGTGTATTGGGGGTGAATTTGGAATTGAAGATAGATAAGTTGAATTGGAAGTGGATATAGAACAAATAATTAAAACGAATTGGATTTAGAGTTGACAAGTGATATTCAAGGTATACGGAAAATAGAATCAAACCAAGAGTGGAGCCAATCTGGAAGAAAGATTAAATCAAAAAGTGCTGGACATAATTATAAATTTGAAAATAAAAAGTGTGAGATATTAATATAATTTTAAGGTAGGAAAAGATAGGGATATTTTGAAATAAAACTGTATTTTTGAAAATGTTTGAATTATTATTATTTATTTTGAATTTTTGAAATTTAATAGTTATTTGTATGCTAAGGCCGCGAAATTCCATTTTAGCGTACCGAGAGAAAAATTGTCGCCGAGGCCGCTTGCGGCCGAGGCAAGACAATCTCGAGGGCGCTAAAGAATTTCGCGGCCGAAGTATACACAACATTTTTTGTGCAGCCGTAAAAAATACATACAACTGACATATTCATATTTCGCGGCCTTACCCTTAGTAACGGCCGCGAAATATTTTAACGGCCGTTACCCTTAGTAACGGCCGCGAAATTGTATTTCGCGGCCGTTACTAAGGGTAACGGCCGTTAAAATATTTCGCGGCCGTTACTAAGGGTAAGGCCGCGAAATCGGATTTCGCGTCCTGTATTGCGTACGCGAAATGACCACTTCGCGTCCGGCTGCACAAAAAGCCCTTTTTAAGTCCCTAGACGTATGGACATTTTTTGGATACGAAAGGGATGTCCATAGGTTATCCTGGCTATCTGGGACTACTAAGACGAAACCGAATTTATGTAAATGGTTTCTTAAATTCAGAGAAATAAATATTTTTTTGTGCAGCCGGACGCGAAGTGGTCATTTCGCGTACGCAATACAGGACGCGAAATCCGATTTCGCGGCCTTACCCTTAGTAACGGCCGTTAAACTAAACGTCACTTATTTGACACATGAGAGTTGACATATGAAAATGTCAGTTTTATTATGTATTTTTTACGGCTGCACAAAAAATGTTGTGTATACTTCGGCCGCGAAATTCTTTAGCGCCCTCGAGATTGTCTTGCCTCGGCCGCAAGCGGCCTCGGCGACAATTTTTCTCTCGGTACGCTAAAATGGAATTTCGCGGCCTTAGCATACAAATAACTATAGTAAGTGGAATTAGGCTACAGGAAAAAACAATAATTCCAGAGAAAGAAATTTATCTTTTAATGCAAGTAATAGGTGGCTGAACTGATTTAAACAATATTGTGGTATATAGGTGTCAGCGGAAAACTATCATCTGAATTAGAATTAGGTCTCTGAAAAAAAGTTTTTAAGGTAGTATATACCATTGCGCGCTTCTTTATTATTTTTATATTTATTTTTGTTTTAGTTTACTTCTAAGATAAAATTTTACTTATGAAGTATTCATGCTCTTTTTGTCAACCTCCGAAATAGCAAATCAGCCTTGTAAGAATTAATTTGTTAAGTCGCGACTCTACTCCAGTTATATTTAATCATAAGCGTTTTCTACAGAACCATTTTCGCAAATATTTAATTGAATTTAACGAAATAAACTGCGGCTTTTCCTAATTATTTAAGGAAAAGCATTTTGAACCACCAAAGTTCATTATATTTAGATGTAGCCAACCTTTATTTCGGGTTACTAGTAACAAATTCAGTTTTTTTTTATTCGCTCTGGAAATCTACAAAATAATAGTATATTGCGTCATAAGGGAAGATATAGGCATATTTCATCCCGAAGATTTCTGCTGCACGAGCGAACGTAGTGAGCGAGGGCAGCAATAGCCGAGGGATGAAATATGCCGTTAGATTCCCGTAGGGCACAAGTTATTTTTCCGCATCCATGAGAAGTTCGTATTAAATAAAAATAGTTATAATATAATACGTACCTACGTTTTTGACATATAACCTCAAATTACACATGTCAAATTTTCGTATTAAAAATAACTTCTATAATGAATTTATGTAAAAAATAATCGTATTTTCTTGAATTTTAAAAAATAATTACACTTATCAATCACTTAAATCAAGATTTTTGTATAATCAAATAATAATTTTGATTCTAAATTCTGTCGGTAGATGTCACGTCGATAGCATGCACGGTAAAAACCCGCAAATGTTCATATCGTCCCGCTTTTTCATATTTACCCGCCATCCGCCATTGTTAACCTCAAATGAGATAAATAATTTGTCAATTACATACCATGGATACGGAAAAAACAATTTAAACACATCAAACAATGAAGATAGTACCCAAAATACATTTTGTAATTATAATAATCATTTTTAGCATTTAATAAAAACTAAAATTAATAAAAATTCGCCAATTTTGTTTCCGGTCCAGCAGTTAAATATATATTTTTTAAAGCAGTTTAAGAAACTACTGTGATGAGACAAACTTAGCTTTGGATATCTTTATTTCTTCGTACACACATCTCTTCTGTACAATAATTATTTCGATGATTCTAAATTCATCGCTACTACACCTTTTGTAAAGAGCATGTCACGTGCCAAAACTGCACTACGACATTAAATGGGGGATGATAAAATCCCTTAAGCTCGCGACTAGCTAAACAGTGAAGATGAGGGGTTCGAAACGGTAAAAAGACCCTTAAATTAAGGGTTGGTCGTAAAATGGATAGAAATTGTTGAGCGCCACTATGATATTAAAATCACCCAAAGATCTAAAAGGAGGAAACCCATCCTAGAAGATTTCCAATAAGGGCTCGGAGAAAGGGGTTGTCGTTGTAGCTGCTTTCTGCTGCAAGATATGACTTACCTTGCTGGATTTAAAATTACTTTACTTAACTGCAATGCTCAAACTTGTAGACAGGCTAACACTTTACACATAAATCTTTAACAGAACATTATTACCTACACAAAAGGTGATCGGGAAACGCTGAACGCAATAACAAGGCCAAACTGAATTGAATACTAAATATTTAATGAATCAAAAGCAAACATAAATACAAGAAATTACACAAAAGACAATCAAAAAGACGTTACGTTAAATCAAATTATAAATACGAGACTTACTTTACGGGAAGGAGAATTGAGGGCACTATATTTACGTTACTTACTGCAAAGATATTCACAAGCTTAGCCCTTTAATTCCAAACAAAGAATATAGGAAAACACAAATAATAATACATTAACAAATTCAACAAGCACCAATAAATTTCACACATGCAACACAATACAAAACAATATCTTAAACTTGACTTGATACTTGAACTATAAAGTGAACGCTCAAAAGTCTTTACTTGAACACAAATGAAATCGTTACTTTACCTAACACCAAAATTACTACAAATAAGCCAGTCAACTGATTTGCCAGGGGCCCTCAATTTTGCAATGTGAACATTAGCTCCGCTCATGGCGAGGTTTACAAAGCCTGCACACCACATACCACTGGACACAACAGATTGGCCAGGTATCGGCTAATACTTTACAAATTGCACACCAAAACACAAAGATCAACAAATAATAAAAGGCGGTACTTATTAACTTCAAAACTCAAGGAACATTAATGATGGCCTGCCGGCAAGAGGCGAATAGTTTTTACCTGGCGATGTTGATGCTTAAACGATAAGCCAGGGAGTGACGTGAGACTGGACGAACTAAGATGTTCTTCCTTCCAAGACGGGTGCAAGACGACAAAACATAATCCAACAGCTATGGGTTTACTGCATCCCTCAGATGAGGAAGTTGCATGGGAACGGTACTCGACAACTATCACTTAACTTCCACACAACACTATATTTCTCCGGAGTATATGGCATACTTTTTATTGATTCGACTAAGTCGCTAATTGCAATCCTCCCAGAGGATTGCCGGTATACAAGCCTTTCGATTTATTTGGGCCCAAGCGGCAAACGCTATACTCGCACCACGTCTTAGAAGACGGCCGACATGGTTGACTAACTGTCACGCACTAAAGAGGGGAACGGCTGACGCGGCACAATGTACAGGGGGATTCCCCCGCACCGTATCACGAGACGTTGTAATAACTGAGCCAAGATGACATCATGTCTTGATGAAATACGCATGAATTGGGTCACCTTGTGATTTTAAACAAAGGAATTTTTACAAAAATGTAACACACTGACATGACTTCAAGAATTCGCAGAACTGCAAAGGAGGAACGTACCAAAAAGCTTGACCTTTCGTGCCTTTCAGACTAAATGAATTTAAAACTGTAGCAAAAATAAAATAATCGACACGGAATCAAACTTAAGGACAGGGCCGTACTGAAGAATCTTAATAATAATTTAAAATTACTCAAAAATTTCAAAATAACACGGGATTGCAAAATTACGTGACAAGCATTATAGGGATTTGGGTTTAATGGCTTACCAGTAATTTATAGGTGTCGTGCAGTTTTGACCCGTGCGATTTCGGCTCATGACGTCATTCATGTTATTTCAGCCCAGAAATGGTACGTAAAGATATTTAGATGTGCTTTTGGCCCGTGTCATTAGCATCTACTCATACTGTCACCTGATAAAGTTGAATTCTTTTGTAATCGGAACCAGATTATTTCTTTTACAAAATACAATTATAGATGCTAATGACTTGAGCCGAAAGTACACAGAATTATCTTTACCTGCCAGTTTCGGATTGAAACAACAAAAATTACGTCATGAGTCGAAATTATACGAGCCGAAACTGCACGAAACCAATTCATATTTACAACATTGCTTTCTACACTAAAAAACTGGTTTCTTTTAAAGAAAATGACGATAGTGCTCATGGGTGTTGCGTGTTGCCACGTAAGGACGTAAGTAATCAAAAGTTGATCATCCACATGAATAAGAAGCTTATATATTTTTATTCAATTTTGCCGTATGAACTGACGTTTATTTGTTTCTGGCCTGTCTATAAAAGTTGATGTTTTATAAACAATCGTTTAAAATTTTTATTCCGCTAGCGATTTAAAATTTCTATTCCGCTAGCGCTTTAAAAATGCCAAATCGCTTTAAAAATGTCAAATAAATGTCAAAATTGAATAAACAGTTGTATTACACTTGCGGATTAAAATTAATTTATTAACTCGCGGTATCAACGCGCTTGCGGCTACCGCCGCTCGCGCGGTTAAACGTACCGCTCATTAAACATTAAATTAATCCTCATGTATAATAAATAACTATTAATGGTTTGGCGAATACCTTTAAATATTTTTTATAAGCAGTGATTCTTATTTTCAACGTTTTTTATCTGCTGTTCAAATTCGCTATCTGTCGTAGTCTGTATTACGAAGAAGTTAGAAGAAACAGGAAATGCAGATTTTAGACAGTGTACTGGCACAACTCAATTTAAAAATTATTTTAATGAACACAAATCGTGTCGAAGCTCTGTTCAAAAAGGACCCTTTCATTTCAGTAAGAAACGCGGCAGACAAACTGAAACCGAGTAAGTCTACTTCCTCTGAAATTAAATATCAGAAGTTAGGAATCAGGATCTTTTTAAAATTTTAAGCGCCAAAATATTCAAAAATTCAGAAGTTACATGCTGACCTTTCAGGTTGCAGGTATTTCCGCCGATACTTGATCTGCCTGGAGATTAATTTTTTTCATATGAATGTAGTGATGTAATAGTAATTTACATAACTAAATCTGAAGTACAATTTAAAAAAAAATAGCTTGTTTCACAGGCAATTGGTGTCTATGGTAGCTTGCGTAATCTTTGATTTCCGAGGGTTCTAAGAATTACGAAATCTATTTAAAAGTTAAAGGAATGTTTACGAACCCGCCTAATCCTTTTATAGACAGATATCAGGATGGGCATATTATTATTATCTTTCAGTTTGATATTATGCATCCAAATTCACTGAATGTCTAACGTTTAAAAGCATAGAATTTATAAAAAGTAAATAATGTGGCAATTTTAGCCCAGACTTGCGGTATTGAAAGATTTTGGAGTCAAAACATATAAAAGGAGTCAAAATAGACCTCAAAATATAATAGCGTTTCAGCACAGGGAGGTAAGATTAAGTAAAAATTCTGCATAAAGATCTGGAAAAGCTGTAATGAACGGAGCAGCAACCAGTAAAATTGGGGACGCTGAGGTGGTGAAAAACATCAGCAGGGTCCGAACTAAATTAAATACACGAGCTTAGCCCATTTAGTTAATTTTGCGTTAGAGATCCTGATATTTATGTATCTGACTTTTCTTACGGTCAAGCCTTCCCTTCAATTCAATATGTTCTTCTTTATCTTTTCTTTGTGCCTTTTGGCGTTGGATTTGAGGTGTGTATGTGCCTTTTACCCATTTTTGCTGTCGTTCTAATCCTCGCTTCATTATCTGCTTTCTCTTCCGCTTATTAGTGGTGTAAACCAGGACTGGACTAGTGTAGTTTGTGTCAAACATCTTAAATCTTACTTTTCGATGTCTAATTAAATCTTTACAGCGAAGTATTTAAATTTTAATTTCACAGAATCAGGTCTTTGAAATATCTTCTTTTTTGTTTATAAAGATTTTTGACTGTGAGTACATTTCCTTTATAATTTCGAGGCCGATGCAATAAGTAGTATTTTGACACAATACAGAACTATATTTGTTTAGGTTTGTATTGCAACATTTATTAAGAGTCTCTTTGTTTATTTTCAGAATAAAAATTTGTAGTCTTTTAAATTTTATCAAGCGTTGGAAATTTCTTTAATTTTTTCTGATTTAAGAATAAAAAAGTTTTGTGATCTTGAGTACGTCGTCTTATAAGTAAATCTTTCGTAGTTTTCACAAAAATGCTAAAATGCTGAGATACTGCAGCGATCTCTGAATTATAAGGCAAATGCATTGTTAAAAAAAATAACATATCAAGTAGTAAAGGAGGAAAATTTAAGTTGAATTATAGTTTATACAAGTAGTGTTAAATATTTATTCAAAAGGTAAAACGTTGTTTGTACTTATTTGTTAGAAAAATGTAAATCTCGTTTCTGTACTTACGGGATAAGCACTTTATCACTACCTTTTTGTAAAACGGCCATGCTATATTAAAACATACATATAACAATTTGTCCAGTGAAATAAAATTGGTCAATAATAGCAATACATTTAAAACAAACTTAATCAATTTTTAACTTTGTTTATTGTGACGTTACCGATGTTTTATGCTAAGTATATAAAGTTTTCCTAAAATTAGTATTACAGCCATACTACTTACAATTCGTCTTAAAATCTCAATGGAAACGATCTCGATGACGTAGTAAATACGGCATGACGAGTGTTATTTATAGTTGAGAGGGTGCATTGTCATTCACCTTATTTATACGGTATTAAAGTTACTTTATTAATAATAATAATAATAATAATAATAATAATAATTTATTAGTGCTATATATACATAAAGTATTTGCACAAGTCAAAAATTGTACACATAAAAAATAAAAAAGATATATGTATAAAACATTACAATTGTATAAGAAACAAACATTTCACAGATAGATTTTCACATCACAGTGTTAGTAGAGACATGCTTTAAGTATTCTTCATCGCTATAAAACGCATTATTTTTAAGATATGCTTTTATTTTATGCTTATATTGCTCAAAAGTAAGTTGTTTTGTGTCATCAGACAGAGCGTTATAATATATGATACTGTTGTGACTAATGCCATTTCTAGTTCTTGAAAGTCTCGAAAAATACGTTAAGTACTTATCTTTATTTCTTGTTGAATAATTGTGAATGTCATTATGCTTTATAAATTTATGGGAATGACGTTTAATGTATAGGAGACACTCTAAT
The DNA here is from genome assembly GCA_963082815.1 of Melanotus villosus. Classification (NCBI taxonomy): domain Eukaryota; kingdom Metazoa; phylum Arthropoda; class Insecta; order Coleoptera; family Elateridae; genus Melanotus; species Melanotus villosus. The sequence goes on along the minus strand of OY720426.1, from coordinate 36,563,534 downwards.
ATATAGATACACGGCAGCGTGAGTATACCCTGATTCTTAAAATATTCTCGACAACAATCCCTGTACTTTAATTTTCCTAGAATTCTAATGCATTTGCGTTGCAAACTAAAGATTTTACGGGAGTGAGAAGAATGTCCCCAGCCTAAAATAGCATATGACATGTTGGACTGAAACATTCCAAAATACGCTGTTATCAGAACGTCAAAACTCACGTAGTTAGCTAAATTACGTATTAGATATATAGTTTTTGAAAGTTTCATTGATAGGCTGGTTACGTGCTTCTCCCACGTTAATGCACCGTCTAATTCAACACCCAGATATTTTACGAAATTATTATTTGCGGTTATTTTGATATTGTCTACCTTTCTCAAGCTAAAAATTAACGACTGTGTCTTAGCATCATTCATGCTCAGCCTGTTACTCATAAACCAATCCTTTACCTTTGCTTGTGCGTTGTCTAACTGATTTTTAGCCAAATTTAGAGAGCTGTCAGAATTTATTATTGCAGTATCATCTGCAAACATAATAAACTTGATGTTTGTGTCACAGTTAGTCAGGTCATTTATGTAGATTAAGAAAAGAATCGGACCAAGGACAGAGCCCTGTGGAACTCCGTGCTTGATCATTTCTTTTTTTGAAGTAGCTCCATTGCAGACTACATACTGGGCTCTATTATTTAGGTACGAAGATATCAAGCTAATACTGTTGTCGTCAAAATTATAGGCTAATAGTTTATCTGTCAAAATCTTATGGGATACGCAATCGAAGGCCTTAGTTAGATCTAAAAATACGGCATAAGTTAGTAAGTTATTTTCAAAACCCTCGGTTACGGTTTTAACTAAGTCGTTGATAGCTACTGTTGTTGAATGGTTACTACGAAATCCATGCTGACAAGGACTAAACAAATTAACGGATTCAAAATAATGACAAATTTGATTTTTTAAGACACATTCATAAACTTTTGCAAAAATAGGTACTAAGGAAATAGGTCTGTAGTTCGACATATCATCCTTAGGTCCCTTTTTATATATAGGAATGACTTTAGCAAACTTTAAAGGAGAAGGAAATGTGTTACATCTAATAGAATGGTTTACTAACTTTGTAAGTGGAAATACTATAATGTTCTTGAGAGTTTTGACTATTTTAACTGTTAAATCGAACGGATCTTTGCTTTTACTATTTTTAAGGTCAGTCATTACATTTCTGATTTCATTAAAAGTGACTTCTCTGAATTTAAAATTTCTACAATATTCATTGTCTGTGTATTTGTCATTAATATACAGGACAGGATCTTTTCCCGATTTTGGTAGCTGATTTATGATATTGTCTGCTATATTAATAAAATATCTATTAAAATTATCCGCAGTTAATGTATCTGAGTCGATTGAATTTCTGTAAGGCCTATGAGCTTTTATAATGCTCCACATTGCAGTTTGCTTATTGGATGAGTGCAAAACGTAATCTGAATGGGCTTTTTGTTTAGATTTTTTAATTTCGTTACGGTATCTAGAACGATATTTTTTCCAGGTAGCATCGTTTACTAAGGAGGGATTGGATTTATTTATATTATATAGAAGTTTAAGGTGTTCCCTCATTTGCCGCAGATTATTGTTGAACCATTTGATCCTTGTATCTTTGAATGTACTAGCTAACTTCGATTTTATTGGAAAACACATTTCCATGGCAGTACAAATTATTTCTATAAACGTAGTAAATTTACTATCGATCGTTAGATTTGGATCGTCAACAAAATTCCAGTTTACATTTTCAATACTGCAGTAAAGCTGAAATAAGCCAATTTCTGTTATAGGCCTGTATGTTATTCTTTTACCAGATTTAAAATCACATAAGATGTTATCGGAAACATTAAAAATCATACCTGAGTGGTCAGAAAGGTTATTTTGGCATACTGATACTGTGCAAGTATTAGAATATAGATTGGTAAAAATATTATCTAGGCACGACCTGTTCCTTGTATTTTCCGTTACAGTCCTCCTTAAACCGTAAGATTTGAATAAATTACATATTTTTTGGCTTTTAGAATCATTTAAATGGAACAAAGTATTGAAATCTCCAGTTATGACAATGTTTTTATTAGATGAAAGTTTATTTAAAAGTAATGTTAATCTTTCCATGAAAATATTGAAGTCACCGGAGGGAGATCTATAGACTGTGACAATCTGAGTGTTTGAAACTGATATTCCGGTGATTTCACAATGTATTTCAGTGGATATGTTGTCCAGATTAAAAGGTAACTTTACACAATTTAATTGTTTCCTAGCAAATATACTCACACCGCCGTGCTTTCTTAAATTTCTACAAAAACTAGAAACAGGGTAAAATCCGCTCATAGCGACAGAATTTATTTCGTTTTCGGTCATCCAGTGTTCATTTAGGCACAAAACGTCTACTCTGTTATTAATAAGAAAAATTTCCAGTTCCAGTAATTTGGAACGCAAGCTTTGAATGTTTTGATGAAAGATACGAAAAACATGCTCCGACTTAAAGTTATATTAAAAAAAACCGAATTGACTTTCGTGATTTTCACTTTTACCAAGCCTATTAAAAAGGTATACTACAAAAGTGCGTATTTACCAAAGGAAACGATTAAGAAGTTACTTCAAAGTTCCTATCCGGAAATCCTGCCCATATTTTTAAAAATGGAAATTTGGAATTAATGACAATTCTACGTAATTCTGTTCTGCTGATGAACAATTAAAAGGCATTTAAGGTATTTAATAAGCTATTAGTGTCATTAGCATTAGAAATCTCATAAATAACTGGTCACTTACATTAAAAACTATACAAAATTTTTCAGTTTGTGCCAAACAACAGCCTGGTGGTGATGGTGTTGAAATTACTCTTACATAATTTAAAATGTGCTTTTTTAAAACGCCGCTTTAATTAATTGAATTGGTTTGAAACCTTTGGTGCTTTCGTGAAAGTGAATACGGCGATTTAATTTATTAGTAATAAAATGAGGAACTTAATTTTTGCAATTTTTACTTTGTTGATTGACGAAAATGCTGTGTTCGGTGTGATGGTGCCACCTTCCCCTTGTTCTGACATTTTTAGATATGAATCAGAGAACGTAAATGAAGTGCATGGAGTAATAATCTTGAGGAACGATTATTCAGGGTATTATAAGATGGAAGTTAATATGACACTTGCTGCTTTTACAAATCAGGTATGTGTCTTTTTATTTTTTCTTTGAAATTACTACTTTTCGGTTGATAATACGTAAGTTTGTTTATCATTTAGTAATTAATACTCTTTAACTTAAAAGTGTGGAGCAAAATAGAAAGAAGAATTTTAGAAAATTCAAAATCACATAGAAACTTAAATCCTACTGCAGCGTTGCCAATTTTTTAATTTTGCCCTGCCTTACGGCCAAAGTTAAGCCATTTTAGTTTAGTTTAATATATTTTTGTACTTAGAACTGAATCAGCAAACAAATCGTGGAATTTAAAATATTTCCATGAAAGTTAAAATTCTTGCACAATTAGTCTTATTTTTCTAAAAATTAGGTGATACTTAAATAACAAAAGCAATCATTGATTACAGTTCATTAAGTCGTTAAAACTAATGAATTTTATTAAAAATAAAATTATGGTAGAACATATTCGGGTGGTTCAAGGATGATTTTTGATAGTGTGCATTAAATTCAAATTCAGAAATAATTAAAATATCTTGTATAATTAAGTATCGCCTCTTCTTAATTTGAAGGTTGTTTATATTTAGCGTTTTTGGGGCATTTCATCGAAATTATTATCGCTTCTCCTCTATCAGTCTAAATTCCTAAGAAAGATTGTAATTTTATAAATGACTTTTAACGGCAATAAATAAATAATTAAATATTTAAATTGGTAGATAAGCGCAGAAATATATAAATAAACAAACAATGCATAAGTAACATAATAGAACAACTCTAAATATTAAAAATTAATATCCTGGTGTTTTTAATTTAGCAAGAATAAAGTCGGGATTTCTGAGTGTTTTGAACTTGACACTTGACAACGTATCCTATTAGTTGAGTTCTTGGTATTGTTATTGCTTTGATAGTTGTTAGGCATTTGTTTCAGTTTTTGGAAATACCAATTATTATCTACTTTCAGTATCTGTTACTTTTGATAAATGTGCGTACGAATACAGAAACTATAAATGTTTAGTTAAGCTTAAAGCAAAATAGAAAACAATTGTTGGAAATGATTAAAATATGGTGTTCTTATACTAAATTATTTTATCGTCGACCAGCATCATAATGCTATCATTATTATAGAGAAAATAGTGCATAATATTATACTTTATGGCACTGGGCCAACGGAATAAACAAACGTTACTTAACAACCACAAAAGTCGTCATAGTAACAAATACTATTTTGTGATAAATACGTCGTAATTTTATATAACCTGAATAATAATTATTATTTTACCAAAAAAAAACTAAATTAAATTTCTTATACATAAATAATTGTAATGCTAGTCGACGATAAAATAGTATATGAAATTCATTTATAATGCAGTATTATGGCATTCATGAAATTATTCATAATTTCATTCACACCATAATACTGTACATTATAATAGTATATTATTATATGAGCGATTATGACAGCCATTATTCATGAAGATGACGTTCGAGCCCACGAGAGTTATGTTTTATACGAATAAAGAACTTAAAAAATTGTTTTATAAGCTTTATTCGGAGAACGTGAATATGTTACATAACAAACATTTAAGATGATAAAGTACATTCTGCGCGTACAAGTAAGCGTCAAGGTTTTTATAACCTTCCTTGTCGTTAAAATAGCATCTAAGTGGGGATATACAATATCACCTTGCTTAGGATATCAAGTTACGCTCGCGCGTGTCTGTATACATTGTATGAAATATATTACTCCTCCATCTTTAGTTTGAAAAGCATATTTGAAGAATTGATTTTCATGAAAAACTTATGGAATATGAAATATTATTAAAATTTATATGCTGTTCATACTTTACATTGTAACAAGTTTGATGGTTGTTCCGACACTGTATCTAGGATATTCGGAGTTTGCAATTTCGAACTTATTTTGTTAATTAGAGTATGACGCCTAAAGTAAGCATATATAAAAAAGGCATATTACGATTAATATAAATATGGTAACAATAATAATTGAACTTAAGCTAAAGGTATGCGTTGTTGTAAAGTCATGTTCTTGTGACAATAATTGTTTTTTCTGGTAACCAAGCTTCAATTACTCGTGCTTTAATAAATTCACGTCTATGTGGGATAAATCTAATGAGTTATTAATTTTTATACTTTCGTTGAGTGCACTAGGTTTTAGTTTACCAATAGTGGTTGTCAATAGGTTCACTGAAAATTTTGAAGAAGATTTGAAGGTAAACAAAGCGTCGTTGTAATTTATAATAGCAAAACAGTCTGCCGTTAATTGAATTAACTGTGTTTCGCATAATTTATTATTAGGTATAGGAAAATGATTTTCTTTTTGACAGAAATATCGATCATTAGATATTGATTGACAATGTTGAGGTTCGATAGGGATACTTTGTTCTTTTGGGAATAAAATTGCATTAAAGGTTGGTATTATCATATGAAAGAGTTGATCTTGATAATAAGCAGAAATAGGTATTAGATTGATAACTCGAGGATTTCTGAATAAGTGGAATTTCGTAGATGAACGTAAAAGTGTTGTTTACTTGATACACTTTAATATTAGTTAAGCTTTCGTAGAGGTGTAAATTTGATGATTCGACAGGATAAGGTAGCTGTAAAGATTTACTTTGCATTTTGTTCAGATACTTGGGAATTTCAAATAATGATGTTAAAAGGTCATTGATATCAATTAGAGAGAGGTGAATTTGTTGCTTTTGTGTGCGAATGTTAAAGTTTTTATTGTCACATCACATTTGATGGTCCAGGCGATTGAGATAAGGATGTAGGCTGTCCTGTAGACGGTAATAGTGCGTTAGCATGTCTTTTTATCGTAGATTGATTTTTGTCATTGACTAAAATATATGTGTCGTGTTCTAATAATTCTTGAATTCTATAAGGGCCAGTGAAACGGGGTTTACTTTTATTTCGGTTGTCGGTTTTAACGAAAACTAAATCTCCTTCTTTAAATTTACGGTCAGTTCTTTGAGGGTTAATTTTCGAATTTCGATTAATTTTTGTTTGTTCTTGGATATTTGATAAATTTCGATAAATACTTTTCATTTTATTTTTGTGGTCATTAACGTAGTCTGTTATGAAGGTTTGATCAAATTCCAGATCAAAGGGGTTTCTGTTTTCTGTATGTCCAAAAATTATTTCGTTAGGGGTCATTTTTAGATTAGAGTGGATAGTATTATTGTAAGCTAAGATGCTGTATTGCATTTTTTGATGTTCTGGAACTTTATTTTCAAATAAACGAAATTGTTCGATTAGAGTGGAATGTAATCTTTCGACAGGGGAGTTAGAATTGTGATGGTATGGGGTACTAGCATGAAATTGGACTTTATGAAATCTAAAAAAGTCTTTTAAAGGTTCTTTATTAAATTCATTGTCAGCTATTATTATTTGGGGAATAGGAAAAGTGGTAATAAAACAGAACAATTGTTCTATAATATCTATAAGATTGCTAGATCGAAGATGATAGGCTTGCGCAAATTTTGAAAATGGATCTATGAAGGTAAGATACTTTTGATTATTAATTTGAAATATATCCATGTGTACAGAATAGAAAGGTCTATTACTTGTAGGGGTTAAATTTAAAGGTTGATTTATAGGATTTCGGTTGTATTTTTGAGTTTTACAGATAGAACAATTCTCTATGTAATTTTTAATATCCTTTTGAATGCTTGACCAATAATACTTTCTTTCTAAGTGTTCGAGTGTTTCTTTAGTTCCACGGTGGTTGGTTTTTCCTTCATGGTATAATTGTATTTGACTTTTACGGTCGTCAGGGTTAACAATATATGTTACTTGTGTCATGCATCTATGAAATTTGGGCGTATTTTCATTGGTTATTTCATTAACGTATTGAGAAAATTCATGATATATTTGATCCGATGAAAAATAGCAATAATAATTTGTTTTTGGTTGGCAATGTTCGACTAATAGTTCATTAAATTGAGTTCTTTTATTATATCCATTTACAAAAACTGAAATGTGTTTATTATTATCAAAAGTAGTGATTTCAATTTTTCGTGGGAGATTAGCTTCAATAAATTCAATTTGGTTTTTGAAATGTTGTAAGGGTTTTTCAGAAATGTCTATGACAGGTGTAGAGCTGGCTTGTGTATGTATTGTATCAGGTAAAGAGTTGTTGTCAATATTTTGATCGGGTGGTTCAGATTCGTGTTCAGAAGGTTCGGGGGGTAATGTAAATTCAGGGATTGTCATAAAATCGTCTAAGTTAGGAGAGTCAGTTCGTTCAGGTAAAATGCTAAAATTATCTTCTAATGTTGGTATATTTAGGCCTGTTTCTTCCAAATTTTTATTTGTTGTATTCAAAGTTAACGGGTGTATTTCAATTCTAGAAAGGGCATCTGCTACTTTATTTGATTTTCCAGGTAAATATTTAACTTCAAAATCGAATTCTTCTAGTTTTAATGACCATCTAGTTAATTTAGAGTTTGGTTCCTTTAAATTTCTGAGCCAGACTAAAGGTCTGTGATCGGTATATAATGTAAATTTGGTTCCGAATAAATACGGTCTAAATTGTTTGGTTGCCCATACGATTGCTAATAATTCGCGTTCAATTGTGGAATATTTTTGTTCAGTTTCATTAAGTGTTCTAGAGGCATAACAAATTGGTTTTTGATTTTGTGAGAGAACGGATCCTAAAGCAAAACGGGATGCGTCTGTTGTTAATTCAAATGGTTTTTCAAAATCGGGATGTGTTAGAATAGGTTCGCTGGTTAACAGTGTTTTCAGATGATTGAACGAATCTATGAAATTTTGTGTATGAATAATTTTGTTATCTTTCTTTAAGCATACTGTTAGGAATTTTGTCAATTTAGCAAAATCCTTTACAAATTTTCTATATTAGCCTAAAAGTCCAAGGAATGATTTAATTTCTGTTCGGGTTTTAGGAAGGGGAATGTTTATGATAGCACGAATTTTGTCAGGATTTGGTTTGATTCCGTCAGGTGTGATAATGTGTCCTAAGTAGTTAATTGATTTGTGTAAGAATTCCGATTTGTCAAGTTGAATTTTTAAATTCGTTTTACGACATCTTTCGAAAACGTTTTTTAGTCTAATTAAATGTTCTTGTAAGGAAGTAGAAAATATTATTACGTCGTCAAGATATACAAGGCATTGTTGAGGCGTTAGTCCTAACAAAGCTGTATTAATTCCTCTTTGAAATGCGGCAGGGGCATTCTTTAAACCAAATGGTAATCGTTTGAATTGATAATGACCTTCTTCGGTCGAAAATGCAGTTTTTTCGCGATCTTCAGGTTTAATTTTGATTTGATGAAAACCGCTAGCTAAATCTAGCGTTGTGAAATATTGGGCTCGACCTAAAGCGTCTAACACAGTTTCTATATTTGGTAGAGGATGTTTATCTTCTATAGTTTCGGCGTTTAATTTTCTATAATCGATTACTATACGAAATTTTTGTTTTCCTGAGGCATCAAGCTTTTTGGGAACTACCCAAATTGGAAAATTATAAGGGGACTCTGATGGCTCTATAATATTTTCTTTTAACATTTTATTTATTTGGGTCTTAACTTCGTTTCTGTGACAGTGTGGGTATCTATAAGTTTTGGTAAAAATTGGGTCGTCTGTTTTTGTTCGAATATGATGTTCAGTTAAATTGGTAGCAGTTAAAGGTAATTCGGGGGTATAAAATATGTCTTGGTATTCATGGCAAAGATTTTTGAGACGAATTTGTTCTTCTTCGTTTAAGTGGTCTAATCGTAGATTTGTTTTTAGATTGTTTTCTAGAATTTGCTTCTTTCTAGATGGGGTAATTTGGTCATCAGATGATATATTATGATTATTAACTGGTATTAATTTAGCGTTTGGAATATCAAAATTTTCTAAATATAAAGGATCGCTTATATATATGTTTTGTTCTTTATCGGATGTATTTAATATGGTTGTTTTAAACCAATTATTGTGTAAATGTACTACTGCGGAAGGTACAGTTAACACATTGGAAATTTTGATTTTCGGACATAGTTTATTTCCATTTTTTCCTATGGCTGGCAATCGAACTGTCATTTCGGTACGAGGAGGAATTGTTTCCGAGTGAAGAATATTTTGGGGGTCTTTGAATTTTAAGAAGTTACATTCGTTACGTTTTTGCTGTTGCTGTCTTGTCATAGATGGGTTATAATAAAATGGAATGGTAGTGTTTTCAGTCTGTATATGCATCCATTTATAATCAATATTAGCCGGAAGGGCGGATAATAAATCTGATCCTATTAAACCTACATATTCGGTGTGAAAATTGTAAAGGTAAACTTGATGGTTACCTTCTTCATGAAAAAGCGTGGGTAAAGGAATGTCTGCGACTAAATTGTGTTTAGAGGTACCGTGAGAAGTTGTAATTTCGAAATTGTGTTGATATATGGAATCAGGAAAATTCTTGAAAACAAATTCAGGGAACATTATAGTTTTTGAAGATCCAGTATCAATTAGAAGTTTTTCGTTGGTTCTAGGAACATAAATAAAGGGTAAATTTGATTTAGGATTTATAGAAAAATGTTCTAATTCATCGTTTGTTCCGAGGCTTGTATCTGAAAATTTTCAGTATCAAATTCTTGTTGATCTTCGAAATATTGTTCCGTATCGTCGATTTCTACGGGATAATCGTCGTACGATTCATAGAATTCTTCTTGTTCGGGTTCGGTATTAACATTATGTAATTCTTCAGATATAAAATTAAGGCGTTGGCCACTATTTGTGAAATAATTTGGTGTACTCCTTTGTTGAGAAGTACTTGGATGTTGAAAATGTCTCTGTCTAAAATTACTCATCTGCTGAGATGCAGGGCGTTTTTTAATAGTTGAAGTTTCCATGGGCTCTGGTTTATGAGAGGGTTGAAAGTTTTTCTTCGGAGCAAAAGCGTTTTGTCCGGGTGTGTTTGAAAATTGAGGTCGCATAGGAAACGGGCTTGAATTTAATTGTTGTACAGGTTTAAAGCTGGGTTGGAATTGTTGCGTATAACGTGGAAAATAATTTTGTTGTGGTCGTGAATAGGGTTGCGAATTTTGAATTGTGGGTTGTGACTTTGGAGTTAATTTAATTGGTTGTTGAGGTAAATTTTGGGGTTTAGATTGAAGATTTTGAAAGTATCTAACGTCTAATTCCTCTTTAACAATTGTCAATGCATTTTCAAGTGTAGGAGGGGCACGTGATCTAAGGAAAGATCCTAGGGGTTCTAACAGTCCACTAGTAAAAGCTTTCAAAGCTAAAGCTTTGGCATGATTAATGCGATAGTCTTTAATAAGTTGGGTGTCGTCTGAAAGTGATATTTTCGAATTCAAAATTGCCAATAAAGAACGACATCTGTTATAAAAATCAGTAGGGTGTTCCTTAAAATTTTGTTTAAGTCTGGACAAATCAATAGTTAAATTTAGTTCGGATCTTTGGTCTCCAAAATTGTCAATTAAAATATTTTTTTAGTTCATCCCAGGACAAAATAGTTTGTCCGGTAATTACTTCGAGAGCTGGACCTTTTATTCTATTACGGGCAGCTGACAAAAGTAATTTGTTGATATATGCACTAGGATTATTTTGTTGGTAAAATTGAACAAATATATCTTCTACGGCTCTGATATATATTCGCTTAATTCAACTGGGTTACCGTCGAAACGTGGGATTTCATTTAAGATGGATATGTGAAATCCAGCGGGGTAGCTTGACAAAATAGGCTGTTGAATGAGCGGTTGATTATTAGTCATTTTTAATGTTGGTGGTTTTAAATGAAATCTAGTAGGTACAAAATTTTGTTTAATTTGCTGAGTTTCTAAATCTGAGTCGAAATCAGGAGTTTCTAAATCCGAGTCAGAATCACTCATTTACAACTTATTTTCTCAAAAATATATTTATTTTATTTTTTTTTTAAAAATACTTATTTTAATATAATTTTTTTTTAAAAATACTTATTTGAATATAAAACTGATTATTTTAACGTAGCACTATTTATTTATTTTAAAATTTATGTTAAGGGCCTATTCAAGGTTCCTACCCATTACTCAAGAGTATACTAGAAATTAAGTATTAATAATTAATACACTAGTAATTTCGCTTACCATGAGTAACATAATTCTTAAAACTAAATTTAATAATTAATGTTAGTAAGGTTTTATTTAAATTCTTTATAAAAGTGTAAGCCACTGCTTTTCACTTTTCACTTAAAAATTGAAATGTACTCACAGCGTTGAGATTTTCATTTCGTAGATATTTGACTACTATAGTCAGGTTTGACTGCGATAGTCGAATTGTCGGCAATGGACCAAGCTTGTGGAATCCAACGGCGTCTTCACGTCGACGATTTTTGTTCTCGGCGAAGGGTTGGTTGGCTTCCTTTTGTTAGGGTATCTTCTTATTTTGCTTCCGCGATTTTTGTCTTCGGCAAAATGTTTGGATCCCCTTGGAGCGGTTTGTGGAAATTGTACAATTAAGAGTTGAAACTCAAAGACACGTTGAATTTTAATGTTTGAAAATTCATTTAGTGCCCTTTGTACATCCGAACGACTGCGCCAGTTATGTTTTATACGAATAAAGAACTTAAAAAATTGTTTTATAAGCTTTATTCGGAGAACGTGAATATGTTACATAACAAACATTTAAGATGATAAAGTACATTCTGCGCGTACAAGTAAGCGTCAAGGTTTTTATAACCTTCCTTGTCGTTAAAATAGCATCTAAGTGGGGATATACAATATCACCTTGCTTAGGATATCAAGTTACGCTCGCGCGTGTCTGTATACATTGTATGAAATATATTACTCGAGCCGCAGGCGAGTGGCGCAAATCATCTGAACGAATAATAGCCATAATCGCGAATGTAATACTATGCTTTTTCTACACCTATTAAACAAATAGATTAGACTCAAATTTGATAACTTTAATGGAACTCTATATGACAACACACTTGGGCGTGTCTCGCGAGTCGATTGTCAGCCGCAGAAAGAGTTGATCGCGGGCGATTTAAAATATCATTGGATCAGCGAAATATTGATTTTTCAATTTGTATTTGTGATTGGCCGCAACATAGTGAATTATGAATCCATAATTCACTGCAGTGAACTATAGGTACTATTTTTCACGAAGAAAATGCTAATAATTGCAATATAATTAAATAGGTGTAGAAAAACTAATTTCATAATGTACTATTATAAAAACAGAAGTTTAAAATATCTTAATTGGAAGTACGTTAATTTAATTGAACCATTAAAACAAATTGAGGATGCCTTATTTTATACTTTCTTTCTTCTCATAATCAAACTTGTTAGATGCATGTTGTATTTTATGTATAAATGATATTTCTGAAGAAGAGACCCTTAGATTTAAATTTTTATTAATTTTATCATGAAAATGCCTTGAAAAAATTATCAAACAAGAACTTTATTACCAGAATAATTGTATAGTAACTGAATTTTTTTATTACAGAACATAGGCGTTAAATTAGTAACTCCAAATGAAGCGGTGCAAAATGGTGAAGATCTGAGGTATCACATTACATTTCCTCCAGCAAATACCGTTCCACAAGTTGCCAGCATTGTTTTGAATGAGAAAATGTACTGCTCTGCTTTAAACCAAGGTAACTATTTTAATCTTTTGAGATGCCTAAAACTTACAGAATTACAGTGCTTGAGTATTTCATTGTTGTTTTGCTTTCTATTCTTTTGTTCTTATTTCTTTTTCTTCTAAACGGGTTACTTATTACCAAATGAAGATGCAAAATGCATGGGGGTGGGGGTAAGATAAATTTTATACCTGGACGGGATGACATCCCTTCTTTGATAACTTTAAATCTTGAAACAAATTTTGACTTAAGTTTGGCAGCTTCCACAAGCCAGCGCGCCCGGCTTTTAAGCCGCCCCTGGCAAAATTCTTATTATTTTTACAAAACAGCTGAAAATAAAAAAAAAGTAGAAAACAACAGTGCTCCCTTCATACAATTTTATATTTTAATTTCTTCTTCCGTTTCTTTTTCTTTCTAATTTTCTTAAATCCAGCTGCAAATTACCAGCTCACATATGATCAAAAATTCTTTCAGCCGTGAGCAGTTATGGATAGACTTCATTTGAATACTACTTTTAAACTTTTAAAACATAACTACCAAGTCAACTGTCACTGTTAAATTAAAGCATTTATTATTTATTTTTTTTTTAAATCTAAGATCATTGTAAAGCGAACCAATTTATGTTTAACTGGCAACATTTTCAACGTTTTTTGTAATACTCTAGTAATAAATTCAGTATAAATTTTATTTTAATTAAATATGGCATTCCGGTTTGAGAGGCATTTAAGTCCAGTTTTTTCATCTCCTGGTTAACTTAACTTTTTGGTAACCTTTATTAACATAATTGTCTCCATGGTAAATATCTGAAAGCTACGCTTTTCAATCCATAGGCGTTCAAAACTTTGTGATCGCATGTTATGTAGAATGGTAAAAGCAGTGATAACTTTTGTATAATTTTATCTAACCTAAGCAACCGAATAACTCCTTGTTAATCTGTTACACCTATTTTATAAACGTTTAAACTTTATTTTGAATTCCAGGTCCAGGTCGTCCTAACTTCGGATACACGACACTAAATTCAGTTAATTACTTTACAACTCCGATAAGAGGCAGACCACCGCCCAAACCTTTTACACCATCTATGATCCCAGTAGAAATCACACCAGTTACTCAGACTATTCCCCAAACATTTCGGCCTGTATTTTCAAGTAATCCAGTGTCGATTATAAATGTGCAAGAAAGCCCTTCAACCCCTAAAAGTGAGCCGCAGGAACAATCCAGCCCAGTGGTGGTGTTTACGGAACAGACACCAAAAGCCGAACCTCAAACCCAATCTGTAATAATAGTCACAGAAAAACCAGCAGTGTCGCAATCTGAAATAAAGCAAGAAACCAAAACCACCATGAGTTCTAAAGATGGTTATACGTCACAGATTAAAGTGACGTCTGAGACTACGATTAACATTTCCGGTCCGATTAAGAACAGATATTCTGATATTGTCGATTGTGGGATAGCTGATGATATACAACCGTTGGTAGTTCAAGGATTGCCCACTACAGAAGGACAATTTCCATGGCTGGTTGCTATGTTTCATCTTCAGGAATCAGGCGAATACAAATTCAAATGTGCTGCGAATCTTGTTTCAGATAAACATGTAATTACGGGTAATTTTTTATTTAAATACAGCTGTTTCATTATTTGCTTTTAAAGAAATTAACAAAAGACTATAGTGAAGGATCGTATTATTAAGTTTTTGTTTAGAGTATTCTCCCATTTGTGTTTAAAATTTATTCAGTTGGTTTTAATTATTTCCCTTAAAAAAGAAAAAAGCATTTTTTTTGTTTCGGTCTTCAATGCATAATTTCTCAACCATTTTTCTAAAATTGTTTAGAGTACCGGTTAAAAACAAAAATTTCTTGACCAATTACCAAACCAAAAGTTTTCTTCGTAATAAGTCTTTTGTTTTGATAGTTCTTTGTTATAAAATGCAAGACTGTAACACTGATTTAATATTTTTCAGCTGCTCATTGTGTTCGCATAGAAAAAGTTTATTCAGTATCAAAAGAAAACATAATATTGGTGTTGGGTAGGCACAATATACGAAAATGGGCTGTAAGATCTGAAATTCGTGACATCAAAGAAATTTATATCCATCCACACTATTCGAAACCATCGGATGCTGATGTAGCGGTTATGGTTATGTACAAAAAGGTGGAGTTTACATCCACCATAAAACCTGTGTGTTTATGGTCCGAAGAAAAAGGGGAAAATATAATGACGGGTCAAGGAACGGTGGTTGGTTGGGGAAGAGATGAATATGACAATAGTTATGTACCTGAACCAAGACAGTTGAATATGCCATTAGTATCACAGGAAGAGTGTTTGAGATCTGATGATCGATTTTTGAGGATTACTTCTAACAGGACTTTTTGTGCAGGTAAGAAATGTGGACTAAATTTTAAGTTCTTGTTAATAATCGAGTTTAGTTTTAATTTTATTTGTCAATGTTAATGTTGTCATTTGGCGGACCTTAACTAATACGGCTCACATTTCGGCCAACTACGAGCTTAAATCTAAACTTTTGTAGCGCTAATGCAAAGCATAGCTACATGAAGCTAATGAATTATGAAAAATCTGTGTATAGAAAAATACTTTTAAATTTCTAAGCTTACACGAAAAACATATCATTAAATTCCGTACGAGGTTGATATTTTTTTAAATTCCTTAAAATGTATTAAACATATTTACTCAAAGGAGTAGACTACTAAAAATATACTCTCTATAATTTGTTATGCAATCTGGGCTGAACAAGAATTTAGTTAGACGAGTATAAATAAAATTTAAAATGTTTACAGGTAGCCGAAATGGGGAAGGTCCTTGTACAGGAGATAGTGGAGGTGGCTTCATTATGAGAAGAAAAGGAAAGTGGACGCTCCGTGGAATTGTATCGGCTGCCCTTGTGGATTTGACAACTCGTTCTTGTGATGTGAATAATTACATGGTATTTTCAGACGTTTCCAAATTTATGCCTTGGATTACTACTATTATGAATAAATAATTTGGAACGTTTAAAAGTGTGTACCATCAAAGCGCTGTGTTAGGTCAGTGTACTGTAAATATTAGATCTTAGAGTTTAGTGAATATTTTAAATTTTAAATAGTTAAGATTTTACAGCTCAATAAATACTTAAAAATTATGTTTTGTTTATTTATGCATCTTGAATATTGTAGGGGCGAGGAGCGGACAGCCGCGTGTAAAAGGCCTCGGTCTCTCACGTAGGCATCTTTGGTTCGATTCTTGAGACCGGCGATATCCTCGCCGGAATTTAGAAGGTCTTACGTTTCTCGTGCTTCGGAGGGCCGGCGGTACTGGTTATCATACTAACACTTTTGATAACCGTTAACCTCGCAACACTGCGGGTCGGTCTTCTTCACCTCTCTCGATGGGTTAGGTTAGCCTCCTGCTCAGTATACGTGCTAAGAGGGCTTACAGAACTCGTTCTTACGAGTTTCTAACAGGGTATCGGACTAGGCTTCGGCCATAAGAGGAAGAAGAAGAAGAATATTGTAAATGTTTGCAACTGATTTAATTTGACAAAAATTGAAGTCACTATCGGAAATTAATGTTATTATATTATATGTAATTTACATGTAGTAAATCATGCCATCTTCTGTCTATATTCAACATTGTAAATTTAGACATTAGACATTCTAAGGTATAATAGGTTTACGTAAGCACTTTCACTATATTATTATACCAGTTAAATAAAATTATTTACTAATGTACAGGGAAACAACATTTTACGACTACATGTACGCAAGTGTGCATTAATTATCCTCACCATAATTGCGACTACACTTGATTAAAAATAATATTTTATGAAATGTGTTTAGTAATATAGTTTGTGCCTTCATCTCAAAATCATTTAGTTATTCTTTAATGTTAAATCAACCAAAAAATTTAACAACCAAAAATTGATCCTGTGACAGTTGTAGACTGGATTTCGATCCAATTTTAGGCTCGTAAATCCATGACGTCAACAGAAACAAAAGAAAATAGCATTAATGTTTCGTTTAGCCTGAAAATGAAAATATCATGGAAAGTGTCATCGTGATTACTAATGCCACAACCTCATCTTTAATTTATTTTTCCGTATCCATGGTATGTAATTGACAGATTATTTATCTCATTTGAGGTTAACAATGGCGAATAGCGGGTAAATATGAAAAAGCGGGACGATATGAACATTTGCGGGTTTTTACCGTGCATGCTATCGACGTGACATCTATCGATAGAATTTAGAATCAAAATTATTATTTAATTATACAAAAATCTTCATTTAAGTGATTGATAAGTGTAATTATTTTTTAAAATTCAAGCAAATACGATTATTTTTTACATAAATTCATTATAGAAATTATTTTTAATACGAAAATTTGACATGTGTAATTTGAGGTTATATGTCAAAAACGTAGGTACGTATTATATTATAACTATTTTTATTTAATACGAACTTCTCATGGATGCGGAAAAATAACTTGTGCCCTACGGGAATCTAACGGCATATTTCATCCCTCGGCTTTTGCTGCCCTCGCTCACTGCGTTCGCTCGTGCAGCAGAAATCTTCGGGATGAAATATGCCTATATCTTCCCTTATGACGCAATATACTATTAGTTTTATTTTCCTTTGATATTTCTTTTTTTTTAATATTGTATGATTGATCGAATAATACGTGTTGTTTGCTTTTTTAATTTTATTTGTGATGTCCATATCCAATTTTCCGTCCTTTGTTATCATTGTTCCTAGGTATTCTATTATGTCTGTTTCTTTAATTTGTTGTCCATTGCATGTTATACTCCTGTTCTCGTTGTCTTCTTTCTTGTCATTTATTATCATGATCTTGTTTTTTTCTGTACTTATTTCCATTCTCATTTGCTTTATTTCCTTTACACAGATATTAAGGTTTTCCTGTAGTTTCTTTATGTTATCAGCTATTAGTAGGGGGACGTGGGGTAAATAGAACTCGGGGTAATAGGAACAAGATCAATGTTATGTACTTCTTAGCCAAATTCAGTAGAAATAATAATGAAGGAGTGGCCACCTGTTAATAAGGCAACACGCGATACGAATGCGCAAGCATCGGAACGCATGTGAGGCCGTGAGTTACAACGTGTTTGTGTAATTGGGAGTGCTGTGTAGTATTGAATGTGTTTTAAGTTTCGTTTTACAAATAATACTTTGCAGCTGTGTTTTTTATTCGTATTAAAGGTAAGTTGTTTTAATTCCGTTACACTGTTACATAAATATTCAATACACAAATACTTAGCAGGCCTGTTCTAATTACCCCCCAGTTTTTACTGAATTGGGCAATTAGAACACAAGAGTTGGGGTTATTGGAACATATAAGGGGAAAATAGAACATCACCATCTGCGGCTTCAAAAATTGTTTAAAATGCCACGAAATCGAACAAAAACCTCAAATCGCTGCAATTATAGTATTGATTCAATGCAGAATGCGATTGAGGCGGTAAAGACCGGTCGAATGAGCCAAAGTGTAGCAGCAAACCATTTTGGAGTACCAAGAGGAACGTTAGCAAAGAAACTGACAGGGCACTCTTCAGCCACATCTCATGGTGCCGGCCGGCCCACGGAATTGTCATTGGAAACTGAGCAGAAATTGGTAATATATTTAAAAGCATGCGCAAACGCCGGAAGTGGCTTAACAAAAGTTGATCTATTGGATTTGGTCCACGAGTATTGCGAAAAAGAAAGTATTGAGACAAGATGGAATAACAACCGTCCTGGAAACGATTGGTTTGCGTTATTCTTGAAAAGACATTCTGATCTATCAGTACGCAAAGGAGAAGCATTGTCTCTGAAACGGCTAAAGAGTGCCGACCCATTCATTGTCCATAAATTCTTTGATGACCTCCAAGATATATATGCAAAAGAAAGCATTGATGATCCCAATTTGATATATAATTGCGACGAAACGTCTTTCCACCACGATCCCCGTGATGTCAAAGTTGTAGCTCAAAAGGGAAAAAAGAAGATTTCACAAAATATAGTGGGGTCAGGCAAGGAGACCACTACAGTACTGGCATGCGGAAATGCAAGTGGTGGCCTTCTGCCTCCATTCATAGTATTTAAAGGTGCGTACATGATGAAAGACTGGTTTTCAGAGCATGAAGAAGTATATCCTGGTACTGCGATAGCTGTAAGTGCAAATGGATGGATGGACACTACAGTATTCACCAAATGGTTTACACAAGTATTTCTAAGAAATGTTCCATCAAAAGAAACACGAAATGGGAAGAAAATCATTCTCTACTTTGACGGTTACCGTTCACACGTGAATTACGATATCGCAAAAGCTGCTCTCGAAAATGATGTAATCCTCATAAAATTTCCACCCAATCTAACACACCTGCTTCAGCCTTTGGACAGGACTTGTTTCAGACCACTAAAGCAAGCCTGGAACGTGGTACTCGCAACGCACCAGAAAAACCACTCAGAGCGCTTGCATAAGCATATGTTCATGCGATTACTAGGACGTGTATGGTCAAAGTCTTTTAAAAAAGATCACCTTGAATCAGGATTCAAGACAACCGGTTTGTTTCCACTTAACAGAAAAATGTTCCCTGAAGAGGAGTTTGATCCTAATAGTTTAAATAGATATAAACACAGGCAAAATGGAGGTGTGCCTGATGCTCAAGAACAAGCTACAACTATAACTGCTGGATCTAGCAAAGCAACTGACGAAAACGATAGTATCACTTCTACAGTTCTACCAGAGTATGATGCACCAGTTGCTGAAGAAACTGCTGGGTGTAGTATCGAAAATTCATTTGAAAATTTTATAAAGGAAAAGATTTACACATCACTCAAACAGAAGAAAAACAATGCCACGCAGCCAAAAACGAAAAATTCACGCGTTGCTGAGTATGGCGAGATTTTAACTCATGCAGACGTATTAAAAAAGTTAGAAATACAAGAACAAATTAAAAACAAAAAGCAAAAACAGCAAAAGAAGAGGAAGAACAACTCTAAAAAGAGGAAAAGAGAACCTACACCAGAAACAAGCACAGATAATGAAACTGAACCTGAATATATAGATTCCAGTGATGATTTGAACGTTTTAGAAGAAGAAAATGAATTGGATAACCAAATCATAGAAGTAGACAATGTACATCAAGAGAAATGTGTAGAAAACCGTTTTCAACTACCAGCTTCCTCACTGCATTTAAACAAATATTATTCAGTGTTTTATGATGACAAATGGTATCTTGGTCAGATAACTAGTTTTGCAGATGAACAAAACACTATGGCATATATGAAATTTTTAAAAGAATTTCAACCAGGTGTATTTAAGTGGCCAAAACGTGCTGATGAAAGTATTGTTGCTAGAGAATACATTTTTTATGGGCCAGTTGAACTTGCCGGGGAAGGACCTTTTACTACAGATCAAATGCAGTTAATATCCATTAAGTATCGCACAATGAAGAAGTATATTACATAAGTATAGTCCCTATTTTCTTACTTATTTAAAGACACAAAGATTTTTGTTGTTTGTTTTGAAAAAGTTATTTATTTAACATACGTTACTACTATTTTTTTATATTTTTTATACCTACGTATTAGGTACTTTGAATCATTTGCTATTTTCTATTTACGCACATTTACCTTTTAGTTTAGCTACCTAATCCATTACTACTTTTAGCTACCTATTTATAAGTTGTTTTTCTATGTATTTCTTGTAAGTTTGATATTGCATTAAAAAAATTTTAATCTATACCAATTGTGCTTCCTATACCTAGTATATTTCACTTAACCGCAAACATAATCAATTCAAATTTTGCAGTATATTTAGAACATATATGGAGATTGTTCTAATTGCCCTGAGCAGCAACTGCAACGACTTGGTGGAGAATTACACATTACACTGCCTGTTCTAATAACCCCCTATGGGGTTATTAGAACATAAACGCCGCACCAAAGATTTTAGTAACAAACATGTACTAAATTTAGTTGCTGCGTATTGTTTAAACAATATGATGTTAAGTAAACCTTAATCTACAGAATAGAATAAACGCTATTATGGTAAGTGAACGTCTATAAAAATTATGGCCCACAGAAGTGAATTGACCTTTATCTAGTTCTAATTACCCCGGTCCCCCCTATAATATCGTCGGCATATAATAGGGCGTCTATCCAGACAGGTTTCATCTTATAATGCCCAATTAGTGTTTGTACTGTCTTTTTCCTGGTGTTTTTCATTATTTGATCCATGCATATTATAAATAGTAGGGGACTCAAGGAGTCTCCTTGTTTTAGTCCTTTTTTCATTTCAAAAGTTGTTGAATTTTGTCCCATTATCTGCATACTACCATATGTTTGACTATATATAAATTTTTTATTATTTTTATGAGTTTCCTTGATGCTCCTATCTCTTTGAGGATTCGCCAAATAAAACTTCTTTTGACTGAGTCAAAGGCGGATCTTAGATTTATAAAGGCAAAATATGTTGTTATATCCGTATTTATTGCTATTTCTATTAGTTTCCTCACGATATGGACGTGGTCTGCCGTTTGTTTCTCTTTCCAGTACGCACCTTGCTCGTTTTCGATTTTGTGTATTATTTGATTTCTCACCTTTACTTCTAGGATCCTTGTGTATATTTTGAAAGCTACTGAGGATAGGCAGATTGCTCTATAGTTTTCGCAATTATTCCTTTCTCCTTTTTTGTATATCGGGAGTATGTTATTTCTTTTCCAATCTTCCGGTATTTCATTTTGTTGCCATATCATTTTGAAAAATTCATATATCCATTCCTCCACCGCTTCTCCTCCATATTTTATCATCTCCGGTAATATCTGGTCCGGACCCCCTGCTTTCCCTGGTTCTATTTTCTTTATTGCACTTTTGACTTCTTCAAGGCTAATTTGTTCTTCTTCTCTTTCTTCCTCATTTTCTTCTTCCTCTTCGTTTCCTTCTGGTTCTTCAAATTTTTTTCCAAAATATTCTTTCCACGTCTTTAGTATATTTTGTACTTCTATTTGTGTTTCCCCGCTTTTATCTTTTATTGCGTTTATTTCTTTCTTATTTTTTCCTTTTAATGCTTGTATTTTTCCCCAGAATCTTCTATTATTGTTTTTCTAGTTCTTCCCTAAAATTTTCCCAACTCTTATTTTTTTCTTTTCTTACTACTTTATTTGCAATGTTTCTTCTTCTTATGTATTCTTCATGACCTTCTTGCCAGATTATATGTATTTTCTCCATGCTTTTTTCTTTTCATTTATTTTTTCCTTTACTGTAGTGTTCCACCATCTTGTCCTTTGTCCTTTTCCATTTATGTTGATTGTGCCACACATTTCTTGAGTTTTCCCTATTATGGTATCTCTAAAAAGGTTCCATTTTTGGTTTAAAGATAATTCGGTGTCTGTATTTTCAATTTTTAGAGCTTGTTTTAATTCTTCTTTGTATTTTTGTTGAATTTCTGGGTTTCTCAGTTATTCTATTTTTATTTTTGAATATTTTTCTTTTCTTCTTTCACTTGTGTTTGTTGTTCAATTTCTGCTATTACCATTCTGTGATCTGTTGTTAGTTCTGCTTCGGCTTCTATCTCTATATTTATTATCTGTTCTTTTATATTTTCTGTATATATTATGTAGTCTACTATACTTTTGCACTCCCTTCCAAGTGCAATATATGTAAATCTTCGTTTCATTGGGTAATTGAAGAAGGCGTTTCCTATTATTAAACCATTTTCTGTACAGAAGTGTATCAATCTTTTCCCGTTTTTGTTTCTTACTTCTTCTCCATGTTCTCCTAGGACTTCTAAATCTTTTTGGTTTCCCTTGTTCGATCCTACCCTTGAATTAAAATCTCCCACTACGATTATCCTTTGATTTTCTTCTCTTATCTCATCTATTATTCCTTGTAATTCCTCATAGTATTTCTCCATCTCTTCTTTTCTTGTCCTTTCAACTGGTGCGTATATTTGTACAATTGTTATAATTTCCTTTATCTTTATTTGTATATACATTATTCTCGAATTGTAAGGTACAAATTTAGCAATTTTAAGTTTTATTTCCTCTGTCACTATTATTCCAACTCCTTCTTTATTTTCTTCTTCCAGTTTTAGCCCTGAGTAATATAACACGTAGTCTTCTCTCATTGTTTCATTCCTTGTCCTTTCTTACGACACTCACTTAGTCCCAATATTTGTATTTTGAAACTTTCCACTTCATCAATAATTTCTTCCTCCTTGTTTGTAATTGATTTAATGTTCCATGCTCCTATTTTAAATTTTCTTTCCTCTTCCCTTTCTTTTAGCTTCTTCCGTATTTCTGATTCCTTATCCGTTGCCATTTTCGTCATCGGGGATTTTCCTGTTTTCTGTTTTTGCTATATATTTTGGTTTGTTCTCTTTTCTTCTTCATTTTTGTTTGTATTCTTAAACTTTATCGGGGCTGACATTGTCTGAACTGTTCTTGTTTTGGTTTGGTTTTCTTGAGAAGTTGTTGGTTTTTGTATTTTCTTTATTGTTTTCTTGTTTTCTCTCTGTTTTTCTTCAGTTTCATCGGAACATAATTTATTTCTTCCTCTTTTCCTTGTTTCATTTATATTTTCTGCTCTCTGGCTTTCTTCCCCTCTTATTCGCCCGTCTTCTTCTGTTTCCTCATTCTCTTCTGAGACAGTATCGTAGTCTTCTTCTTCTTGGATTTCTTCGTCATCGTTTGTTTCCTTCCTTTCTGGTTTCTCTTTGTATATTTTCCCTTGTATTATTAATTTATCGTACTTCATGTAGGCTTCTTTTCCTTGTTTCTTCGCGGTAATTAGTATCGGTTTTAATTCCTTTCTCTTATCTACGACTTGTTTGGGGTAGTCTTCTTGGATATATATTTCTGTCCCTGCTAAGTTTTTCCTGTTTGTTAGTATTTGTAATTTTTGACTCTTAAAAACAAAAGTAACGAGCCTCTAAATTTGATTATACCCTTTGGGACATCCTGTATGTATTATTAAACTAATAAATCACTTAAGAACCCATTTACTAGCTATTTAAGGAAACTTACGTGTATTAACAAAAAACTATCTGTATCTATCTTGTCAACCTGTTATATCTTATGGTGTTGAGGTTGGTGCATTTAACATATGAGGTTTTGCAAATGCAACTCTATGTTAAACACATAACCATCAAACGTGGTGTGTTCGTAGAACTTCATGCCATATTTTGTTTTTTTTCCTTTCATATATGTCCGAAACATGAGTCTTCCTCGGTGTAGTAATAAAGATTTGTCAAGTGATAGCTGTTTTTGAAGAGAGAAACAAGACTGAAATCGATTTAACAGGATGTTCAGAAAGGGGTTAATTTTTGCCATACGCTTTGCACCCTTTTCTGCACAGGAAAAGCATTGCAAAATTTGCTCAAATCTTCGCCCAGACATCACATATAAAAAAATGGAATGAAAATATAGTGGATTTATAGGAAAAAGCTGCCATCTATAAGGCAATGAGACTTGTACTTGTAATAAACACAATCCCAACAACTTTTTCATTTCATCTGCCGTTACTTCTCGAAAAACACGTTTTCTACAATATCATGTTGCCGATAGATTCATAGTCGTAACAGTTATACCATATTCGTTGGTAAATTGAACAAGAAGATTTATTACTTCGGAAGTAAAAATAGTGTCAAATACGTCGACTTGAGTCATTTGTGGATCAAGATTTACTTTGAAACCAACATCATCCTCATTGAA
Source organism: Melanotus villosus (assembly GCA_963082815.1). Taxonomy (NCBI): domain Eukaryota; kingdom Metazoa; phylum Arthropoda; class Insecta; order Coleoptera; family Elateridae; genus Melanotus; species Melanotus villosus. The sequence continues at coordinate 36,539,085 of OY720426.1, read as the reverse complement.
GTCGAATAGGGGAATTTCTCTTGTATTAGACATCCAATCAGCAGCATTAGAGAAGTGACTGTCAGATTCACTTGATGAATCTTGGTCATTGTTGTGGTCTGGGTCTGTATAGGAATTTTGTTGACTATTTAGTTCTGAAGGGTCCGGATTCGATTGTATTTCTTTGTTTGAAGGATCTGCAACAGAATTTTTGGAACCATCAGAGCTACTTTCTTCATTAGGGTTAAAATTTGGATCTGAGCTATATTCCCCATCGTCATTAAACGGATCCTCTTCATCGCCATTGGTTGAAACCTCATCAAACAGGTTGTGCAGACTCTGCCGCTCTCTCTGATACGTATCACCCATCTAACAATAAGTTACAATAGAAAATATTTACTTGGTTTAGGATTTTTTCTATGTTCATGCAATGTGCTACACTGAAATGCAAAGGAAAGCAAATGGCTATTTATCCCCAAGCCCAAATAGTAAAAATTATGAAAAAGGCACTTACCTATATTTAAAGGTATTTGCTATAATTTATATCGACTTTGGTAGATGTATTCAGAACTAAAAATAACACTAACAATTATCCACTATTCGCCATGTGACACAAATCAGCTGACTAATAAGTTTGTAATGGCACCGAGACGGCTATAACCGTTCCTGCGGTATTACATAGTAAATGCGTGCGCCAGTATGATTAAATAGTAGAGATCAAGAACAAGAAAACAAACACAATTGATAGCTTATGCAGATGACATAGCAATAATTAGGAGAAACAAGAAAGCACTTAAACAAAAACTTACGAAACTTGAAAAAAAATCACAAAAGATAGGATTACAAATAAATGAAGACAAAACAAAAATAATTATAGTAGGAAGGAGTGGACAAAATAAAGTAAGGCAAAAATTGAAACTTGGAAATTGTAATATAGAAATGGTTGAACAATTTAACTTCCTAGGATCGCTAATAGTACCTAATGGTGACATACAAGAAGAGATAAAGAACAGAATAAATAAGGGAACAGGAGCTGCTTATGGGATACAACACTTATTAAAGTCCAAAATAATTAGTAAAAGAACAAAACTAAGATTGTATAACACGTTAATAAGACCCGTCGTCCCATACGCCTGTGAAACATGGAACGCAAAGAAAATAGATGAACAAAAATTATTAATATTTGAAAGGAGGATGCTCAGAAAGATCTTTGGGCCTACAAAAGTAGAAGAAAATATAATTTCGAATTGGACAAGCTCGTACAACACAAAACCATTACTAGATACATAAAAGCCCAACGAATAAAGTCTTTCGGCCACATCAAAAGGATGAAAGAAGACAGAAGTACAAAAAAGGTTACAGAATGGAAGATTTGGCAAGCAAGACGAAGAGGAAGACCCAAGTTAAGATGGACAGATTCAGTGTTATGCGACATTACCCGAAACAATGAAAATAAAGAACTAGACAAGAATTATTGGAGACACAAAAAAATGGAATAGCCAATCAGGCAATGACCCACAAAGGACTATAACATTAGAAGAAAAAGGAACAAAGGAGCGACGAGGCCAGCCACCTCTCTCTCAACACTAAACATGGCTAAGAAAGCTCAAATGAGCAGGCAAAGACCCACAAAGGGTTAAAAGAAGAAGAGATCGGAAAATACGAGTCAGAACATGTCGCCTTGAATGCATGAGTAGGTACTTTGTGCTGTTACACCAACCTTGTATAATAAAACAGAAGGAAACTAACAGCGAGAAGCGATGAAAAAAAAGAGGAAGAACAAGAAAAATATGCAAAGGTTACAAAGGAGATTAAGACAGCAATCAGAGCAGACAAAAGGAAATTTGTCGAAGATATAGCTCTGAATGCGCAAGAAGCAGCAAACAAAAAAGACTCAAAGGAACTATTTGCAAGCATAAGGAACCTATCTGGAAGAAAGAAGAAGAACCCAATTGTAAAGAGCAAAGATGGAAAGATGATATGCACGAAGGAGCAGCAAATAAAGAGATGGTACGAGCACTTCAAAGAAATCTTGAATACGGAACAGCAAGGCACAAATGGTACGCAGGAGAATGTAGAGCAAGGAGCAGTGCTTAATATCAGCACTGACTCACCCACAGAAGAAGAAATTAGGAGAATTATTATACAATTAAAAAATGGTAAAGCTGCAGGGATTGACAAGATAACAGCCGAAATATTGAAAATGGATGTTCAAGGCATTACGAAGCTATTGAAGCAATTAATGGACAAGATATGGCTAGAAGAGCAGTTTCCAAAAGACTGGCGGGTTGGAGTGATAGTAAAGCTGCCAAAGAAAGGGGACTTAACAAAGTGTGACAATTGGAGGGGGATTACGCTGCTGAGTGTAGTGAATAAGGTTTTTTACAGAATACTAGGAGTATTAGATGAAAAACTGCGAAAAGAGCAAAGCGGTTTTAGACCAGCTAGATCTTGTCTGGATCATATAATAACAGTTAGAGTCATTATGGAGCAAACCCTGGAATATAACGCCCCATTATACATAGCTTTTATCGATTTCAGGAAAGCGTTTGACTGTTTAAATAGGCCAAGCATATGGACATCACTCAAAAAGAGAAGCATACCACAGAAAATTGTAAATCTACTTAAAGAGCGGTACAGGGAATATGAATGCAGAGTTATGCACGAAGGTGTGCTGTCAGATGCTTTCCAGACCACAAACGGGGTGAGACAAGGGTGTGTCTTCTCTCCCTTGCTTTTCGTAATAGTGCTTGATGATGTGCTAAAGGAGGTTATGGGAGAACAGCGGAGAGGGCTACAGTGGAAACCTTTTAAAACGCTAGAGGATTTGGAGTTTGCTGACGACATCTGCCTGCTAGCACACTCAGGAAGACATATGCAGGATAAAATTAACGACTTACAGACAATATCAGAAAGGGTTGGGCTGCAAATAAATGTAGAAAAAACTAAGTGTAAGTGCATGAATGTAGAGGAAAGAAGAAATATGAAAATAAATGGTAATGAAATTGAGTTTGTGAACGAGTTCACATATTTAGGAAGCGTAGTGGCGGTAAATGACAGTGTACTAAAAGATGTGATGAGCAGAATTAACAAAGCCAGAGGTGTAGACAGGGTGTTTATTAAACATATGTCAAAAATTCAAGGGGTTATTCCCTGGACTATTCTAAGAATATTTAGTCCTTTGATGATTTTTGAAAAGCCGCTTTGTTTCGAAGATACAGGGCGAAAAAGATTTTCGACAATAACAACATTTAATACCAAAAATTACATGTAAAGTTTCTTAATCTACAAGAACTGTTGAAAATGACTACCTCCAGCTGCGATGCAAGCATCCAATCTTCTTCTCATTGACTGCCGAACTCTTTCAAAAACACCAGGGTCGTTTCTTATGGAGTTACACTCAGCAATTATGCGATGTCTTAAATCTTCCAAATTTTCCAATGGAGTAGAATAAACTAATGACTTTAGATAATAATTTGAAAAATATCAAAATTGGTTTTGTCGAAAATCTTTTTCGCCCTGTATCTTCAAAACAAAGCGGCTTTTCAAAAATCATCAAAGGACTAAATATTCTTAGAATAGTCCAGGGAATAACCCCTTGAATTTTTGACATATGTTTAATAAACACCCTGTATACGAGTCTAAATAATGTGTGGCATGCAAGTACTTTAACGCTGGGAACAAAAGTGCGTGTATTTGATTCAATGGTAAAATCCGTCTTACTCTATGGATCAGAATCGTGGTTAGTTACGAACCAAATAAAACAAAAACTTCAAGTGTTTGAGGGGCATACTAGGAATATAGGGATAGGGCATACGTTGCGCAAAAATGAAAATGAGATTTGCAGAGAGGTAATGAAATGGAACCCGTAGGGATACGGAAATAGAGGGCATCCGAAAATGACATGAAGAAGAAGTATAGAGCAAGAAACGGGCAAGACTATTGCACAGTTGTGTCAAACAGCAAGGGAAAGGGAAGCCTGGAAAGAATACACTAACACCCTATGTCCCATCAGGGAATAACGGGTTCATTATTATGGTGAATTCGACAGTGGCAGCCGTTTTGTCACATCACGAATTTTCTGAAAAGACGGTTATAACTTATACTAACCGTTGTGTCCAACAATGTGTTAATCAAACACTCTAAAATTCTAACCTTTACGTAAACAAAAATAGTTGTGTAGAAGAAAATTTGCATCGTGCACGTGGCTCGTCATTTTCGCTTTGTATTCCTTATACCAGAGGGTTGAGAAGTAAACGTCTAGTGGGTGGTAAACTGCATAGGTAATGGAAGATCCCACAAGGTTCTAATTATTAAGTATTCTTTGGTCACATTCAGAGTTTTAAGATTTATTCTGTTCTTCAATTATACTACAAACGGCTATCAATTTAAAATGGATTTAAATTATGAAATACACAACAAATACATAATTTTATTGATGTAATGCAATACATTTAAGATGATACATAAGTAAAAACAATTTCAACAAAGTTATAAATTTTGCTGGCATCACTCAATAGACTGTTCTTGCAATTCTTAAATCAGATTTATTATACACCTATCTAATAGTCTATTTACACAGAAATTCATACAAAAGTATTAAATTTTTAACAAACATATAAACGTTGAAGGCTAACACATTAAAATGCAAAATTACTAATCACAAAATATTTAGGATACTCTTGCGTAATATACGCATTTAAAAACACCAACTTTTGTGTATGTATCTCAATAAAGTAGAAAATTATTTGAAAAATGGATAATACTTAATCAATCATCTTTGCATAATTCTATGTAAAGCGCTACAAAAAATACAAATAATTACATGAAACGTGTGATATGCACATGACTTGTAAAAACTGGAATACTAATTTTTTGATTTAGCGGGAGTTTCCTAATTTAAACCGTCGCATCGAATCGATATTGTCTCTTGTTCATGCTGAATGTTAGACGGCTAATTAAACTACTAAAAAACATTTAAAACTAACAGGTTTGAATTAAGAAACACTTACTTTCAATATTCGCGCTCTGTGTGGTTATAAAAATAATGTGTAATAATATCGCTTGTATTTATAAGCTTAATATTAATTTTATTATTGTACAAAATATATTATGTAAACTTAATTAATACATAATAACATTCTTCTCTATTATACACATCTAGACTTACAAACGATATCAAAATCATCTGAGCATATCCTTTTAAATTAATAGTAAATTCTGCGTGATTGCACCAACCACTCTTTCTATTTGGCTTATGATATCAATACCAACTGTTTTAAACACGTACGGGTATGAAAAATGACAAATTTCAAAAGCAATAATTGCACTACATATAAAATGCACCTCCTTCTACTAGAACTAAACCGGGTTGGATAATCTAACACTAATTAATATAAAACATACACGTACTTGTCTCTTTTTGGCAAGATATTACACTTATACAACAGATAACAATAAATGCGTAGGCTTAAAACCATTCCAAATTTTACAGTTTACAATTAACTAGAGAGCTCGAGACAAATAAAGCGGTTACAATTTAATGATTACTTGTGACAATCTAATATCTTGGTTGTAGGTGCAGTAACAATAATATTCAAGAAAACTGTTTCAATCAATTACTGAAATCAATATGCACTGTTTTCATCTTATCAGCTCACTTCCTCACAGCAAACATAATATTGCCAATCGTTAAAAGATAAAGTGCTTGTTTAAAATGATTCATTTCCAAATGACTACAATTTTTAGAATTCGGGCACGGAAATCACAATTACATAAAAATTCTCGAACTTTTTATTGTTATCTGTACAAATGCAAGCAATTTAAAATTTGGAATAAAAATTACTAAGTAGGATAGAATATCTAATAAATTCCCTAATTACAAAAAAAGATAACCTTGCTTGCTTTCTACCTTAATACAATTTACTATATACAAATTTTCGGTGCTTTAAAAACAAGTGTTTTAAAAGTAAGCGGTAAAATATAAAGCCGACCGACGTACACCATATCTTAGGCACGATTAGAAAAATTGAGTCATTTCCTATGTCTCGCATTCAATGAATCAAAATACTTTTTAAAAAAAATGTTAAAAATTACGCCTTTAACTCACCGGAAATATTCATCTTCACAGACCATCCTACACATTATATCATATTACAAATAGAAAGCAAACATTAGGAAGTATAAACCTAACGGGATACTAACAGCATTTCCTTTTGCCCTGTTTGTTGCTTTTACGCAAGTTGACGACGTCATTTTGCGTAACGTTTTGCCTTTCTTTCATTTCTAGCTTTGCCCGCAAAACTAACCTGGTTACACTTACAAACATTTCTTCAACGTTAATGTTGTCCTTTGCTGACGTTTCGAAAAGTTGAATACCCATTGTATCTGCAAACCTTTTTGCATCTTCTGTTAACACTACTTTTCGATCCGGACAGTCATTTTTATTTCCAACTGCAACAATAATAATTATTTATTGGGGCAAAGGTAATAGAATGTGCAAAATCAGATAGAATAAAGTTCGATGTGGAGAAACTCAGGAACCCTTTCACAATTTATTTATTTAGTGTATGGCAATTGTAGCCAGGAGATCACGTAGTGCTAGTTCTTTAGCGCTATTCAAGGTTCACGTGTAGCCTAGCTTTGTTACGGACGTGAACCAGCTTTGCACTCTACTTTTTAGCCCTGTATTCGGAGGAGAGCATGCCAAAAGGGAGAAGCATAAATGAAGAATGGATGAATTTAAAAGAAGTTATAGGAAAAAGTAAGGGAAAAATGAAAAACATACAGGAAGAAAAAGTAAAAGAATGGCTAGATGTAGAGTGTATGGAAAAGATTAAACAAAGGAAGAAAATCAGGATGCAAATGATAAAAGAAAACACACCGGAATTACAATTACAATATAAAAAAGCAAGAAACGAAGCGCAAGCAATATGTTGCAAAAAGAAAAGAGAATTACAAAGAAGGAAAATCGAAAAAATTGAAGAACATTATGTAAAAAATAATATAAAAAACCTCTATAAAAATGTCAAAAACGTAAAGCAAGGAAAAAATAGTAATACGCTAGCATTAACAGATAAAAACGGTGAAATCTGTCTTAAAGAAGAAAAAATAGTAAATATATGGGCAGAAACTTATGAAGTCATTTTTACCGATACAGAAATGCATAACACAGTAAACAGAAGAGAAAAGACAGAAAATAGAGAAAACATAGAAGAACCCACTTACGATGACTTTCTGGAAGTAGTTAATAAAATGAAAAATGACAAAGCAGCAGGCTCAGAAAATATAGAAGCGGAATGTTTTAAATATGCGGGTAAAGAAATGCTGGAAAGACTTTATGAATTATTAATGAATATTTGGAGAAGTAAAACGCTACCGAAAGAGTGGGAGATGGCGATAATAAACCAATATTTAAAAAAGGCTGCAAACTTACACCTGAAAATTATAGACCAATATCCATATTAAACAGTACATATAAAGTTTTAGCTCAATTAATAAATACAAAATTAAAGGAAAAGGCAGACATAAAGATTGGAAAATATCAAACAGGGTTTCGACAAGGAAAATCGGTGGTAGATAATATTTTCAGCATATTGCAAATACATGAAAAGTGTAGTAAAAAGAATAATAAAATTTATGCCATCTTTTTAGATTTTAAACAGGCGTTCGATAGGATACAAAGAGTTGAAATTATGGAAGCGATGGAAAAATTGGATATCTCAAAAGACATAGCAGATCTAGTGAAGATGACATTGGAAAACACAAATAACAAAGTAAAATATAAAAACGCATTATCAAGAACCTTTAAAAGCACAGGTGGACTAAAACAGGGAGACCCTTTATCCCCAACTCTGTTCAATGTAGTTTTAGAAAATATCTTCAGGAAAAGTGGTATAAATACAAATCAAAATGTCATAAAAAGTTCCTATCAATGCTTTGCATATGCGGATGACGTCGTGATACTATCAAAAACCAAAGAAGAGCTGAAGTCACTGATAATCAAGCTCCAAAGTGCTGCAATAACGGCTGGTCTAGAAATAAATCAAGAAAAATCAAACTATATGATACTGGGAAACTATAAACAAGAAGAAAACCAATCGCTACAAATTAATACCGAAAATGGAAACCTAGTTTTTAGAATAAGGAACTCCGTAATATATTTAGGCCAAGAATTAGTAAGTGACGGCAGCCATAATGAAAATATCAAGCGAAGAATCACAGCAGGGTCAAGATGTATGGGGGCTTTAAACAACCTTTTAATAGATAAACAGCTACCAAGATCTTTAAAAATTAAACTGTATAAAACGATTATAAGGCCAGTTGTTACGTTTGCAAGTGAAGTATGGGTGCTAACGGAAGAAAACAAAAGAAAGTTAGAAATTTTTGAAAGAAAGGTCTTAAGAAAAATTTTTGGAGGTGTTAAAGAAAACAATATTTGGCGGAGAAGAACAAACCAGGAAGTTGAAAGATTGTATAAAGAAGAAAATATAACAACGTTTGTGCAAAAGTCTAGATTACGGTGGCTGGGCCACATAGTAAGAATGGGGGAAGAAGACCCCACAAAGAAAATATTTAGTATGGATTTGGAAGGAAGAAACAGAAGAGGCCGGCCGAAATTGAGATGGATGGACAACATAGAAGATGATGTCCAACAGCACAATCTGGAAAATTGGAGGATAACTGCTAATCATAGAAAACTATGGAAAGCCAAGATTCAAGCAATAGGCCACTAGGCCTGGAATGCTGTTATATATATATTCGGAGGAGAGCGTCGTTGATTTGGTGCCCAACGATGAATGGACCGACCTAGCCTGATCCTTTTCCACTGCGCCACCCTGGCTCTACCCTTTCATAATGAGAAAATACAGAGAATCCCTAAGAAGTAAAGTTCAAACAACAGAAGAATATGAAAATGGTTCAAACGAGAACCAACTTGAAAATAGTTGGAAACCCTCAAAAACAACATTATAGAAACTAGCAAGTCAGTATTTGGAGTGAGGAAGAAGTATAAAAAAAATATAAAACAGTTTAAAAATCGAACAGGACACACCGCAAAACTGAGAGGAACAAAGCTTGTAATAAATGGGGTTATTTATACTGAAGAAGAAGGAACGATAACAGACAGAAAAGGCAACAAAAACAAGAACAGCAAGCCAAAGGTCACCAGATAATGAAGAACACAAAAACTATAAGAAAACAAACCTAAAAAGAACCCATGAAAATTACGGAACTAGGACTTTCGCCTGAAGAACAAGAAATAACGAAGAAAGAGGAGCCAAAGAAGACAAACACAAATAAAGATAAGACGATCCAACAACTACTAGCGCCAATCAAGCAAATGGCACTGGAACAGGGATGGTCAAAGCATCACAAACAAAAAATATAACAACCAGCAAGATTCGAAACTTCACTGTTGATGACCGAAGCAAAGATTACGAATAATGAAAAAGCACAATACAGAAATACAATAAATAGTAAAGACAAAAAACGAAAAACAAAAGGCACAAAAAATGAGTAAGATTTGCAACCTGGAACGTAAAAACACTGCTTAAAATGGGATAAATGGAGGAATTAGCCAAGGAAATCCAAAAATATAAAATACAAATAGCGGCTGTTCAAGAAATAAGATGGGAAGGAGTAGTAGGGATTACAAAAGAAAAGTACAGCTTCTTATATACTGGAACATAATCAAGACAGAGACAGAACACAGAAACGGCAGAAACACAGGATAAAGACAACTTCTACGATGTGGTATGGAAAACATGCGAAGATATACCAAAGAAAGATGGGATAATAATACTTGGGGATCTGAAGGCCCAAATAGGCAAAGAAGACTTTCTAAAAAAGTAGTAGGCAATGGAAGAGGAACAATACACGAAGTAAGTAACGGCAATGGACATAGAGCCTGTCCACTAGCCGAGGTAATGGATATCATAGTATTAACGACAACATATGAACATCCAAGGAAACATAAGGCCACATGGAGACATCCATCAGGCAACACAGATAATCAAATAGACCACATAATAGCCACAAAAAGTTAAACCAGAAAACCATAGATAGGTACAAGAATATTTAAAGGGGCCAATGGAGATATCGACCACTATATGGTCATAATGAAAGGACACTACACAACATCAATAAAATGGCAAATACCATTAAAAAAAACCAATTGCCTGGAGCGTGGAAGCTCTCCAACAGGACAAAACTAAGCAAAAATTTGTACAACAAATAAATGAAGAGTTTAAAGAGATGGCAATAAGGGAAATACAAAAACTATGGCAAAATACAAACGCAAAAGTAATTAAAACAGCATCATAGATCTTGAAGCAAGAACACAAACAAAAATGAACAAAAGAATGGTATGATAGAGACTGTAGAGAAGCAGTTAAGAAGAAAAACAACACAAGATTAAACTGGATAAACTCATATAAAGAACAAGACAGAGAAACATACAAAGCAGCAATAATAGTAAAAACAAAAAAAAATGAGTGGAGATAAAAACCTAAAAGACATAGAAGATGATAGAGAAAATCAATAAATAAGACAATTTTATAAAAAGATCAAAGCTACTAAAAGTAAACCTGAAATAAAAAATAAAGAGAAATAAAAAAAACAAGAAATAGTAGAAAATGACCCCCCAACAAATAAGTAAAATATGGAAAGAATATTACGCCACAACCCTATATGTAGAGGAAAATAACACGGTAGATAACCAAATCCAAGAGGAAGCCATTATAGAAGAACAGGAAAATGAAGTAGCAATCGTGACATCCCTAGAAGAGATTCAGGAAGAGATAAACAAAATGAGAAATAATAAAGTACCCGGGGAAGATGAGATAAGAATTGAATTACTAAAATATGGAGGAAAACAATTGCACAAACAAATACATTCATTAATAGAGCAAATATGGATACAAAATAAATTGCCGGCAGAGTGGAACATCGGAATAATAGTACCTATCCATCAAAAAGGTAACAGAGAAGAATGTGAAAACTATAGGGCCATAACACTTCTGAACTCAACATATAAAGCTTTTTCTAGTTTACTCATTAACAAACTAAGAACGTATACTGAAGGAATTCTGGGGGATTACCAGAACGGATGTAGACCTGGGAGATCTATGGTCAACGCAATACACATAATACAACAAATATGTCAGAAATTCTGGGAATATAATAGGAATATCATAGGAATATACAAATCATTTTCATAGACCTCAGAACTGCCTTTGATAAAGTAAACAGGAATTTATTGCTAGAAGAATTGAAACATCTAGGAATACATTAAAATTAATATAACTGGTGGAAATATGTCTTAAAAACACAAAAGCAAAAGTGCAGTTTCAAGGTACAAAAACTGAAAAGTTTGACACAAATGTGGGAGTAAAGCAGGGCGATGCCCTGTCCCCAAAACTCTTCAACTTGGTGCTAGAAACTATTATCCGCAAAGCAAAGTTAAATAAAAATATTATAACCGACCAATTCCAAACTATAGCATATGTAGATGACCTGACGATAGTAGCTAAAACAAAGGAAGATTTAATAGATGCAATACAAAGACTGATCAAAGAAGTCGAAAAGTTTGGGTTAGAGATAAACGATCAAAAAACAAAGTACATGAACTTCGGAAGGAATAACACTACGGATAGACCTTTAACAATAAACAAGCATACCTTTGAAAATGTAACGTCATTTAACTACTTAGGAGTAGTGATAGGAAACGTAAAAAAAGAGTTAAAGAAAGAATCCAGAAAGGAATTAAATCATATAGCATCAACAGACCTTTATTAAAAAGTAAGAACCTAACTAAAACAAAAATCAAAATTTATAAAACGCTGCTTAGACCAACAATCACTTATGCAACGGAAACAATAGCACTTAGCATACTGGAGAAAAAACAGCTAAAAAGACTAGAAAGAAACGTGACAGAAGAAGCAGAAAGAAGAGCAAAGACAATATAGCGGAGACACATAAAAGCACAATGCCTAAAATGGGTACGGCATGTTATGAGAAAACCACCAACGGACATAATCAAAAGAATAACACATTGGAGACCACTACATATATCAAAGAGGGAGAGGCCAAGAATAAGATGGTGGGATGACATCGAGAAAGACGTAAAAGAGATGAAGACAGAGAATTGGAAGAATGTATGTAAAAACAGGAAACAATGAAAGGAAATGGTTAGAAAAGCCAGGACACACAAGAGCTTATAATGGGAACAGTCGAGGAGGGATTGCATCTCTCTCTAACTAGTGGGGAGAAGAAGCCATAATCCGATGGATTGGGAAAGCTCGATAATGATGATGATTGATGATAAATCGAGAACATGATAATGAGAGAAAACATCATCTTACAGCACAATATTAAGACATGAACAGAAGGTAAAAAGATCGGCTAGACAAAATAAGAGACAGTGGGTTGACAACCTTGCCAGATAAGCACAGAAATCAGAAAATTCTAAAAATATGAAAGAAATGTACCAAATTACTAGAAAGTTGGCAAATAAAGCATTCAATAATAACAAAACTTATAAAAGAGATGGGAACATAATAACATCCAAAGAAAAAGAGATAGAAAGATGGTAGCAATAGTTTGCTGAAATAAGAAGTAAACGAATAAACTCTAGCCCACCAACAATCAGTGAAATAAGGAAAGCTATCACACACCTTAAAGAAGGGAAGGCAGCTGGGTTAGATAATGTCAGTGCGGAATTGCTAAAAGCAGATCTACAAACGGTGTCTACCCAACCATACCATTTTTTCAAGAAATATGGAAATCAGAATTAGTGCCAAAGAGTGGATGGAAGGCAACATTGTCAAAATCTCGAAGAAGGGAGATTTAACCAAATGTGGCAACTGGTGAGGCATCATGCTGCTCAATAAGATATACCATTGATAGGGTTATTCTTCGTCATTCGATTTGCAGCTTTCATCCTCCAATCTGCTACCCCTATTTCTTTAAGATTACAAAATTATTCGGTTCACTAAAAATTATACTCATGAACAAAAAGTTAGTGGAACAACAACAACAATAACAAAGTCAAAACGACGCATATTGCGATATGAGAATTATCTGAAACAATATTTCTTCGGGTCAGCATCGCCTTACTGTTGGAAACCCTAGAACATCAAGTCAAGAAGAGGGGCAGAAGCTAATTCAGATCACTACTTAGTAACTATTGAAATGGAAGGAAAGTGTGACAATGAAGAGAAAAAAGTGAACACAAAAATAACAGAAAGGGAAGGAAATGAAGAAGACATCAAGAACAACTGGCGAAAGATAGAAGAAAGTATGAAAAGTGCAGCAGGAGTGCGAGAAAAAACTAGCAGTGAGGAGAATGTTGCAAACTGGAAGAAGGGAAGACATAGCAGAATACAAAAAACAAAGGAAAACCACAAAAAGGAAATATTGGAAAAATCGGACAGAGCAGTTGGACGAATATTACAAAACCAGAGAAATAAGAAATTTTTACTAAGAAACGAAACAGACCAGACGAGGATTTCAACAAACGACAACAGCATTCAAAGACAAAAATGGAGAAAGAATAAGTGACGAACAGCAAATAATTATTGGTTGGAAAAGATATTTTCAAGAAATTTTAAATGGTGAAGATTCAGAAACACAGTCAGAAGAACAGAAAAACAGGAAAGCATCAGGAGAAAAAGGAGTGAAAAACGAATTAATTAAATACGGAGGAGACAAACTAGCTACACAGACATACAACTTAATAATTAAAATTTGGCCAAAGCAAGGAAGCATGGACGAAGGCAATAATAACCCTAATTCACAAGAAAGGTGATAAAATGACCTATAATAACTACAGCAGAATAGCAGAATACTACTCTAAGAAATTAGATACAAAAATATGTAGAGCAAGAATTAGGAGAATATCGAGCCCGATTTAGGCCAAGACGTTCGGTGGCCGACCAAATATTCATCATAAAGGAAACACAGGAAATGTGCCGAGAATATAACAGAGAAGTTCACGTAGTTTTCATAGATGTCCTGGTTGATAAGTTTAGTCAAGGCCAACTGTATCAATAGCGACTTCGTCCCTTATAAGGCCGTACCATTCCGCGTTTTTTACACTTTATCAAATTTACAGTTTGCGCTCTATAGGACGACCTCTGAAGGCAGTATTTGCAACTATTTTGACATATTTGGAAATGTTTAAATAAAAATTTCAAAATATTGACTACAAGAACTGGATTTTCTGTAGTAATAATCCATTTTTCATATTGCAGATGCTTCAAAGATTGGAAAAATATGGTTTGGACGTTTTTGTTGTATTCCGTGTGCCAAAAGTTTAATGTAGTTTTGCAACAAATCTACGTCGATTTAATTTTTAAATTCATATTCAACAAACAAGGCTAAAAACAATATTTTGTTACCTCTTAAATCTATCAAAGCTGTAAATGAAATAAGTAACAGGACTTTTATTAATGCTAGTTGAATCATTTTCAAACTTTTATTCATACGAAATTATAGTATAATAGTTTCAAATTCTAGACATTACACTGAAGAAAACACAAACTCGAATTATTTTTAGAGACTTTTAAGCATTCGGTGCTATGTAAAAAGCATTTTGAGAATGAATGTTTCTTACCTTCAAATAAGAGAACATATTCATACTATCGCAATGAACAATCCTATTTTTACTTGCTCTGAATAAAAGGACACGGTTTTTACAGAAATTACCATATATTTAGAGAGAACAAACCAATTTGAAAAGGTATCACCAAGTTAAAACAAACCTTAAACAGAGAAATGTTAAAATTAGAAACAATACTAATGCCATTATGACTGACAACTTTGTCAGAATCGACAGCTGACAACTAACTGACAATACCGTAGTTAACATTTCGCCTGGAGAGGTCGCCCTATAGAGCGCAAACTGTAAAGTTGATAAAGTGTAAAAAACGCGGAACGGTACGGCCTTATAAGGGACGAAGTCGCTATTGATACAGTTGGCCTTGGTTTAGTACAAATGATGCTACAAAAAAAAACCACAGGATCAAATGGAAAGGAAAAACATCAGAAAGTTTTGAAGTGAAAAATGGAGACAGACAAAGAGATCCGATATGAACACTGCTGTTCAACATATCCCTAGAAAATATAG
This sequence comes from Melanotus villosus, assembly GCA_963082815.1. Classification (NCBI taxonomy): domain Eukaryota; kingdom Metazoa; phylum Arthropoda; class Insecta; order Coleoptera; family Elateridae; genus Melanotus; species Melanotus villosus. The sequence goes on along the minus strand of OY720426.1, from coordinate 36,523,979 downwards.
TTAGAGAAAGCAAAATAAACAGAACAAGCAGCATAATTAATAACAACCACCAGTGCATAGCATATGCGGACGACTTAGTACTACTGAAATGGCAAACAAAAAGCAAGACTTAATAAGAATGGTAAAAAACCTTACAAGAGAAACCACGAAAAGCAGGTCTGCAAATCAAAGTACATGATAATAGGGAGCCAACGGAGCAGAACGCAAGACGAAACACAAAATCTAAAAATAGAAGAACACGAAGAAGAAGCAATAGAAATAGAGAGAGTAAAGACATATAGGTATCTGGGGGTACAAATACCAGAAGAAGGAAAAGAGGAAGACGAAATGAAATCAAGATTAACAAGAGGCGATAGAGCAGCATCCCGAATCCTGAAGTCAAAGTACATATCAAGGAAAGTAAAAATACAACTTTACAAAATGGTCAACAAGATACTTTCCCAAATTATTAGATGCAGGCTAGAAGTTATAGAACGGGAACTACGCATGGAATAAGGAGGGTTTTGCCCAAATAAATACTTTACGAATCATTGTTGAGCAGTCATATGAACGAAGAACTCCTTTATATTTGGTTTTCATTGATTTCAAATGTGCATTCAACTCACTTTGTCATGCAGAAAATTGGCAGATTTTAAGCTTCATCAGAGTATCAACAAAAATAATAAGACATAATAAAGTGTCTGTATAGCCAAGCAAATTGCCAAGTAATGCGTAAAGGCAAACTCAGTCACCACATCCAAGTTAGATCTGGGGTCAAACAGGGGTGCTCACTCTCACCCCTGCTGTTAATATTGCTTTAGAAAGCGCAAATTTTGGGAAACACAGAATAAACTTGGACCGTCATAATCAGCTGAATGATGAGTATGCAGATGATGTATGCCTCTTTGCTCATACATATACATACATGAAATTAAACTAGACAAAATAACACAGTGTTGTAAACTGATAGGATTAGAGATTAATTCCCAGAAAACAAAGGCTATGTTTATAAATATAAATACAACCAACACATGAGCAATATATCTTATAAATGATGAACGCCTACAAGAGGCTGAAGAATTTAGCTACCTCTGCTAGAATCGAGTCGAAAAAAAGGAAAACCAAAAACAATGTGGAAAAGAACAATAATAGAAGAACTTAACACTCAAAAGAAAACTTAGAAGGAAGGCAAACGAATAGCAAAAGACAGAAATCAGTGGAAAACACTCATTGAGGCTCCTATGCTCTAGTCGGGAGTGAACAGTATCAATGAATGATAGGATAATAAAAACAATTTGCGAGGCACAAGAATCCGCATTAACGACGACTTTCCACCAGAAGTGCTAGCAGAAAGGAAATTATTAATCCCAAAACTATGTGAAGAACATACAACAAGTTACTAATAGAAAACAGGAAAAACACAGATGAAAATTTAGAAGACGAATCTCAGGAAATCAAAAGTTCAGGAGAGGAGAGAGTTAATGAGGAAGGGGTAAAACAAAACAGACCCAAATAAGAGAATCAAATCAGATGATAGTAACTAGGCTGCAGAATGTGAAAAAGTAAACATCGGAATTTTTAGGAAGGAAGAGGTGCAAAAAGAGCTCATAAAAAGCACAGCAAAAGAAGAATATAAACAACACAGTAATAAAACAGATAAGAAAATTTCAGAAGCAACCCGGAAGTTAATTTACAAAAGGGAAAAACTGAAAAAATAAACAGGACTTACAAGTAGAATAGAACATTGTGAATTAAACAAACTTACAAAACGGGAAATAAGAAAAGATATATGAAAGTGGAAGTAAGAAAAAATAGAGCAAATCCTGAACGAGACTGCTTCCACAAGAAAAATAGCAAAAGAAATGTCATCTGGCCATCAATGGATTTCAAACTTTAATGGAAACACGAGGGGGAGGCCTTTGCCCAACAATGGGATTAATTAGACTTATTAATAATTTCACCACCAGCTACTGAAATTTTGATGCAAAATAGCGGCAAGGTATTTATAAAAAGATGAAAAACGGCACTAATATTAAGAAAGCTTATCGGAAACAATTGATAGTCATTGTTTGTTTGTTTATTGGGCAAGATTTGTGTTTGATAATTGGCGATTTTGATTACATAATCTAACTACAAAAAAACAAAACAACAAAGACTAAAACTAAACGAGCTTATTGAAAACAAACGACAATCGTTGTTAACTTTTTCTACTAATTCATCATAAAATAATGAATAAGTTCATATTAATATGGAATTTCACCCAGATTTAATTTCGTCAATAATTTTTACGTACCTAATATTCGATTTACAACATCACAATTCTGTTCAATTTCGTGTAGCCACCTTTTAACGTTCGCAAAAGACTCTCCATTTGTAACGTCATACACTACTATAACCCCATGCGTCCCCCTATAATACCTGTAATAAACGATTACGTTACATGGGCACCAATGTTTTTCAAAAGCAGTATACATCTTTTAATTAACATGATTAAACATACGTGCTAGTAATTGTTCTAAATCTTTCTTGTCCTGCTGTGTCCCATATTTGTAGTTTAATTCTTTGTCCGTCTATACTAACGGTACGAATTTTAAAATCGACACCTATGGTAGTAATGTAACTCCCCGAGAATGTGTTATCGGCAAACCGTAATAACAGAGAGCTTTTTCCGACACCTGTAAACGTTTATTTAAAAAATTAATTATGCAGGGGGCTCCACTACCCCGCCCACACTTACCACTATCTCCAATGATGAGCAATTTAAAAAGATGGTCATAATCCCGTGCCATTTTACCTTAATACGCCCCCCAAAATTCTTGTACGCATATGCCAAATCATTAACTATACTTTTCTTTTTAGTTTATCTCATAAATTATTAAATTCCAACTAATTTGATTCAATTACTTTTGATAACAGAGACACAGTAATATTTATAATATCATGACAAATGACGTACAACAACGTTTTTTTCACTAGGAATTGCAACTATCCAAAGTGAAAGTTACCAAACCTCTACATCCTAGAAACCACTAGAAACGTAATTGGTATAAAATACGGCGATTGACAATTAATAGGAATTAAAATATCATATTTCTTTATTTCGTTTTTAGTAACCGCATTATAATTATTGCTTATAAACAAAATTAACTTGCTGGCAACACTTTCGTCAACATAATTTTGGAGAAGTTAATTATTTGTAAAGCTATTCCTTGGAATAAATTCTGGTATAAACAAATGTTACGTTAAGAATTGCCTAGGATCGTGCAGCTTTGTTTAATTATTGTCAAGGTTGGTATAACGAAACGTCATTACGTCATACATTATATAAAACATAACCTTTAATTTAAAAGTCTTCTAAACCGAAGGGCGAAGGGTATAAAAGGTTAACGATAGTAAATAAAATAAAGAGATAAATGTGTATATTATGTGTACATTTCGAAGGGGTTTAGTAAGACAATCCATTCCTGTTAAAATCAGAGAAAATGTAAAATTTTCAGCAGGTACATTAGAACCAATTAAAATGTCATATAAGATTTACAATAAACCTGAGCCTGCATCGGAAGATAAACCACCTTTAATAACCGTGCATGGTCTTCTTGGTTCTAAAGCTATTTGGCGTAGTCAGTGCAAAGCATTACATCTTAATACTACACCGAAACGTAAACTGATAGCAGTGGATGCAAGAAATCACGGTGATAGCCCACATACTACCGAGCATAGTTATCCTCATATTGCGGAGGATATCAAAAGGTTATTAGAAGAGTTGCAAATTCAAAAGGTTGCTCTATTGGGACATTCAATGGGTGGACGGGCTGTGATGTATTTTGCATTGAAACATGTAAGCTTGAATAACTTTAAAAATGGTTTTGCTCAGTTACTATTTTAGCCGGACGTGGTGGAAAAATTAATAGTAGGAGATATTTCTCCAGTGTCAGAAAGCACAACATTTAAATCTATGGAAAGAGTATGTGAAGTAATGCAAAATATAAATTTTCCAAATAAAGATATTCCAGATGCAGTTGCAAGAGTGAGTGTAGAGGACCAATTGCTTAATGATCTTAAAGATCCTTCTTTGTGCATGTTTCTTCTTACTAATTTTATGAAAGATCAAGATGGCAGGTAACGCTAATTTTTTCCAAATTTTTTGCAAAATACTTAGCCCTAACTGTTCTAGTTATAAATGGAAAGCAAACGTTCCAGCACTATTAAATAATTTTAAAAGTCATATGCTTCCGTTTTCAAATGTAGAAAATTTAAAATACAATGGTCCTACTTTATTTGTTGTTGGCGGAGATTCTGATTTTGTTCCGTAAGCAACTTTAGCTGTTGTACTATGCTCAAAATAGTATTTAAATGGTATGTCTGTTTTTAGAGTTGCTGATTATGCAAAAATTCGTAGACTATTTCCAAATGCCCACTTCAAAACATTAGAAGGTGCTGATCACTGGATACATATACATAAACCCTTTGAATTTAATAAAAGTTGTGCAGACTTTTTAAATACGTAAAGGAAATTTCCATGGCAAGCCTTTTTTAGTTCAGATCGTAGTACGTTAATATTTATTTGTTAAGGGCCGGTTGCACGAAGCTTTTGTTAAATTAACGAATGATCAAAGCTGACAAAAGAGCATCATTTTTTGTTTACTAATATGTTATTTGCCATATGCATTCGAAGTTTGATTCGATTTTGTTCACTTTGATGAATGATTAATTTGACAAAGCTGTTAACTAAGTCATGTTTGTGCAACCCACCCTATAAGAATTGTTGAATTTTACCAATACTTAAAAAAGTAAATGTGATAAACTTATACACCGCATAATGATCTCTAATTAACTACATGGTGAAGCTCAAGTTTGGAAGAGAATTATTACAGTATTATTTAATCTAATTAGTAAATATTAAAAAACAAACCTTTTTATTCAAATTTTTGTAGTTACGAAAAAATCTATAAAGTTTTATTACCCCTCTTAAATATTTTTATGCGTTTAATTCTTTTTTGCCGTATCCTTTCTTGTGTTTTTCAGAAATATTAATTTATAATACTTTTTTAGTCTGAAATATTTAATTAAATAACGTAAACACAGTGGGCTGTATTCTGATCTTATGTTTAAAGTTGTGTCTAACTAAAAAAGTCGCGTTTAGCGTAAACATATAACGATATAGCTTTATTACGGGTGTCCATAAACTGTCAACAGTAGGTTGTGATTTCAGAAACATAAGGCAGATTTTGGCGACGAACCGGGTTTCAAATTTTCGAACTGCTTCGTTTTATTGACGAACCAATGACGTCACGGTTCATAAAATTGAACCGGGTTCCAGCAACCGACAAACCATCCTTTGCAAATGTGTTGCTGACAATCCGTTTGGGTTCGTCAATTATCGGAGTGCGAATACCATCACGTGACTACTGTTAAATGTTAACAGTGGCTGACGGTTTTTACGCATTTGAAATTACTGTGTGTAATTTTTATAACTTGCAACTTGCAATTAAAAGTCTAGTAATTATTTCATAAAAAACATGGAAAACGTTGATGTCACGTATGACGGAGTGTCTTACAAATTACTTGTAGATACTGAAACCGCCGAGAATTTGAGTTAATGCTAGTTACCTGAACGCAATTTAACTAATAAATCATGGTAAATCTAAGAATCATTCCAAAAAAGCATTTCATAAGCAGCTAATACGCCAAGTGGTCCTAAATCCATTGTAGATACTAAAACGTTCAATTATGTTAGAGGTTAGAATTTTAATGTCAAACTGCCGTTTGAACCGAATTACGTTTTGGCGAACAGTAAATTAGATGATGTCATTAACAAACCGGGTTCAAAAAATCCAGGAACCAGGTTTATCGCTAAAATCTGCCTATATTTCGTAATTTGATTCAGAACACAAAACCAAATGTCAAGATTTGTAAAATGTCATTATTGTCTATGATTTAATCTAAGACTTGTAATTTGTTTTTCAAAGCAACCGAGATGTCGACAGTTTATGGACACACGTTATAATTTTGTCTGTGTAGAACAGAGATAGGTGATGTTGCCATGGTAATTAAACATGACGTTAAATTTAAATAACTATGAGATCAGAATACCGACCAGTGTGATCAACAAATACTGTTTCAGTTGGCAACAAAAAATTTGAATTTGTTAGCTTGTAGATACCTACTGGTTTGACAACTGATATTCTAACAAGCTTCCATTATTCGGTTTCCCTTAATTTTCAAATGACATTGGGCAAACCGGTTTTTTGATTATACCCCGAAAGAAAACCTAATTGGTAAATTGGAACTCTGTGGAAGCCAAGAATGCATAGCACTAAATATTTTCTAAAGGTTTGTTGAAGCGAGTTGGATATTTTATATTTCTTTATGTATGTCATATAAAATTACGAAACTTCCCTCATTTTGAAAGCTTTTCGATTTATTTGATAACGAAAATAGACTTGTCTCCGAAATTTTACGTTAGTTCATTAATAGAGACCGGATTTTAGGTAAAATTTTTAGGTGAGGCGTCATCCAAATAGGTAAATTTAGCTAAATCCATAAACGTACTAAATATTTGTAAATAAGGTCTGTAATTCCAACAAAATTGTTTAAAAATGTTTTAAGAATTTTGCTAGAATTACTATATAATATGCTATATATTCGGCTTTGCGCATTCCTGGTGGAATATAGTCGCTTCATGTGAAGCTTTAAAATCTTTTTATTGAGGTGGATTAGTCCTCTTATTCTTGTTTTTTAGTATCTTTATTTATAGAGCTGGGTGTGTTTTTGCTTCGTTTACAATTTTCTTCCATTTTTTTCTGTCCATTGTTTTTCTTCTCCAATTTTTGATCTTCATTTCTTCTAAATCCTCACCACCTCGTCCAGCCATCTCTCTCTTGGTCTTCCACGAGTCGCCTGTTTCCAGTTGGCTTGCATTCCACAACTCGCTTTACTGCATTTTTGTTGTCGCTTCTCATTACATGCCCTAGCCATGTTATCCTTTGGGCCTTGATAACTTTCAGTATGTCTTCTCCAAATTCTTCATTGAGTTCGTGATTCATTTTAGGATGAGTATCTCCGTTCTCAAGTTTTTTGGGACCAGATATTTTTCTTAGTATTTTCCTTTCGAATACTCGTACCTGCTCTTCTTCTTTTTTTGTGAGATGAGTTACTTCAGCAGCATAAGTGATTGCGGGTCTTATCACTGCTCTATACAATCTGGTTTTAGCATGTTTGCTAATTTTTTTACTCTGTAGAATTGTGATGTTGCTGAAGTAAGCTTTGTTTCCTGCCATTAATCGTTCTTTTATATGTGGATCGCTTTCATCTTCGTTACTTTTTCGCACGCCTAGGTATTTAAATGTCTTCACCTCTTCAAATTTATAGTCATCATTCTATTTTGATGTCCCTTGTTGTGCTTTCGTTTCTTTGGAGTTTCATAATTTTTGTTTTATTTTGATTTATGTGTAAACCCATCTTTTTTGCTTCTCTATGTAGTTTTTGAAATGTTTCGACTAATCCTGCGTGTGTTCTTGAAATTATCAGTACATCATCAGCATAAGCTATGATTTGGACTTCTTTGTTTATTATTGTTCCTTCTTTTTCTGTTTTCCTTATTACTTTTTCAAGTGCGTAATTGCGTGTGTTGCTGAGAGTGTGTCTCCTTGACGTACACCGGTATTAGTTGCGAATTCGTCTGTTGTGCCTTCTTTTCTTTTGACTGCTGCTTTAGTGTTTAATAAAGTCATCCTGATAAGATTCACTAGTTTAGTTGTATGTTGGAGTTTTAATTCCTTTAATAGTTATTTTCTATTTACTTTATCAAATGCCTGTTTGAAGTCAACACATAACAGTAGTATCTCAATTCCGTATACATAGCATTTTTCTAATATCTGTTTTACTACAAACAAGGCATCTGTGGTTGACTTTCCTGAACGAAAGCCATATTGATGTTCTCCTAATTCTAGTTCGCTATAATATATTATTCTTCTTTGTAAAATACTAGAACAGATCTTATATGCCGCATTTAACAAGGATATACCTCTGAAGTTGGTACAATCTTTCAGGTTGCCTTTCTTTGGTAGTGGAACTATCATCGATTTTTCCCATTCTGTGGGCATTTTTTCTGTTTCTCAGATTTCTGTTATTAAATTGAAAATTCTTTTATGTAGCCCTTCACCTCCCATTTTTTTCATTTCCGAGCATACTTTGTCCGTTCTTGATGCTTTCCCATTTTTTGTATTTGTCGATTCTGTTGATTTTCTCTTCGTATGTTGGCCTTGGTACTTCCTCTTCATATTGAATTGTTATGTCATTTTTGTTTTCTAATTCAACTCTGTCAACTTGATTTAGTAGGTCTTGGTAGAACTGTTTCCATACTTCTTTAATTTTCTCCTCGTTGTGTTCTATTTGGCCTTTCTTATTTCTTATTCCTCTTCTGCGGATGCTTGGCCTTTTCTGCTCTTCCTGTATTCTTTGGAAGAACATTTTTGTGTTGTGTTTTTTGTAATTATTTTCTATTTCCTCCATTGATTCTTTTTACTTTTGCACATATTTACTGCTTCTTTTCTCAGGTCATTGTAGATTCTTTTCTCTTGTTTATTATTTGTATTCAAGAGTCTTATCCTAGCTTCTCTTTTCCTCTTGATTAGTTCGTCGCATTCATCATCAAACCATTCTTTGGAAACGTTCCTCGTTACGAATCCTATTACATTTTTTCCCGTTTCTTTCACACATTGTTTAATGTTTCTCCATTTTTCTTCTATGTCCTTGCTTGCTTTTTTTTGTTCTAGGTTCTGTTTTAGTTCTTCGTACCTTGCTTTAGTTTCTTTATTATTAAGCTTTACTCTATCCCGTTGTTTCGCTGTTTTGTTTTTCTGGTTTCTACTATGTGCTATATATTTCATTTTTGCCATTACCAAAAAATGGTCGCTGTCTGCGTTCGCTCCCCTGTAGGATCTTACATCATTAATCGTATCTGCTGCTTTTTGTGTTATTAAAATATGGTCGATCTGGCTTCCTTCGTTAGTCCATGGTCTTATCCATGTCTCTTTGTGAATTCTTTTATGTTTGAATTTTGTGCTTGTTATTTCCATATTCAGGGCTGCAGCCAGGTTGCACAGTTTGCTTCCATTGTCATTGGTTTTGTCATGTAGCGTATGTTTTCCTACAACTAGCTCATTATAGTTCTCTTTTTCTATTTGGGCGTTGAAGTCACCGATAATAATTAATCTGTCATTCCCGGGTAACTTTTTGCAGAACTTTTCTAGTGTGTCATATAGCTCCTGTTTTTCAACTTGCTCCGCATATACATTTATTAATGATATGTTTTTGTCTTTTCCTTTTACTAGCAAGTATGCAATTCTACCGTTCACAGGTTCGAAGTTCATAATATTTTCTACTAGCTTGTTAGTTATTATAAATTCTACCCCGTTTCTTCCCTGTTTCTTTTCTCGCAAGTACACAAACGTGTAATTTTTTTTCTTTATTTCCCCATTACTTTTCCACCTTATTTCTTGTTAATTCATTTGCTACTTTCTGCTTTTTCCTAGTGTTAGTAGCGTCCTTACGTTCCAGGTTGCTACTCTTAATATGTTATTTTTGTGTTTTATTTTATTTTTCTTTGTTTTTATTAAAGTTTTTGTATATTTGTAAGTTTATCAGTGTTCGTATTACTGTTTCTGATGGTGTTGTTATTCTAACTGAGTTTTGCATTTTTACTTCTTTTGTTAAATTTTTATTTGGTTTGCTTAGTTCTATTTCTTTTTGTTATGTGCTCTCATTTGTTTTCTCTCTTTGTCCTATTTTTTTGCGTGTCATCCTCTGTATTTCTTCCCGGCTTCTTACTCTTATTAGTTTTTTGACTCTTGTTGTTGCTGGTATTGTTGTGTGTTTGTAATCCTCTTTAGGTTCTTTTTAAACGTTTCTTCTTCTGCTGGCAGCTTATTTCCTGTGCTGTCTCCTGATTCCTTTTCTTTCTTTTCTTCTACTTTCTTGCAAGGTGCTAATCACAGACTATTAAACAAGGAAGACTAATCAAAGAATAGGAAAAAACCGGAATAACGTCGATAGCACCTGGGTGAACTAATAGTTATAAGCGGGAGAATTTTTATATTAGAGAGTTATCGCAAGTACTACGTTAAATTTCCGTTAACGCTAAATCAGCTGATGTTATACACTATTTTATTTTTACAGTAAATGACATTTTAGAGCTATTTTTATTTTACCGTACGCTGAAGTTTCCGAACATAACCTCAAAGTGTTTATAAACACGGCAACATAACCTCACCACTCAGTTCACGCAGGTGCGCGCGCAGCGCTGCTATCGACGTTATTCCGGTTTTGTCCTATTATTTGATTAGTCTTCCTTGTTTAATAGTCTGTGGTGCTAATATTGTTTGTGTCCAATATTTATTTTTTTCCTTGGAACTGTTCTTGCAGGTGCTGTTTCCTTGGGAGTATTTCCGTTTTCCTCGTCGGTGGATCTTCCTCTCTTTTTGCCCTCCTTGTTTTCCTCAATAATGGTTTTCTCTTCTTCATCTGTTTCGCCTTCCCTCTGTTCCTCTAGTTGTAATGTCTGTCTTTCCCTTGAATTTTGCTGTTTCGCGCTTATATCTCTCATCATATCGTTTCTTGATCCCTGTTCTGTTAGCTGCTCAACTGTATAGGGTTCGCCACTGACAATAAGTTTATTGTACGCTAAGTACGCCGCGTAGCCCTCCTCCCTAGCTTGTTTCATATATTTCACTAATTCTTTACGTTCTTCTTGTACTGCTTTTGGGAAATCGTCTGAGATCCATACCTTTGTGTTCATCAGCTTTCTTTTATTGCCCATCACCTCAATTTTCTTTTTCAGGGATCCAAAATCTACCAGTACAGGTCTAACTTTCCTTTGGTTTGGTTCCTTTCTATCTAATCTTCTTGCCTCTTCTACCTCTTTTTCCATATTGATTTTAATACCCATATCTCGCAACAGTATTCTAATCTTCTCATTTAATTTTAAACTTGAGTCATCTTCTTCTTCGGTAATGCCTTGTATTACCACTTTTCTTTTCCTTATTTCCCTTTCCATATCTGTCATATGTTTTTCCTATATTTTTAGTTTTGCTTGTTTAATTCATTGTGCTCGCGTTTCGTTTCCTCTATTTCTAGTTGTAATTTGTCTATTTTTATTTCTATATGTATTTCGAATCTGTTCTGTCCTTGAATCCATTCTGGTTAGTTTTGCTTGAATATCTTTTAGTATTGCTTCCATGATTTGCCTTTTCTATTCCCTAATTGTTTATATGCTGCTATGTTTTGTGTGTTGCCTGTAAACTATTTATAATGTATTATTACTCAGCTGTCTATTGGGTTGCCTATCCTCTCTTATGCAAAGACCGCTTCTCGGCTCTACTCCTCGAAGGTCGCGGCCTTATCCGTATTTATTTCCTAATCTATATTGAGGTTAATTTTCCTACTTGTTATTTTATAAAACTTCTCCCAGCTCACGTGCTCTAATCGTCTCACCCTTATTTCTTCACTTCATCGGCCTGCCATTACTTATATCTCCCTGATTCAATCTATTTTTTACACTTTAAAAACTTTTAAAATTTTCACGACCAACACAACAGTCACACATACACATTAAAATTTTCTCATCTCAATCCTTAATATATTAACAATGAGATAATAACTAATAAGTAATAACTTAAGTAAGTTCTTTTCAACTTTAATTTTATTATTTCTTAAATTCTGCCGCTACCCGCACCTGTACGGTTACATTTCTTCAATAACAAACGAAAGCTTGGCCACACCTATTCTAAATATATGTGCCATTCTTTTAGATGCATTATGAAACACTACTATAATTTCTAGAGAGCGGTAATAGTAAACAACTGTTTTAAAAGTTGTTTTAACTTACTACTTAAGTGTGCCGCTCTGCTGAAACGATTTTACTAAATTTTTACTAGATCGGTCTCTATTCATTAATTTATTTCCATTTTAGAAACTGGTGGCGAAAAATTCCATTAAGAAGTATAACATGTATAGCACCTTTTTCAGTTCAGTTTACTCCATAAATACCAACCAAATAATTTTTATATTTTAATGGTAATGCATAGGGCATCGTTGTTTTGGAGTCACATTTGCGGTTTAACACTTAATAGAACTTTTTCTCTGTTTCGGCACTAGAATGACATTATTCTGGCACGCTTTTTGATGCTAGAATGAGCTTAAAGGCATTGTCAACTTATGCAACATATTTAGTAAATATCAAAATACGTTAGTTAAAATACTCGTAAAAGTACCCGCATTGGTAGAATTTCAATATCTTTGGTAATAACCACAATAAACGGGTAGAGAGAATTCAGATCCTACATACGTGACGTCACTGGTGTCGACCTTCGAACGCTGCTACACAACGCCCGCGTTACCATGTTATTGGTAAGTACAGTACAGCGTCGATTTTCCGAACGTCAATCTTCCGAACTGTCAATATTATCCAAACCGTTTAGAAAAACGCATTAACGTTTTTTAATTTTGCAAATTGTATGAATGAAACAGGTTTGAATGTAAGATTGTAACACACGCGTAAGGTGCAACCAAGTTACCGTGCAGTCCAGGTTGGTGTAGAGCTGATCGCGTGAACAGCTCGTGCGGGAGTCGTGGCTGCACATGTGACTTCTAACATAACCTAAACACGGCAACATAACCTAAATTTAGCGTTGTACTTGTAGCTATGGTAGAGCTCTTACCGGCGACCGACATAGGTGACGTCATAGCTTAAACTTTTAGCTCCCATAATACGACAACGAATTAAAATTCGGCCGTAAAATTTTGCAAAGGTGCAATACTCAGTTTACTCAATCAAATTACAAAATAAAAAAAAATCGACTTTTTATAAGTTGACAGTGCCTTTAATTCTTAAACGATTTTTGGCGGTATTTAGTTTTCTGGAATTGGTGTTACTGTATCAAATAATACTCAATACCTAAGAAATCTTAAGAATATAAAACTACAGGAAAGAGGCTATACAAAGCATACGTGAGGCCAAGGTAGATGATGCATATGGCGGCTGAATGTTTCCGGTATGTCAGTGGCGTACCTTTTAGAATGAATACGGGATACGTAAACCTTTGAATATAAAATATTCAAAGCCATAAACTGACAAAAAATGTAGTAAGAGTATGAATGAACAAAAAAATATCGAAAATTGGTCCTCCAGGTGTCTTTAGATAGGTACGTATTTTAGTAAACTTTTGACCCCGCTGGTGGCGAATTTCCGGCATTTTGTGAAAAATAGTTCGATGGGAGTTGTAGGCCTAGGCATCCTCTACAACACCGAGGACAACTGCTGTAATTCGAGAGAAAAGCATATCGAAAATTGGTCCTCCAGGTGTCTTTACATACGTATTTTAGTCAACTTTCGACCACGTTGCAGGCGAATTTTCGGCACTTTTTGAAAAATCGTTCGATGGGGATTGTAGGCCTTGGGGTCCCCAAAAACACCCATAGGTCACCCACCGAGGACAACTCCTATAATTTGCTAGAGAAAATAATTAGTCTTCCAGGTGTTTTTACGTACGGATTTTAGGAAACTTTTGACCTATCTGGAGACAAATTTCCGGTGAAAAACCCGGTGGGTGTTGTAGGCCTAGGTGTCCTCTACACTCTACAACATCGATACCTATGGTAGTCACCGACAGAGCTGAAAGTATCTTACAAAATAAGATACTTTCATGTATCTTAGTTATTTTAAGTATTTAAGATACTGTATCTTAGATACTTTTTTTATTGCGTGAAAAGTAACTGTATCGTCGATACTTTTCAAATGTATCTGTATCTTGTATCTAAAAAAGTATCTTAGTTACCGAAAGAAGTATCTTCGTTACTTGAAAATATCTTAGTTGCTTGAAAGTATCTTAGATACTTGAAAAGTATCTTAATTACTATTTTAGTTGAGATATTGTAGACCTCTAACAACAGACTTGGCTTGTAGAAACTCATTTAAAACACTTGCAGCCGAAAGCCGAGCCAGCTGCGATTTTAAAACTCACGTTGGAATATTCACTGATCACTCATCTGAAATAGTATATTATACACGACGCTATAATGATTGCTATTATTACCGAAATACCGAGGATAATGTTTGCAACACGAGCGAGCGAGTTTTGCAATTATCCGAGGTAATAGTAGCCATTATAGCGAGTCGTATACTATACTTTGTCCACGAACACAAATACGAAGAATTTTTAATTAAAATTTAAATAACAACGCTACTAAAACATGTGGTAGGACTATGTTAAACGAAGTGGTAGGATTAGAAACATAACCTATTTCCTTCATTATACACCATAGACAATGATGTTACCATGACACCGTGAATAATGATTATTCACTGCTGGCAGTGTATAATGAATAGCATTATGTTTGACCAAACACATGAATAATTGACATATTATTGACTAGTCGTGGACAAAATATAATAACTCACATCACATGCTCACATGTCACATTCTAAAATACATTTTTTCTTCAAACGTCAGAAAAACACGACTTTGTGTCCTTGGATACACACAGTTAAACATTCACATAAAATGAGCCAATGGCAACTCGTAATTTTTCTGTTTTTATTTTTTATAACAAAGCAACCCGTAGCAATGACAGCAGGTATGACGTTCATTTTTGACTTTTTTTAAATTTTCTTGCTGAATTGCTTTTAATTTATGCGTTTGAAGAAAAAGTAAGATGTGCTATTAGGAGTAAAAGTGATTTTGTGTGCCTCGCTAGCGCTCGTCGTTCAAACGTCATACTCGGCACACAAAATGACACTTTTACTCCTAATAACACAATATGGTATTGTTTTAAATTACAACAAAGATATTTTCAAAATTTTAATAAATTTTATTATCATATTCATGTATGATATACTTAATAGGAATTTTGAAACTCGGAAAGTTAGAAGTTAGAAGGCATATTAGATAGGAATAGGATTAATAGGAAGATAGGACAGGAACAGGAGGTACCTACTTTGGCTTAGATACTTTAAGAGTATTTTAGATACTTTTTTGATATCTTAGATACTTTTGGTATCTTAGATACTTTTTTGATATCTTAGATACTTTAATAAGATACTTCAATGGTATCTTACATTAATTCAAGTTACTTTTTCAAGTATCTTGTAACTTAGATACTTTTCAGGACAAGTATCTATATCTGAAAGTATCTCAAGTTACTTTTTTGGAAAGTATCTTTAAAAGTATCTAGTTACTTTTGTCAAGTATCTATTTCAGCTCTGGTCACCGAGCACAACTCTTGTAATTCGGTAGAAAAAAATCTTACTGTGCCATAGTCTGGGAGTTTTAAAGATTTTTCGATTTGTAAACCGTTGTTTAGTTAATGGATTTGTTTAATTAATATTTGAAAATATTTATTGTGTTGTGTTAAATAGCTGAGGAAAATGTTAAGGAAATCTTGGGAAAGCAATATTTAAATGACACATAACATACACCGGGGGACCGGGGTGTGTACGGCGGTCTAGATCGCGTCCAAAACGCACAATGATAACATAATTTCACATTTTATATTTGAAACGAAATTAAAGCATTCATTTAATTCATTGGGATTTTATAATTTTTTGAATAGGTAGTTAAAACAAATAATGGGCACGTAGTTACTTTCGAAGTAATACAAAGAAATGCACTTAAATTTTGTCAATTTACATGTCGATACGTAAGTACTTGGTGGAGGTCGTGATCTTAATGTTTAAATTGCTAAAATATTTGTTTGTGAAATGTCATGTATCATGTATGTACGTACCTACACCTACGTACAGTTTACTTGAAGTTTTCCTTATTGATTTTACAATTAAAAAAAAAACTGATTGTTAAGGACTAAACATCCAAAATTCGCTTAGAATTTACTTTATTAAAATAAATTTAATGAATAATTAGTAACAATATTAGATAACAAAAATACATGTTTAACAGTAATTCTGTAAACTATAACAAATTCTATGTTACCAACAAACACTGTAATAATTTATACTAATAACATTATCAATTAAACTATGCCAAGAATAATTTATCACTGAACCTACATATTTAAAATAGATGCCTGAAGGTTTTTAATATTAATGCATACATTTTTTTCGTAATGGATAAACTTTTTACCCATTATTTATATTTTTTAAAATACCCTTAATTCATTTATTTATATCGAAATGAATTTGACTAGTAATCAAGTGTTTCCATATTCTTTGGCAATTTCTAATAAAACCTTAAACTACTGGAACATTAAAATTGTAAAAAAGAGTTTACGTTCAAATAATCACTGATGTTCAGATTTAAAAGTTCCATCAATTAACTTTGACTTTGGATGCAAACATTCTCAATCTCAAACATTAATTATAAATTTTTTTAACCTAAATTTCAGTCTGTTTAAAACCTTATTAGGTACATTAGCAATAAATTAACAATAGTAACAACAAACAAATTAATCAAAATTATTGTAGCACAAAATTCGTATCAACGCTGGCATGATACAAAGCATTCGAGTTATCTAATATGCTATCGGTGTCACTGAGCGAGATCATTTGTGGCTTCTCTAAAATCTGGATAATAAAATGTTGGTGATAAGTAAATGTAATGCAGCTGTGAAAGTGCCAACAGAAAAGGAATTCTGTAATAGCTTAATAACATTAACAATAATTAGACTTACATTTCTTTAAGACAGTAAAAGAATCGTTTGCTGTTATTCATACTCATACTTACTTCAAACATTGGCTCGGAAGTGTTTTGAACATAGCTAATATCCATCACATTTTCAGGATCGATTTCTTTGAGCATGTGCGGATTTTCTTCGAGGCTAATTATATTATTATCCAGTTGGAAGTTTGACATGAAGACATCGCTTTGTTGATTAAATTGGAAATTATTTCCCAAAACTAAAACAGCATGGAATTAATTATTGACTTAAAAATGTTTAGTCCGAGGCTTATTAAAATTAACAGAATTGACGGTCTTGTACGGTTGGTTCATTTGACCATGGAGGCGCTAACAAATGAGATTGTTTGAAGATTTTTCTAGGTTATGGAAGTGAACAAAGTTAATTTTGTGCAATGTGTGTAGAAATAAGGCATTCTCTTATGAACCAAATTTGATATGTTGTAAGATTTAAAATTATTGCAGTTAACTATATATAATTGGGCTGTTCATAGATGGCGCTACCTAACTAGCAAGTTTTTTGTTCACCAAAACGCATGCAGTTTCAGACTGACGAAACTCAGGATTTTATAGCCTATACAGGGTAAATTTTTAGTAGGAATTAAAATAAAAATCGAAGTAGTACACAAAAGTAACACCAGTTGCACTACTGTTTTATATAGTTTTACCCCTGATCACATATAACAATCAGGTACGCCAAGTTAATGTAAAATTTGGCAGGCAGTTTTATGATTAGTTTGCCTTCGGTTGCCAGGTGGCGCCACCGTAGTAGGAGCAGACGCGACTCTAAAGTGATTAGAATCAGCTGATTTGTATGATTCCAAGCACTTCAGGATCGCTTCTGCTTGTTGGAGATCTGTCACATGACCGGAAAGTCGACGAGTCTAAACGGGGAAGTACGTCACCGTACCTGCAACTGTCGAGAAAGGGGTTGCTGGGCGACGGGGACAATATCACTTCCGTCCCGAAAAGCCTTGTCTAATTTTCGTGTACTGATTTGTAACTTTTGATTTCAATTTATTGCATTCGAGTTCTTAGTAATAAAATTTGTTATCCGTTTTTCAATTTGTGAGTTAATAACAGTTTTAAATAACACTGCTAGTGCAGTGCTGCCGCCATCTGGCAACCGAAGGCAAACTAATCATAAAACTGCCTGCCAAATTTTACATTAACTTGGCGAATCTGATTGTTATGTGATCAGGGGTTTTACTATTGAACTCCGCGATACTGATTTACTCAAAAAAGTTTTCCTGAACCCACTTAATGATCTTGTTGCTGCTGCTATTCTTTTGTCTAGTCTTTTTGAATTTTTCCGCCTTCCGTTATTTCAGTTCCTCAGTACACTACACTGTCAGCTTTTTCTAATTTTATGATCTTGTTCCCTATCTTAACTTCTAGGTTTGTTTATTTAACTCGAGGTTGCTTACCTAAAACCATATACATATTTCGATTAACTTTTATTTATATTTAAATTAATATATATCTGGCAGCTCTTCAGGCCCATGGGTTGTTGAATTATCTTCCTCCACTTCTTCGTATCTAGGGCAACTTCCTTCCAGTTAGCTATTTGTAGCTTTCCCACATCCTCTTTCACATAATCTATCCATTTCTTTTTAGGGCGGCCCCTCTTATTTCTTCCAGTAGCTTCTTCCATCATTACTTTTTTCACGTTTCTGTTGCTTTCCATTCTTAGAATGTGACCTATCCAACTCAGCCTTCTTTTTTTTAATTTCTGCTACTATATTTGGTTTCTTGTAGCATTCTTCCAGCTCTTTGTTATTTCTCCTTCTCCATTCCCCTTTTTCTTTCACACCTCCATTCCTGTTACTTTCGCTCCTATCATATTGTTCTTCTATTCATCTCTGAATCATTATTTCCATCTCTTGTGATCATTACTCCTAAAAATATATAGTCTTTTACTGTTTTAAATTGGTATTTTTTACTTTGTTCCGAATTTCTATGTGTTCTTCTAAATTTTCAGTTCTCGTGCCCATAATCATGTACTTGGATTTCTCCTCTTTGATTTCCAAGCCATATTTATCTGCCTCCTAGAGTAATTCTTTGCTTAATATTTTCAGTTCTTCTCTCGTTTTAGACATCATCACTACATCGTCTGCGTAGGCCATTAGTTGGTGGAAGTGTTTTATGATTGTTGCTTTTCCGTTGATACCTACCTACTAGTTCTTCTGATTATTTGTTCTAAAGTAATATTAAACAATGTGGTCGACTGCGGTTGTGCTTCTTGTTCGCTGTAGATTATTTCTTTGAAGTGATTTGTCCACTCTTGTAGTATTTCTTTGTCACAGCCTATTATTTCTCCATTTTTATTTTTCATTGTTTCTGTCGTTTGTCTATAATCTCGTTTATAGCCCAGTGACTTTAGGATTTAACCTCTAAAAAAATTCTAGCGAAGTGGACTTTGGTACAGTTCTTTATTTTGGCATTATCTATTATTTCTCCATTTTTATTTTTCATTGTTTCTGTCGTTTGTCTATAATCTCGTTTATAGCCCAGTGACTTTAGGATTTAACCTCTAAAAAAATTCTAGCGAAGTGGACTTTGGTACAGTTCTTTATTTTGGCATTATAAACAATATGTAAAAAGTCCATTGCGAAATTGTGTACGCTAAGCGAATTATTCGAGGTCAAAGGTCATAAAAATCGTTTTTTCGCAAAAATCTCGTTATCTATTGGTTTTACGTTAATTTTGGTTTTTATAAAAAATATTTATTATAAAATTCTGTACAAAAGAGGCTATATACAAAATAAGCTTCTACAGCAAACGCGCGCTGCTCTCTCAACCAAACCGACATGGCGAACTGAGCAGGAGAACTTGAAACTTGAAATCTCCCGACCACTACTCACCAATAATGATACCTCTCCCGTACCCTCCCTATCGCCCTTCGCTAAATGGCGCGCAATTCAAAAAAGGAAGTTTCCCTGCAGCACCCTTTAGAGTAACTTTACGTTTATATCTCGGAACCGCTTCAAACTACCCCGATTTCAATGATTTTTTTTAAACGTCGTCAATATAAAACATTAAAACCTTTATGGGTTAAAATAACGCTCATTGTTCATTCGAAAATTTATTAATTTTATACAGGGTGGTCCAAAAGTAATGGGACAAAGACCAACAGTAGATTCGCGAAGCCAAAATATTACGATTTACCTAAAATTACCTTAGTCCAAAAGTCAATATTTAGGGAGATACAGGGTGTCAAAGTCTAAATTTTCATTTTGATCTTTTGTTGTAATTTCAAAAGTTTTCGAAATATTGATATAAAAATTGGGGAAACTACCTTTTTTGGGGCGAGGAACAATAATCCGTCCTCATTTTTAACATAGCTCTTTAAAGAACCTTATTTTTGCTGCACCTAATACCTTTATAGCAAAAATAAGGTTCTTTTAAGAGCTACATTAGAAATTTTGAATAATATTACGAAACAACTGAGAGTCAGGTTTCAGAATTTTAATGAATTAAAATTTGTTGAATTATGTAATTTCACCAGCTACAACAAATCTCGTTTTCCAAAGGAAGCTTTTAATACCCAAAAACTGAATTTCTTTGACACTGACGCTTTGCATTGTGTATTTCAAAAGCTGTCATCTTTTGTACTTATCAGTAAACCAGAAGCGCTTCCCCAAGTAAAAAACTCACTGCACGCCACTGGTGCATTCACTTTAGGTTTTATTTTATTGATATTACGACTTTATACTGCTCTTTGTTACGACGCACCGCAGTTTCTTGCGATCGTAAATACGCCTACTTAGTAGTTCGAGTTGTTTACTGTAGTTCCGATAGTTCGCCGGTCGGCCTTTTCACGGTTATAATATGCGCGCACCGTTCCCGTTTAAATTAATACATCTTATAAAAATGACACTCATTCAAACTCAAGGCAAAGTAAAAATTGGGAATGATGTTTCAGATGCGTTCCTAGACAAAAACGGCTTCAAACAAGGGGACACCCTCCCAACCATGTTACTCAACCTACTTTTGGAAGCAGTGCTTAGAAGAAGCAAAATTAACACAACAGTCACGTTAATAAATAAAAGCCATCAATGCACAGGATATGCTGACGATATTGCATTATTAGCAAGAAGCCGTACAAAGCACAACAAAGAACTTAAAAACGGAAGCAAGAAAAGTGGGACTTCAAATTACCTAACCAAGATAAATGATAAGGTGGAAAACGGCACCACCAGCAGAAACACAACAAGAGGTAACATTCCAACTAACATGTAACAGAAAAATGAAAGTCGGAAGAGTTAACGAGTTTACATACCTTGGGGCTGTGGTTACATAAGGAACAGAAGTAGGAGTTCAGCTAGTGAAAGCAGATAAATGCCATACCAGATAACACAGTGAAAGCAGCAGTGCCAAGCCTACATGATATATTGGAGCAGTGTAGCTTAAATGATGACAGGCACTTGGCAAGTGTTCTGTTTAAAAACATAAATGGCATTTTATATCATATTGTTTTATAAAAAGAAATATGTAAGTTATTTTCATATTGTTAATTTCATTAAATTGCCAGGTTCTTTATTATAAACGTAACTGTTTACATTTTATCTTGCAATTTCTGTTGTTTATTCAAGGAGGCTATACACGTAATATGTTACGCAATAAAAATAAGTAAATTTACATGGAAACAAGAACTTCTGTGAATTCTATATGAACTTTTGGTAACAATTTGTTTTTCTTTTGTTTGTGTTTTATTACGAGATAAAATAAGCATAAAAAACTTACATGAATTTTTAACTTTGTATTCATCTTCAGTCAATATATTACCACATTCATCAATGTACTGAATTTGTGTAGAAGTTTGAATGTGATTTTCTTTATTTAAGTCAGCGAAAGCTGAATTTTCAAAAGTCGTTGTAAAATTATTCGTTTGAGCAGCTAGAATTACATATGTATGCAATTAATCGTATCTATAAAAGTGGTAGTAAGGTTACCTTTACCTGAAATATTTTCATTGGTGGCTGTGGTTGTCAGTACATAATTCTCATTCATGATACCTTCTGTACTCGGCCCGGGACTTTCTATAGCCATACACACGTTACCATCTTTACCACAACGTTGCACTACAGTAGCGACAACGGGTATTTTTATTTGCACAGTGCTTCCTATTGGTTTTGCTAATAAATCATTGAATAGTATTAATAATTAATGGTAAAAATGTCAATTAAGTAATGACAATATTGGGAGATCCGAAAAAAATTAATAAAGTCTGCCTTGATGACATTAATGATGGCTGATATGTAACTGACAGATGTCGAAATTATTAGTTAGTTTTGATTGTTAATAAATGTTAGACCTCTCGGTGGTGTAACGGACGAGCGTTTGCTTCATGATCGAGAGGTCCCAGGTTGGCATTTGAACCCATGTAGGTTATGTAGGATTCAGTTTAGAAGGTCAATGATCGTAGCAATTGACTTCGATAAGCTTAATTAAATTTAAGGTTGACTTTGTCTGTATTGCAGCATTGCCAACTGCGATATAATAGTATAAGCTATTATAATTCCCTTTTTTCTGGATCTCGCAGTACTATTAGCATCACACTTACTGACAGTTTGTTTCTCATCATCTCCAATATTCCCGATACTGTCATCCTCAGTTACTTCCTTTTTGTTTTGCTCGTCAGTTTGAGGAGTGATAGTAATCTGTCCATGCTTTTTTAAATCTTCGGCAGTTGCAGGTACTAACATCTTTACGCAAGTTACATAATTATTTAATTTAAATTCGTGCTAACTAATATCAAAGAAATCAATAATTTCAAACCTGTTTATCACCAGCTGTTAAGACTCGTACTAACACTGGTATACCGTTTAAGGGTCTTAGGAGAGCAAAAGGAGTTTGGTTAGTTGCTAAGGCATGTTGCATGGCAGCGGTATTAATAGGATCGACAAGAACTCCATTAGTGTATCTAAAAAGCAGGAAAGTAAAAGGAAGGATTTATATGAAGTGGAGTAGTAGGCTAACTTAATGCGAGTGGATGCCATGGTTGGGGTACTAGGATCAAGGTTTTGAACACCGTGTTGGTATTGTTCGTGATTCCTTAGTCCCATTCGTTTTTGGAAATCTTTACCACAGATCTGACAGATGTAACGTGGTTTATCAGCACGTTGGTGTGCCTATTTATGGATGTAAATTAATTATAGTCGAGAAGTTTTCAGTCATCATTTAATCCTTGAGCTTACCTTTACTTTGTGGCACATTAAATTGGACATCTGATTAAATCCTTTTGTGCAGATATCACATTTATAGGGTCTTTCATTGGTATGAGTAAATATGTGATTCCTTAAATTACCTTAAAAAATTTAAATAACGATTAATCTTTTGTGGATGTAACGATATGAAAATTAGATTACCTTTCTGATGAAAAGCCTTGTTACACAAATGACACCGGTGCGGTTTAAGGCCAGTATGAGTCTTACGATGAGAGATTAAAGTAGATACTCGGTTGAATGTCTTATGGCATATTTCACAAACATAGGGACGTTCTGCTGAATGAATTGCACGATGTTGAGATAAGGTTGACATTTGCCTGAAAGCTTAAAAAAAAAGACTTTTATTTTTTGATATCGAATGAACCCGAATATAATTTGTATTCATAATGATTAGTATTAGAAGGGTAAAGCAAAACCTGTACAAAAATCAGTAGTCAATTTGTAAGTCTTGTTAAATCTCAGTTAAGTGTAGGTTTTAAATTATTCATCCTAAGATTCTATGTATTTAAGGTTTTCTATGTATTTTTTTTAGGTATTACTTGTATAAGCTTTTAATTTGCTGTTAAACAGTACCTTTACCACAAATGTTGCACTGAAACTTCCTCTCATCAGTATGCGTGGGGAGATGTCTCATTAAAGTATACTGATGACCAAATTCCTTAGCACCTAGAGTAAGATAATTAAAAAGTTAGGTTCTAACTTGAGCAAAGTTCATGTAATTATTTAAGCCTCAAGTAAAAGTTTTACAATTAAAAACAAAAAGTTAAATTAATTCTTTGTATATCGAACGAAAAGTTATATTGGCAGTAGAATTAAAATTAAAAATTATGTTGCCTTTTGTTTTAATTTTAATTTTCAATTTAAAAACTTTATAACAAGTTATTATGATATCTAAAATTGTACTTTTACTTGCTCAACTTACATATTCCGCACTCCCAAATTTTGCTATGCTTTCCATCTTGTAGTTTATACTTAATAAAATGAGCGGAGTTGTCATTCTTAGCAACCTCATATTTACAGATCTGTCCAAGATCAATTGGAAACTTAGTGAAATTTTCAGATGTAAGAAGCTGATTGACTTGTCCTTCATCGAAGGCATGCATATTAAAAGCTGTGCTGTCGCTGATGGGTTCAGGATTATTCACTATATCATCAACAATTTGAAAATTGTTTGCATTGTTGGAAAATTCTTCCATTTCTGCTGGGGTGAACAGCAAAATATCATCTTCATGTACCACTTCCTCTTTGATATTTGTACTATAATGAGAAACACACAATATTTATTGGTGTTAAATGAAAAGTGGCATTTAGCCTTTCTTGCGTTGAGAAATGTGTAAGTTTTTTTGTCAAGAAGAACATTGTACCTACTTAAATTACATAAGCAAAGTATGCGATTCAAAGTGGTAATTTAGGGATGCTCAATGATATCGATTACCAACTCATTTAAATTTACAAACAAATTATTTCTTTATGCTGAAAGAGTAGGTTTTTATATAGTAAAATTTAAAGTAATACCCCAAAAACATAAAACGAAAATTTCTCCTTATTGCAACATCAACGCCATCTGTGAGAATTAAATTAAATTATTGGCCAAAGTGTGAATTTTAGAAATTTCCGGAAATTTTATAAAGTCCATTAAAAAATTCAATTTAGTGGAATTAGCCACCCTTTATTTGATTTATTAAATATATTCAAAATAACCGTGAGGTTTACAAAAAATTTGCTGTCAAATGTTAGTCAGCGGTGCCATTTCCAATCTTTAAAAAACACATAAATACTTGACTAAAATGTATTAAAAACCTTACCCCAATCCTTCATCCTCTTCGTTCGGTTGTATAGAATTTAAATCTGTAATAATTATGTGGGAGTCCGACATTTTTTTGGTGGAATATTTCGCACTTTTAGTACGTTCACAAACGCGTTGTACACAAATTGGTTACTAACGGCCAAATTTGATGGCGGCGATGCTGTTGCTAACCGAATGTTAGTCATATTTAATACTAAATTAACTTTTTAAAGAAAAAGGGTGACGTTTACTGAATAAAATTGACACTTTAAATGTTAGTCTCATTTTTAAAAACAAAAATATTTCCTGCTCGAATTTTGTTTAACAAAAAACTTTTCAACAAAATTGAAAATTTGAAAATCATTTGAATCCCGTATTTTGTCACATCGGCCATCTTTATCTAAGTATTTGTACAAAAATACGGTAATGCATAAAAATTATTTTTGCCATTTGTTAACCTAATAGCTAGACTGTGCTAATAGTCTGGTTAATTATTTTATAAAAAAATTCCTACAATAATGAACATTTGCTTCGGTAGTACCTAATGATTGTGTCGTGTGATTATTATCATCGGGGCTTTTGCTTTTTGGCTGCTATCATACAGCGTATTCTAATTGTCCGGCTTGGGGGTACCGTAAAAAAATTACACCGTTATTTAAAAAATATTTTATTAACAGCAATTACATAATTTCTTATCGTAATAATTCGTTGATCTTATATTTACGTAACTGAAAAACGACTTTCGTGAAAATAAAGGTAGTAATCTGTATATAATATATTTAGCATTAAGTAAGAATTAATTCCATTAAACTAGGTAAATTAGATGTTTATGACTTTAAATTACATAACTTATTATTTCATTTAATGTATATACAGTTTTAATGTTTTGTAGAAAGCTACATGTTTGAAGAAGATATATTTCATTTTATTAAAACTAATTTATAAAAAATTTGGCATTAGTTATCTTTTTGGGGAAGTTCTAGTTTTTTAAAAATGTTTCTGAAATAAACTGTGCCTTGTTAAAAATAGCCAAGTATTTGGATATAGAGCGAGGTGGTTTTGCTGGGAATTTTTAACTTTTAAACACTTAATGCAATTCTTAAGTTATATTAACTAAAATCTTACATTTTTCGAATTTATTTACAACATTTGGAATTTCGCTTTACAGTTAGACTGTTAGACAAAAGTTAAAACGGAAATTACATACATTAATGGACACCTCATAATGTTTGTTTATCTTAAAATGATTGTCGTTAAATTAAACGAGTAATGATAATATTAACAAGCTTAGATTTTTAGAAGCACAGTAAAATAATAAAGTGTAGATAGATCTACTTACAAGATGCAGTCATGTAGGTACTGTTGTACTGGTTTTTGTGCGTTGATAAATATGAATATGGAGTTTTCATGAAGCTGGTAATTCTTGTGCATTATTTTCTTAATTTTACATCAAAGTTTGAGTTAGAAGTACATTCACCTTTGTGGAGTATTGCAGCTTTCATTATGAAATAAGCATAGATTATGAAAAGGAAGAATTCTTTAAATAAAGATGGACTGGGTTGAAACTTGAAACAAAACAATAACAAAATACTTTTGAGGTGTTATAATTTAACAGCTGAAGTACTAGGCCGGTGATCAGATAAAAGAAAATATTGCGTTTTAAAGTACTTAAAGGGAAGCGATTTTTTTCTGTCGTGAAAAAATGTTTCAGAAAACATTGCCTTTTAAAGTGTATTGAAGAATATTAGTTCAAATATTTACGAAGTTTGCCACAAAAATAATGAGACTGTGCGCGAATCGACAAAGCTGCTGTCTCCCTCTTCACTCGGCAGTTAGAAGAACCCCTGCCGTAGACTCAGTAGAGTTTGTTCAGAGACCAGCGTAAATAGTTGAAAGCATCTTACAGAGGAGGATTACGAGGTTTAAATAGGTAGATACTATCGTAAATTATTTTTACTATGCCGGACTCGAAAAAAATTACAGCCGCCTCAAAATAGAAGAATTCCTTTATAAAATGTTAAAATATTTTGGGGAAACGGTTTAAAGCCGTGCCCGGTAGGGTGTTCATGGCAAGGCTTGCCACTTCTAACTATTCATAATACTTTTATTGCCCGTTGTAATAACTTAAGAAGTCAAGTGGAAATTTCGGACACGAATGAACAGCATATACAAATTTGAACTTGTTATAGTTGCTACGCGATTGTTGAGAGCGTCTGAAGTGAAGTTGTGTTTGTGCGTTACGAAAATGGACCAGTAAAAGTTTAAGCAACGTTGTGCTATCAAATTTTGTGTAAAGCTTGGCGAATCCGCTACTGTGACTTATGAAAGGTTACAATGGGCTTATGGAGAACATTCTCTATCCAGGGCACGTGTTCAGATGGTATAAGGCTTTTTTAGAAGACCGAGAAGAAGTGGAAGACGAATTTCGTGCGGGAAGATCTTCAACCTCCAAAACCGACGACAATTTGAAAAGAGTGAGGACTCTTGTGATGTTAGACCAGTGGTCGCCAAACTTCTTTGAGCGTTGACCCCTTTTCTTGACCTTTTATCGACCCCCTGTATTTTACCATTACGTAATTATAATAGGACAAGCAAAAATGACGCTTATGTGAATTTTTAGATTGTTTATTTTATAGTTACAGTATTTATTGTATGTAAAGGGGTTTTCAATAGTCACGCTCGATCTTTGGCAACTACGCACGACCAAGCCGAGAGTGACAGCTGTAATATTTAAGAGGCTTGTTCAGTTAGTCTTGACATTTAACCATGGAGCGCTACACGATTCAACAACGCTTGGAAATGGTTAAAATTTATCATCAAAATCAGTGCTCTGTTCGCCAAACGTTCCGGGCGCTGCGTCGAATTTATGGAATCCACGGCTGTCCTCCAGAGTCCACAATTCGCCGTCTAATGAATAAGTTGGAAGCAACCCGGTCGTTGGTAGATCACTGAACGCCTGTACATCAACGAAACGCAAGATCGATTGAAAATATTGCTGCCGTCCGGGACAGTGTGCGTGAGAACCCACAACAGTCCATTCCGCGCCGTGCGCAAGAACTTTGCATTTCTCCGACATCAACTTGGCGAATTATGCGTCGGGACTTGTATCTTCACCCGTGTAAAGTGCAATTAACTCAAGAACTGAAGCCCAACGACCATAGACAGCACCATGTATTCGCTGACTGGGCTCTAGAGCAGTTGTAAGCTGATCCTGCTTTTGGGCATAAATTATCTTTAGTGACGAGACTCATTTCTGGTTGCGCGGCTTCATGAACAAACAAAATTGCCGAATTTGGAGCGACAAAAACCCACGGGAGATTCATCAGGTTCCACTCCATTCTGAAAAGGTCACTGAGGCGACATCAACTGGCCACCCAGATCATGTGATATAACGCCATTATATTTTTTTCTGGGGCTAAGTAAAATCTCTAGTCTATGCCGACAAACCACAGACGATTGCCGCCCTAAAGGCCAACATCAGTCGCGTCATTGGTGAAATTTTATGCGAGAATGCCATGGATCCACCCAGCGAAGCCGCGGCGGCCATTTGGCCGATATAATTTTTGAAACATAATTTCATCGAATATGCTTCAAAATAAAAATAAAAGTATGGCGATATCACTTACACAACTTTTTTATTTAATTTCAAAGATCGAGCGCTGAAAATGAAAAACCCTTTATAATATAGTATAATTGGCTTAACGTCAAAGAAGTTTAGTTCATGAATGAATAACGATTGAATTATAGTATGTATGTTGGTGCATTTTAAAACATTAACGCTTACTTGTATGTCGCAAAAATTAGGCTGGGGTCGAATACGTGTAAGTATAAGTAAATAAGTAACCGCGCACGTGTTGCAATCTCGCTCCCGCCGCGCTGGCCGGGCGGGAGCCACCGACATCCGTTTATTGGTAAATATGTCATTTTGGCCCACTTGATTGGCCTCTGTAACTATTTTCATGACCTTGCTCCATCTTACAGGTCCTATTAATGTCACTGTCCCACGATTTACTCTTAATTGCGTTGTCATTCAGGATGGAGGTAATCCAAGTTAACCGAATTAAATATTACCCTACAATGATGTCTACATTTTTTTATCGATCCCTAACAATGTTGTATCGACCCTTGGGGGTCAATATCGACAACTTTGTTAGACCGTCAATTGACGTTCAAAATAATCAGTAGTGAGTTAAATTTGAACGGTTTTACCGTCCATCAGATTTTAACACAGGATTTGGGCACGAGAAAAATGTGCACCAAGATGGTTCCAAAGAACCTCACTGCTGAGCAGAAGGCCAATCGGAGGGATGTGTGTTGTGATCCTTTGTACCGCCTTGAGAAGGAGTCAGAATTCTTCAACCGCGTGTTCACAGGTGAAGAATCATGGATTTTTGAGTACGATCGCGAAACGAAACGCCAAAGTCGAGAGTGACACACTGCAAACTCTCTCTGTCCCAAGAAAGCGAGTACGAGCAAATCAAATTAATGCTAATTTGTTTTTTTGACAGTCAGGAGATCGTCCCCAAGGAATTTGTGCCGGTAGGACAAACTGTCAATCAAACTTTTTATCGGAAAGTCCTTGAAAGGGACAGGAAGAGGGTGCCATTTTGGTAATTTGGATAATAAGCAGGTGACTGTAATCGACGAGTTGAAAGGCATTCCAGCAAAAGCCTTCTAGGACTGGAAAAAACGCCTCCATCGGTGTAGCTGCCCAAGGAAACTACTTTGAAGGGGTACACCTTGATTTGTAAAAAGAATAAAATTCATGCTTAAAAGAAAATCGGTCTCATTATTTTTCTGCCAAACCTCGTATGTTAATCTCAAAGAGTGTCTACAAAATCGTTTCCTATCAGATATGAAAAAACTGCAATACAGCTCTAATGAATATAATTTGGACTCTAACGACAATCAATTAATCACGACTTAAGTAATGGCTTTAATATAAAGCGATTTCAAATTTGCTTAATTACATTTGCACATGAACACGATTTTTTCAACACTTTTACGTTATGAAAACGTAGGACTATAGAATATTTATTAGTACGTATATGGGGCTGGTTATCTCTTAAAAGACAAATATTCACGACTCTTTTTAACGTTGTTAGGTAGATAATTAACGGAACTGCTATATTGCGGTGCTGATTTTTGATATTTAAATTATTTTTAAGTAAGTAAATGTATAAACTGAACTAAGTAGGAGTGTATGTAGTGTTTACTATAAAGAAAAAAATATCAAAAATCGGCAACGCATTTACAGAAAATACACCCTTCTTTATAGAAAATATATAAATTTTATACCCTTTTAAAAACAGTCAACTTAATTTGAAGTAACTCACACTAAGTAGTAAACCTAAGTATATTTACTAAAATCATTAACAGTGATATAAGATATTGATTTATAATTACAGCCTGAACTTGTTTGGCTTCATTATTTTCTTTTATGGTGGTAGTAAGTGCCTTTTCCCTTTCTCTGAATAAGTTCTTAGCGAGCATCCTCATTTTTGTGATTTTATCATCGTAGATGGCATTTGATGTGTTTGTTGGCACGTTTACATTGCAGTAGTTTTGATCGCAGCACGAGACGCACATCTGAAAAAGAAATTATTTAGTAACCCTTTTTGTAATCTTACTGATATTCTTAGGAATTGTAAACATTCAGAAAAGCGAAGGTCCAACATTAGCATCCTGAGGCGCATGGGCGTTTTATTTAGCACAGATTTTATCCTTTAGAAACCGTAATTCTTTATAAATATTTAAATTTATTAAACTAGGACTAGTTCAGTAAAGGGAGTAAAAATTGCCTAACTTGAAATTTATTCATTTTTGTCTTCGTTGATATTGGGTCACTCACGGTAAGTAATCGCATTACATTAATATAATACCAGCAGCAAGCAAACTTACTATACTGACAGTCGTTGTTTTGACGGTGAATATTTCGGTGTTGGTGTGCGAGGTTGAGTGGGTGAGTTGAGGTAATTTTTTTTATTAAGATTTTTACTTTTTACAGGTTTGGAAGTTTTGAATTTTTTATAGTGCAAAGCTACTGCTTCAAAAAATATTTTTATTTTCAGTGGTACATTTCCAATAAATATATAAATCACTAGATCTACCAAACTTATTATAAATTAACAGATAACTAAATACAGTAATCCTCCGACTTACGTAATACGCGACTTACAAAATTCGCAGTTACGTAATAAATATTTCAGTTTGTTTTTATATTCTTTTATATATTTTTCATACTTTTATGGTTTATATTCAAGTAAATCCTCCTGCATGATGTTTCATTTATAAAATAATGCATACTGTGTAAATAATTTAGGTAGTACATTACATTGTATGTAATAATACTAAATATTGCAGTTTCTTACGAAGCGATTTACAAATTCGACTTACGTAAAGTTCCAGTTACGTAAAACGTAAAACGTATTACTTACGTAACTCGGGGGATTACTGTAATTATATTAATAAAAGAAAAAAGTATAATCATCAGGCTACACTACAACTTATTGTTTATGTTTCATCCGTATTAGGGCCAGTTAGTTAGTTTAAAAATAGAGGATATAAACTAAGTATATTGTAACATAATAACTATAAAAGGAACTTTTTTTATATTGGTAAATTCTGAAATAATTCTAACATCCTAAAGTAAAGAATTAAAAAAAACAGGATAAAAACCGTAAATTCACTCTCCTTGAACTGGTTTAGATTAAACAAATCATCAATTTTAATTTCTGATTAATTCATAAGCGGCAAAATACAAAAAATTTGAATATTACTTAACCGTTTGTATTTAAATTTCGAAAAGAAACAATGTAAATTAATAATTTAAAGCATAGTAAGGTTGTAATTTTTTGAGCCCAGGACCTATTCGAAATAATTTGAATATGCAAATAAAAAAATTCTTAAAATAGATAGAAGAGGGGGGGGGGCATAGAGGAAAAAGAGAGAGAAATGTATTGTTCCAGACGTTTCTTTCACTGAAGAAGATAAAATCTATTAAAAAGGGGGTATTTCGTTCGTAAGAACTTGAGAAACTCTAAGTACCTGAAACCTGAAAATTAAAAACCTATCGGAGAAGTATGTTTTCTATCCGGGCTCCTAAAAAATAGCTAAATTTTGAACCGACAATTATACATATTTTTTAAAATTTACAATTCCGAAGGCATTCCGCTTTATTACATATATATTGTTATGCTCTTCCACTTAAAAGAATTACATACAATTTTTAATTATTCTTCCGGCTAGCTCAATAATAAGATTTAATTAATTTCTTTCAGAATCTCCTAAATCAAGGTCTTTAAAGGGTTCCCTTTGACGAATTTCAAAATTTATAAAAATTCACCAAGATAAAATTTTAAAAAATATAACACCTTTCAAAATTATGATAAACTTTTACAAAGAAATAACAATAAATAATTCTACTAACAAACTAAACAATTTTCTAAAAATTAAAAATATAAACTACCTTTTTTTTTTTTAAAAAACAACTTGAACAAACAACACTCCCTGGCTTGACTTCTAATGTATCCAACTGTTGAACCAACCTTTTCACAATGAAAGACTTTCCCCTTTGACTCCAACTCCACCAACCTGACTGCAACTCCACCAACCTTACTGCAACTTCACCAATAACACAATTTCCTTCTTTCGATTTTATTTATATTTGTGTAATATCCAAATTTTTATATAAACTTCTTCAAAAATAATAATTTTTATTCCAAATAAACTTTTATTAAATTAAAATTCCAAATTATTTTGATATAATATAACTTCTTTTCAATCTTTATTTGTTTACAATTTGTTTTCAGAATATTCTTTTGGTACTTTAATACTGTTTGTTTTTTATTTGTTACCCTAGTTTCTTAAATTTTAACACTCTACAAAATTATTTTTATGACATATTTACAAAATTACTATCTAGATTCTATCCTACTTATTTACAATATTCATTTTCTAACTTATAACTATTTACAATTTTATTTACACTAAATTTTCATACTTTCAAAAGGTGTTCATTCACTTTATCCAAATTCAATTAAAACAATATCACCTCAATATATATAAATATAAAATAAATAAATCAAGGGTCGAGTATTCCTTCACAGATTCACGACTTTCAGTAAATAGAAGGGTAAATGCTGTTCCAACCGTTGGGAGTCGAAAACTAAACAAGATTCTGCACAGTTGAAACAAGGATTCAT
The DNA here is from genome assembly GCA_963082815.1 of Melanotus villosus. NCBI lineage: Eukaryota > Metazoa > Arthropoda > Insecta > Coleoptera > Elateridae > Melanotus > Melanotus villosus. The sequence continues at coordinate 36,491,092 of OY720426.1, read as the reverse complement.
CACGCCAATTTAAATAAATCTCTGTGGCATAGAAACCCTCTAGTTAACAAAGCGCTGTCATAGTGAAAACTGAAAACGGATTGAAATTTCAGGCAGGTCGCCTTTAGTACGTGGACAATTGCCCGGAAAAACCTTTACTGTATTCAGTTATCTGTCTACCGAGTTTCATTACGGTGCTACAAAGAGTTTCAAAGGGCTTTTGCTGTTATATTTAGCAGGTTGGTTATAAATGAGAAAAACTCGATTTTTAGGTAAAAACTTGCAGAATCTTGCCTGTGTTGTTTGTAGATATAAAAACACAATTTTGGAATATTAAATAGCGTATTACGTACTAAGGGTTGTAAGTACTAAGTACAACTTTTAAAAAACCTAGGCGAAACATTCGAGTCAATAAAATGCATTTATCTACAACTATGAAATAATAGACGTATTATGTATTTACTTCCAAGTATATAAAGCTGCTCATATTATACTTCTCATAAGACACTAGTGGAATATGAACCATATTCCACGGCGGCAATTTTTTTTAATAAGTAGGTCGGGTATGTTGTCAAATGACATTAACGTCAAATTAATAAAAGTGATTTGTGCAGTTATGAAGTGCAAGTCTGCAATTATGGATACTGAAAATGACATACGTTATGGGATTATCAAATTTAGAAAAATACACCGGACATTGTTTGTGAAGATTCTCAGCTACATTGTGTGCTGATGGAGGAGTAACCATGACAAATTTGAAATGCCACTACTAAACCTGTAAATTTTACTAAAATCATAACTTCAATAAATTAGTTACCTACCTTTATTATCAAAAATTATAAATAAATATGTCGTAGTTGTAGATGATTACAATACTCACCTGTCGGCTCGTATTGTAAACTTCATCCTCGTGTAATATAGCCTACATTATATGCTCGTTAAATAAAATACTATTATCCACGACTACTTAATAATCTGTCAATTATTCATGTGTTTGGTCACTCATATTGCTATCCATTATACACTGACAGCAGTGTATAATGATTATTCAAGGTGTCATGGTAACATCATTGTCTATCTTTGAATATAAAGCTAACAGGAATGAGCATATACAAAATATACGTGAGACCAAGATAGATGATGCAAATGGCAGCTGAATGTTTCCGGTATGTCAGTGGCGTACCTTTTAGAATGAATACGGGATACGTAAACCTTTGAATATAAAATATTCAAAGACGTAAACTGACAAAAAATACTGACGGTTAAAACAGTTTTTTAAATACATATATATTTTGCAAAGTGCTAATCTATACCTATAAAATATGTATGTGACGCCTATAATATTCACTCGTGACCTTTCTTTGACATTGAAATTATAACATCGAATTGTTCTTAAATATTATTCGTAATGAACGTAGTTGCATTAAATGAAGGTAAATACTTACTTATGGAAAGATATTCCTAAATTTTTATTTGTCCTTGTTGGAGAAAACCACAAACAGCATAACTAACCTATTATTTGTCAGCTGTCAGTCTCAAAACTATGACTACAAATGGGTCATACATAGATTCTCAAAACGGCGACTTCCGTCGCACTTTTTGTGTAGCTACTAGAGAGATACCCTCATTCCTGTAGTTTTATATTCAAAGGTTGTAGTTAGTGTTATGTGGGTTATCAAACACAAATAAGAGAAAAGATTGTACTTGCACTAATTTATTAAACACACTTTAAATTGATTATATATAATTACGAATACACGAATACAGAATAAAATAATTAGTAACAGGTTTAAAATGACGAGTATTGAGACGGACAGAGCCTTCGGCTACTTTTCTACACCTTCCGGGCACGAATCACACCCAAAGTGGCTGTGCTTTGATATTTATACAAAATACAAAACGTGACATAAGCTTGCGGTTTTGGTTGTTTTAAGACCAAACTCTTTGTGACAAAGTTACAATGGTTTTAGCCAAAATAATGATATCATGCAGCGAGAACAAAGAAATTACTCAAAAGTGATCTAATTACATATACAGATTGGAATTTCCGTAACACATAAAATGTTGCACTTGTTGGAAGTCTTTCTGATTTTGCTTGCATTAAACTAATTTAAATTGATTCTAACACATTACTTAACATTAGATATTTTGCTGCCTAGGTAACAGAATGACATCTCTTGCTCGATTGAGATGTTGTCGATTGCAAGTTTGCATCGCATAGGATCTTTCAATATAGTCATTGCCTTTGTTTTTGTTTTTGAAATGTCCATATTATATTTTTCAGCCGTGGTTTGACCTTTGCAGGTCGTGTTCTGATTCGGCTATTAGGGCTGCGTCGTCTGCATAGGTTTTGGTGTTTGTTGTTTGTGTGTTTGTTTTGCAATAAGTGTGTGTTTTTAAACATGAAATATTCAAAAACAAAAGGAAAGGAAAAGGAATGATAAGTTTTCGAAAAGGCAAACGGAATGGTGCAAATCGACATTTCTAAATGCGAATATGATAATCTTACAAGCGCTGAAATTAAAACAATGTTTAAAATTCTATTTTATGAAATACTAGATCACGTGGTAATGGAAATGGAAGTAAGGTTTCAAGATTGTGATAAATTACAATTTGTGTCTCTGGCTGATACAACAAAATTTGAACAAAATTTCCCTCTAAAGCTTTTGAAAGTTTAATCCAATTTTATTGAAAATTATTTCCTAGAAATCAGCGTCTAACAAACGAATTACATCTTCTGTATGCCAATGAAAAGTACAGAACTATACCACTACAAGAATTACTCAAAAATCTCAATGAGGATAACAAAATTCTTACTGAAGCTTATAAGCTGTTTTGCCTTATACTAACTATTTCATCGACAAGTGCATCAGTTGAAAGAACTTTTTCTTGCCTTAAACGGATAAAAACATACCTAAGGAATACGATATCTCACGATAGACTCTCCTCTTCGAATTTATGTAACAATTTAATGTGTTTTTAATAGCCAAATATGTGAGAATTTAGTTTCTAAGAAAAGCACGTTTTGTTGAGTCTAAATAAGCAGCGGCGTTGGTGACGAATTCACGAGTAATTAAAATAGGCAGACATCGTACGGGATTTGTTCTGACAAGACGTTCACTTTACTTTTTATTCTAATTATTGTATTTGCGTTTTCATAATTAAACTTCTTTCATCAAACATTAGACTTTTATTGCCCACAGAATTATAACACAAGTACGAGTATTTTAGGTCATAACAGTGTAATATTTCTTTTTTGTGTATCTATTGCCATATCTCAAAAACGAATTGAGCTATCGACGTGAACTTTTTTTTGTTATAAAACACACACTTAAGCGCTTTTCCCTATGCATAGGATTGTTAATAAAAAAATTTTGAGCATGCTAAAAACGTAGATAACTTTGAAAGTTCAGAAAATACGCAGTCAAATTTTCACTAAGCTACAAACTTTTTTGTTTTTGTAAATTTTGTATAACATGCTGCGAAGAAAATAAAGCCAAAAGATGAAAAATGTTTTTGATAGCATAATTTGTATTGTGTCTTTTATAGTTAAGGTACAGTGATTTTTTTAGAGCGCGCGAATTTCAGAAATTAAGTTTCGATACGGCCCGCCCGCGACGTCCACTAAAGGTGAGTTAGGCTCCGGCCGGCCCACATTTTGTCATTATTAGCAATAGTTTGCTTTTTATGAATTTTAAAATTCTAGTAACACTTTTGGTACTTGTTTTTCAAATTCCGTTTGGTTAATGTCATGAGGAGCGGGAAAATCTTTCCGCGGAGATCGAAAATCCCGCATATGTTTTTTTAAAATTAAAGCTGCTTGGTGCAAAATTTTTGTATTCACTTTGAGCAATTTGTTCCGCAGTATTATCAGTTTCAGACACAAAAGAATTACTTGAATCTGATACAAGTGTAAGGAAATTTTACAAGAAACTCATATTCGTATTATGAACAGATAGAAACTGTTTAAATATGTATTTTCTTGTGTTGATTTAGTTTAATAGCTATTTATGGTACAAGTGAATAAAGAGAAATTTTATCCATGAAAGGAAAAGTTTAGCCCACGAGGCGCAGCCGAGTGAGCTAATTTCCTTGAGGGAATAAAGAGAAATGTTACACACGAAAGGAAAAGTTCAGCTCACGAGGCGCAGCCGATTGAGCTAATTTCCTTGAGTGGATAAAATGTCTTTATTAAACAATACCTAGCAACCTACATTTAAAGGCACCATGATTTTCATTCTAAAATTCATGTCGTCAAGGAAGTGTGGATCAAATGTTTATAGAAACAGTGTCGTCAAGGAAAGTGTGGATAAAATGTTTATAGCAACACTTTATCCACCATTCACGTTAAAATGTTGCTTTGATAACTAGATTTGACACATTAAAATGCCACTTTATGTGTAGGAATTGGAAAAAAAATATTAATTTGCTCTCAGAGGTGTGACATTTCCATAATTTCTAAGTCGTAAGTGAAGTAAGTTTATATGTTTTATATATTATATATGGCATTATCATTTCCAATGTATCCGATGGTTGCAAGGATTGCAAAATCTGTGAATTTTTTCTTTGTGAATTTCCCTGTAGAACTTCTTATTATTTTTGGATCTATGGTAATTTCCGGTCTGAATTACTTCTGCATTCAGACATTCTCTCTTCTTCACGTTACACACCTATTTTGCATTGTTTTTGTTATCATCATACTTATTTTTATTTTCCTCGCCATTCTTGCACAACCATTTCAACCTCATCCTATTTTTCTTTTCTATAGGTGCTCTGCATGAGTAATCAAACCACCCTTTTGCATTTTCTTTGAATTTATTAGGAATCACTTCTTGTGCCGAGTTCCCTATAATAGTTTCTAAATTTAAGAAAGAAAGCTCAACAGGCAATCACCCTCTCAGGGTGGTAATGCCACTAAATAATAATAACAATACCACCTACTGATGATTTAGATTTGTGCTCGATGCCATTTTTTCCCTCTTGGTTGTCTTGATTTACTAATAAAATTTTAAATTAAACATTTAGTTTGTGTATAGTTGCAAAGAGAAGAAAGTGCGTTTCAACATAGTCAACTACCGTTTATATTTAAAAAATGATAACAGTTATCCAAAAACCATTTCGCCTACATTACTCTACGTAAAAAGTTGTTCAAAAAGTGTTTATCTAATTCTAAAAATAAATGAAATAGGTAATAGAAAAAGCGATTTTTTCGTTTTTCGCCAATACATTTTTAATCGTATTCAAATTTCTTGACATCATTGAATTACTCATCAAAAACTGCACTAGTTTTCCTATTTGACCGTTTCTCGATTTTTACAATTAACAAAGTTACCTAGATACCGAGTGGTGCATTGCCTCACTCACCATAGGAATTTCAATGGTAAATTTTTAATTTCTAAATATTTGCTTCCCAATTCTTTTAGACCAAAAGTGCAGATATGTTTTTTTGCGGAGAAAAAAATACTCCATCCACTGATTAGATGCTATTTTGCAGTTTTTCAATGTAGGGTTTACAAAATAGGGAACCCTGTATATTGCTTATTAACGTCTGAAAAAATGCCTTCTCAGCTATTATGTTATACCATGAGATCAAAAAAAAGATGATTCTGAGCAGGCCTTGACTAGTACAACACGATTGGTTACACTGGTTCTAGAATGCCTATGAATTATAATGTGACAGCGACATTTCAAATGTAAGTCAGTTTTGCAATCTTGTTTCCAGAATGATTTAAGTTTATCGTTGTAATACTAGTGAAGGATCACATTTTGAACACCTACTCTAACATGTATTCATCTTAGTTTTCAGTTTGTTCCCTAAATAAATACTGTTTTGTGTTTTAATTTATTTGTCATTTATTAACCTCTAACTTACTGCCACATTTTGAAATCAGTCTTGCCAATCGTGTTGTACTAGTCAAGGCCTGCTCAGAATCATCTTTTTTTCGATCTCATGGTACTATACTATACAGCCTGTATATTGGCATAAAAATATGTTTAAAAATAAGAATTTAATTAAAATACGAAAATGAGAATACCAATAAGATAATAGGTTAAAATAAGAAATAAGAACTACAGTTGGACACAAAGATCTGTGCGGGTGATTAAGCGATGCGCGGTAGCAAACTCATAGGGTGGGGAGCTCATTCTAATTACTTTGCTTTCTAGAGCGTAAGATATGTATAGCGCGTGTCTACTTATTTCGTATTGGTATTCTACCTTGCTGTTCTACGTTTTGTTTTTGTAAAAAGTGGATTTTCAAAGCAAAGTTAAAAATAAAGTTCTACGTGGTCAAAGCCGTGAAATTATAAATGCCGTCTTACAGTTTATGCAAGAGGAATGTGAGGCTGGTGAACCGATTATTTCTCTTACAAAGGTTCAAGAATTAATAACGAAATATATTTTAGAAGAAAACATCTTCATCTTTGAGTTATATTTGTGACTGGAAGGGTTTGTAAATGAGAAAAGGCAATATTGCTATATGAGGGTGTTTTGAAAAGTCTAACTTCCTTCGCGATAACTTTATTAATAGATAAGATATACAAATGAGGTATATATTTCCTATAAGCTTGGAATGTCCTCTATCAAGAGGTGTTACTGCCTTTCTACGCAATCACCATACGCACGCCAACTGAATAAGTTTCTTCATCGCGTTGGAGAAGAAATCAGGCGTCTGCTGCCGTTATCAGTGACGCACAGATGTTGCACCTCCTCATCATTAGTGTAACGCTGTCCCTGCAGGTTTTCCTTCAGCTTTAGAAAAAAGAAAAAATCGGAAGGGGTGAGATCCGGGCTATAGGAGGGTGTGGTAAAACGTACCAAAATTTAAGGCGCTGTAGTGCTTCATGCGTTTGTCGACTGCAATGAGGGTGTGAATTGTTATGTTGAAGAATTACTTCTGTACCAGGTCTAACTCGAGCTCAGAGTTTTTACATATTGGCTAGAGTTGACAGTGTCGCCTTGTTTCAAAAATTAAATGTAGGCTATACCGCTCCAGTCCCAAAAGACGTCCATTAGTACTTTTCTTGCCTAAGCGAAGGTTTATAGTTTTTTCGGGTTAGAAGAGCCTCTATGCCTATACTTCACCGATTGCCGCCTGGTCTCCGAGTTATAATGGTGTGCCCGGAACTGGTCACCAGTGACAATTTGGCGGAGAAAGACATCACCTTTCTGTTCATATTGAGCCAATTCATTTTAGGAGTCAACACTTTCCTGTAGCCAAGCAAAGCATGAATGATGTGGTGGACTCGTTCAACACAAATACCAACAGTTTCAGCGATATCTTTCACGCGGCGATTAGCACGAATCAGTTCATATACTTTCGCTTGATGTTTTTTTATCCGTGGTTGTCAAGAGCCGACCACTTCGAGCCTGATCATGTAGATTTGCTGGGGAAGGATTTTTTCCTTTCACACTTCTTGCCCACCGCCTAACAGTAGGTACTGACATCCACATAGGCGTTGCTATAGGCAACGGCGCAGAATTTAAAAAGAGTTTTTTATAGACCCTTTTTGTTATACTGAAATTATAAAATAAAATGAATAGAAGCCGCGCCCACTGCCATTAAATGACAGCTTGTTTGTTCAAAATATTAATTATTATTATAAATGATTCATATTAATTTATATGCATGGTTGAAAATAAAATAGTATACAAATCTTGGCGAAAAGTTTCATTACTGTCTCGAGATATAGTAAACCTCGACGCTTCGCGCCTCTATACAAAAAATGCGACGGAAGTCGCCATTTTGAGAATCTATATATGACCCATTTGTAGTCATAGTTTTGAGACTGACAGCTGACAAATAATAGGTTAGTTGTGCTGTTTGTGGTTTTTCTTCAACAAGGACAAATAAAAATTTAGGAATAACTTTCCAGAAGTAAGTATTTACGTTCATTTAATGCAACTACGTTCATTACGCATAATATTTAAGAACAATTCGATGTTATAATTTCAATGTCAAAGAAAGGTCACGAGTGAATATTATAGGCGTCACATACATATTTTATATAGATTAGCACTTTGCAAAATATATATTTAAAAAACTGTTTTAACCGCCAGGATTATAATATTTGTTTTCTTGCAGCTTCTAATTTTTGTTCATTCATACTTTTACTACATTTTTTGTCGGTTTACGTCTTTGAATATTTTATATTCCAAGGTTTTTTTTTTAAATATCGTGTATTGTCAGATCAACATACAGGTGTTATACATGACATTGAGGATCTAGCTAGTAAATGACAAGAATAAATAATGACAAGACTATATTAACGTCTCAGATGGATCAATTGAATTTATAATTTTTTAAATTATTGTTAGGGATTAGCTTAATCACTATCATCTTCTGAAACTATAAGATCTTGCAGCATTGTTCTTTTTAATCTGGTATGTATGTTTTTATGGCAGAGGTTAAAAAACACTGCACCATCGCACGCACTTGCATTTATAAAGAAGATTTTTGCACATTTTAGCATAAAGTCTTGGATTGTCGATACACCCAATTCGAAGTGGAGTTGATCGTTACGGATATACCAAGGAGCGTTTACAGCAGTTCGAAGAATCTTGTTTTGAAATCGCTGCAATTTCTGCATATTGGTTTTAGATGTGTTAAGTCAGACCGGGCTAGCATAGAGTATTAATGGTCGCAGTAGGGTCTTGTATAACAGCAGTTCATTTTTTCATCAATATTTCACTTCCTTTTTATATTTCCTATCTCAAGTGTTTCCCTCCCAATTTTTCTTTATTAAATTAGGTTTTAGTGGCATTCCACTGATATGTATTGTTCTTGGTATGTATTTTAAGTTCTTAATTGAGGTTTCGATTTTTAAGTATTTTTTTATTGCTCCTCCTGTGTTCGCTGTTATTAGTCTATATATGTCTATTATATTTTTATATGCTGCAGGTTTGGTTACCATTTTTTGTTTTCATGTAAGTCTTTCGTGTATGCCGTGTAGCCTTTTAAAACCTTGCCATCTCTTCTTTGCAACGGCGATAAGTATATCTTTCGTCTAGATTTTGGTGTTTCTAAACTCTATTTGCAATTATTAGGTCATTCAAAAATATCTATGACCATGCCACAATGACAGTTAGAATAGATGAAGATACGGTAACTGACGAAATTAGTATACAAAGAGGTGTCAGACAGGGAGACACAATATCCCCTAAACTGTTTACCGCAGCACTTGAGGACATCTTTAAACAACTGAAATGGAACGAAATGGGGATAAACGTAGATGGAAAATACATAAATCATCTCCGATTCGCAGATGATATAGTCATTATCAGCGACAACCAAACTAATCTAGAACGTATGTTATCAGAATTAAATAGCAGATCACTAGAAGCGGGATTAAATATGAACTACCACAAAACCAAAATCATGTCACCAGAACCAACTCATATTGCCATCGATAATATTCAAATAGAATATGTGACAGAATATATATATCTAGGACATATCATTAAACTGGGCAAAGCTAACCAAACGGCTGAAATAACTAGAAGATTACGACAAGGATGGACAGCGTTTGGCAAATTGTCGTATATTCTGAAAAGCGAAATACCAAATAACCTAAAAAAGCAAGTATATGACAAATGCATTTTACCGGTAATAACTTATGGCATGGAGACAATGGCTTTAACGAAAAAATCCATGAAACGGTTAAGAACAGCTCAGCATGCCATGGAAAGAAATATGCTTGGCTTGAGGCTTAGAGACAGAATTAGAAACGTCGAAATCCGCCGTCGAACAAAACTTATAGACGTCAGTAGAAGAGTAGCGGAACTTAAATGGAACTGGGTGGGGCATGTAGCCAGACAACCTGACGAACGATGGACAAACAGAACCACAATATGGAGACCAAGAAGTTCAAGAAGAAGTATTGGCCGGCCACAAAAACGTTGGCTGGACGACATAAAAGAAGTGGCAACAAGAAACTGGCTACAAACAGCAAAGAACCGTGAAGAATGGAAAAGATTAAGGGAGACCTACGTCCAGAAGTGGACAGAGAAGGGTTGACGAAGAAGAAGAAGGTCATTCGTATTGCGCAATTCGATTGTTTTTCTCTTGTTTTTGTTTGTTTCCTTTTCCCCATATTGATCTCCATGCACTCCAATTCTCTTTTCCTATCATTCTATCATTTCCCATTTGTGAATTCCATTTGCCTAACCTTCATTTATTAAAATAAATCCCTACCAAATTTTCTAACAATTACATGTAAATATATGTGCCCAAGTTTCGAGTACTTTTGGTTTTATTACTTGCTTATGCTTTATTGCTCTGTAATACAAAGTTTGACAACTTTATTTTTCTTCGGTAGATAAATTAAACCTCATTTATCCTAAGTAAAACTTTATATGAGTTTTGTTTACGTTTTAATTGTTTTACGAGTTAATTTCTAGCGGTTTAGAGAAGATTAAACTAAATAAGTAAATTATATCGGAGCATGTTTTGATAATTATTGGTTAACAAAATCTACATTGTTTCTTTAAGTTTTATTTAATAATATATTCAAAATTTGGGTTCAGAAATTGGCAAATTGAAATGTTTATCTTGAAAAATAACAGAAAAGATTTATTGATTTAATTTGTTTGTTTATCTATTCATTAATTAAGTCATTTATTTGCTTATTGGTGTAATTACCTACAATAATAATATATAATAATTTTTAGTCTATTTCTTATTTTATTTAGTTAGGTACTTATTTTGTTTTCGGCCTGTGAGTTAATAAGGTGCTATTGGTTTAGATTTTAGTCAAATCTGAAGAAGAAGACAAAAAGTTTCTTCATTTCTGTAACCTATTTAATAGCAGTTAAACATGTATCTTTAAATAATAGTATACTGTGCAATAATTGCAGAAAAGCCCATATTTATCATAAGAGTGAAATAATAGTTATTTATTTTTTTCTATAGCATTTATTTTAAAGGAAAAAAATTATAAAATAAATTTTATTTGACATTTATTTGACATTGACGTTTAAACAATTACAAGTCGAGTCACGTTTTAAAATGTCATTAGTATGGGCGTTTTAGAGTTAAAAACAAAAAATAAAGTCCTTTATCTACCCTTTCTGTTAAAATAGTACTTTATCTACCCTTGCTGTTAAAGTGCTACTTTATCTACTTTTATTAATAGATAAAGTAGCACTTTAACAGCTGCTATAGAAAAAATAAATTTTTCTGCGCGACTGCACGCTATAGTTTTACTGCAATTACACCTTTGCCTGAAATTTTATATAGAGTGAGCAAAAAGTAACTGATTCGCAGCAGTTTTTTCTGGGAAAAACAGTATGATAATGATATTGAATAATCTGGTTGATATACGGTGTAAATTAGACCGGACAAAGAAGTTTGTTTTCAAGGCTACTACGAATGGGTTGTCTTTTAATCGCCCTATACTTTACAATAACTATTAATAAATAAATGGACATTTCAGGAATATTCCAAAACAATTGAGAATTCGCTTTTTAGCGCATGCGTAGTATGAAAAATAATGTCTTAAGTGGCTATATGTATGTGCAATCTGGGAAATGATCTTTTTCAGATCTGATAATAGAAAGTTAACATAGTTTTTTTTTTGTTTCAGTTAGTTTTCCAACAGAAGCCAGAAGATTTAATTCAAAGCTTCGAACATGGAGCCTTTTACAGAATTAAATGTAACGGCCGAAGTAACACAAACACGTTAGTATTATCAATATTAAATTATACGAAGTAATAATTTAGCTCGTAATCAGTTTTCTTTTTAATTAGTTTAACTGAAATTCAAAATTTGCGATAACTAACTTTGAATGCTGATTAAGTTTAGTGTTTTTTAAGCAATAATTCTTATCCCTTAATTCTTAACTTTATATCGTTGACTAATATTTTAATTATTTTTTAAATTTTAATCATAGGTAATCGAAATATATTAATTAGCTAATTACATACGTACATAATTTACGTCACACCAACAAAACAACTCGTTGTACAAGTATGTATTTATTAGAGAAATAAAACTTCAACTTATTTAAATATAGGTCAAATTAATAATGACAGACTATTTATTAAATTAAAGAAAACGAAAACGCAGCCACACGTAAAAAATTGAAAAAATTTAATGAGATATTTTCAAGGTTTTTTAAAATTGCTAAGTTATAATTAACCTGTGCGACAATTTTAATTAGTTTTACAGTGTAACCTCAAGTGTGTAAATAAGGTACCCGTTTTGCAATAACAAGATGGAAAATTATAAATATACGGAATCTGAAAATGGTACTTATCTGTTATTATTGCTATTTTGATCCTACTTTTTTAAATTTTTTAATTGGAAAGAATTCTTCAATATTTTGTTTATACTATAAATTATCAAAGTGTGGACTGAATAAATATGTCTTGTAATGGCTTAACGGATTATATATCTGTTTTACAATTAAAAGGACATAATTTCGAATCTCAGTCGTGGCCATATTTTAAATCGAAAGCGATCGAAATGCGAATTGTTTTTTTTTTAGTTTTTTTGTGTATCTTGTTTAACAAAAGTGTTTTTCAGAACCTGAAATCGATAAATGGTTGTTTATGCCATCACCATATCCAATATTATTCATCCTTGCATTCTACTTCAGTTTTGTACAAAAACTGGGTCCATACATAATGCAAAACATAGAACCTTTTAAATTAAAAGGAGTAATGTCCGTGTACAATCTTTATCAAGTGCTCTTTAATTTATGGCTGTTTATGTCAATGCTTAAAGAAGATTCTGTTAGTGTTTTGGTGCGCTGCGATATTAGTCATGTAGATAAGTACGTAGCAGCTTCGGTAAGGAAATTTACTTTCTAGTAATAACTGATAAGCGAGTGTTCTGTTTTTTTAGCTAACATGGTGGTATTTCTTTTCAAAAGTTGTGGATTTACTCGATACGATATTTTTTGTACTGAGGAAGAAGCAATCACAAGTTACCTTTTTGCATGTTTATCATCATTGCATGATGGTCGCTTTCTCGTGGTATTACGTTAAGTTTTTACCTGGTAAGTACAATTTAGAACTTATTCAGTGTCGTTCAAAATTTCGCGAAATTAAAGACGAACAAGATAATTAATACAAATACAAGAATCTAAAAAGAAAGAAGGGGGGGGGGCAATTAAGTAAAATATAAATATATAAAAAAAAGAACTAAAGATACAATTGGAACAAATATAAATGAAATTAAGGAGATAATAAACAACCAAAAAGTAAGAAAAGTACGAAAAAGGCTGGGAAGGCTAAGAAAGCAAGTAGAAATTATTTTTAAACCAATCGAGTAACAAGTATAATACTTTTTCGACGTTAATAAATGGAGTTCCAACTGTTCTCTTCAGTTCCATTAATACTGCCTTTTATTTTAGATGGGCAAGGAGCGTTCATGGCCGTGGTTAACTCCTTCGTCCACATCGTAATGTACATTTATTATTTCGTAGCAGGATTAGGACCAAAATATCAGAAATATTTATGGTGGAAAAAATATATGACATGGTTGCAGTTGGTAATATCAAATAAGACAAGATAAAGTTACACTGTTTTACTTTATTTAATTTTTAGACCCAATTTTCACTTGTGATGATGTATTTAGTATACTTAACAGTAATGGATTGCAATATGCCAGCAGCTTTAATTTACTTCTACCTAGTCAATGACGTCATGTTTATTTACCTTTTCGTTGATTTTTACAGGAAAGCTTTCAAGAAGAAACAAAGTGATTTAAATGATAGTAAGGTGCCATCTAAAATGCATTAGTTGTTAAAAAAGTTCTAATTTAAAATTCTTAAAATGCGTAACTTGTACAATACATGATTTTTAAAAAACTGTAAGATTTATTGAAAAAATAAATAAACAAATAACTGACTCCGAGTAATAAGAAATGACTGAAGCAAGGAATAGAAGAATAGCTAAATAATAAATCAATAAATATAAACTCCTCCGTCGGTTATTTACTTACTTATTGACATTTTTTCAGTTTCTTTAATAATTAAATACTTAAACCAATGCAATCAATCAAAGCTTTGGTATATTATTTATAGCCTGATTTTTAAAATTTGCCGCTATACCAGTGGTCACGTGACATACCTACCTCAAATTAGATTTTTAGGTTATCGGACTTGCAGTACTCATCCCCCATAAAAGTTTTGTCACTACTAGCATTAGAAATCATTATTGACCTCGTTTTCGAGCCAAGAAGATGAATTTCTCTCCTAGTGGTCAATAATTTTTCATTATTGACTACTGGTTAATAATGGAAACAATTGCTATGCACTCAGGAGCCTATTATAAATACAGTGAATTTCATTTCCAATGCAATATGTATAAAATCAACAATATCATGATATTTATTATTACCACGGTTTCGCGTGACACTTTTGGGGGCAATGTAAAATTGCGTTTCATCTCAAATGCAATATATTATGCCGTTTTCAATTTGTATTTCATAATAAACCAACGAAAATACCTTTTTAACAAAATTATCATTTTTAACAAATTTTTATTACATAATAAGAATTATGACAGGAAAAAGCTTTATTAAAAAAAATAACAAGTTGTACAAACTTTTTAATACCTACATAACAAAAATAAATCAACAACAAAACGAGATTAACAATTTTAAAAAGCTTTCTGGTAGATGAGTAATAGATATAAATTTATAGCAGACGTTCAAAAATTTCACCGTTTACTACCAAACAAGGACCTAAACGACGGTAAAAATCCATCACAGCTTTATTAACGTGCTCAGCAAGAACGGCGTTGGCAACTAATTCTCTGTTTCAGTTCTTCTAAATTAGTTATCCGTCCAGTATAGACTTTAGATTTTAAATATCCCCACAGATAGAAGTCGTTGGGTGATAAATCTGGAGACCGTGGAGGCCAATTTGTTGCACCTCCTAGACCAATCGAACGGTTTGTAAACGTTAGATTTAAAAAATCTCTAACTTGTTGCGTACTATGCGCGGGGGCCCCATCATGTTGATACCACAAATCACCTTCTATATTCGACATAATTTTGTCCCTTTAAATTTCCTTAGGTATACCTCTTCTATAGCCCTAGTTGACAAACGGTTGTTTTCTTGTATAAGAGCCAAAATTTGTTCTTTTTCATCATGGGTTAGGGCTATTGTTTTCATCGCCGACGAGTACAAATTACAACAATCAGTTGTTTCCATGGCAAACCGTACTTCAACTTTCAATCGTATTTTTTTCGAGAATTTTCTTATGTAAGACCCATATTGGTTTAGATGGTTATAAAGAGAATAAAGAGTACTATCAGAATGACCGAAAAAAAGCATACTGTGCAATTTGAAAAAAAAAAGTTGAATATCGCTGCCATAATATGAGTACAGATTTTCTAACATTTTCTTTCCCCATCTTATAGAGAATTTGCTCCCATTTACGAATATATATAGTTTATTATAGTTATTTTTAAAAATAACAAAGTTATAGGCCTGGGGAGTCATGTCTGAGACACCCTGTATATATTCGTAAATGGGAGCAAATTCTCTATAAGATGGGGAAAGAAAATCTGTACTCATATTATGGCAGCGATATTCCACTTTTTTTTTAAATTGTACACTATGGTCACTATGTTCTTTTTTCGGTCATTCTGATAGTACTCTTCATTCTCTTTATAACCATGTAAACCAATATGGGTATTACATAAGAAAATTCTCGAAAAAAATACGATTGAAAGTTGAAGTCTATGCTTGCCACGGAAACAACTGATTGTTGTAATTTGTACTCGTCGGCGATAAAAACAATAGCGGATACCTTTTTGCATACAACCTTGCTGCTCTTCTTGCATTCCTCTCGCATAAACCAGAACTAAGGATCATATCAAGCTTTTCAGAATTAGTGCAGTTCATTTCTAATACTCCTATGATTCTAAACAAGAACATACAAATACAGAAAGAGTACCTGTCATTCTTTACAACGTAAATTGCAATTGTTTTACAGCTATACGCTATTGTTTTCATCGCCGACGAGTACAAATTACAACAATCAGTTGTTTCCATGGCAAACCGTACTTTAACTTTCAATCGTATTTTTTTCGAGAATTTTCTTATGTAAGACCCATATTGGTTTAGATGGTTATAAAGAGAATAAAGAGTACTATCAGAATGACCGAAAAAAAGCATACTGTGCAATTTGAAAAAAAAAAGTTGAATATCGCTGCCATAATATGAGTACAGATTTTCTAACATTTTCTTTCCCCATCTTATAGAGAATTTGCTCCCATTTACGAATATATATAGTTTATTATAGTTATTTTTAAAAATAACAAAGTTATAGGCCTGGGGAGTCATGTCTGAGACACCCTGTATATATTCGTAAATGGGAGCAAATTCTCTATAAGATGGGGAAAGAAAATGTTAGAAAATCGGTACTCATATTATGGCAGCGATATTCAACTTTTTTTTTCAAATTGCACACTATGCTTTTTCTCGGTCATTCTGATAGTACTCTTTATTCTCTTTATAACCATGTAAACCAATATGGGTCTTACATAAGAAAATTCTCGAAAAAAATACGATTGAAGGTTGAAGTCTAGGTTTGCCATGGAAACAACTGATTTTTGTAATTTGTACTCGTCGGCGATGAAAACAATAGCGTATAGCTGTAAAACAATTAATTGTTTTACAGCTATACGCTATTGTTTTCATCGCCGACGAGTACAAATTACAAAAATCAGTTGTTTCCATGGCAAACCTAGACTTCAACCTTCAATCGTATTTTTTTCGAGAATTTTCTTATGTAAGACCCATATTGGTTTACATGGTTATAAAGAGAATAAAGAGTACTATCAGAATGACCGAGAAAAAGCATAGTGTGCAATTTGAAAAAAAAAGTTGAATATCGCTGCCATAATATGAGTACCGATTTTCTAACATTTTCTTTCCCCATCTTATAGAGAATTTGCTCCCATTTACGAATATATTGAGATGATACTTAATTGGATGTATATAATTAAGGTTAAGTTGTTTGTTTAATTTATAAAAGAAAAACGTTATTTTTGCCAAATATAAGTAATGCAGATTTTAAATTATTAAAAATTGTAATATAATTTTAAGATAGCTAGATTAGATTTAAGTTATGTGAAAATGTAAATAAGTTATTGTTATAATGTTTGTTAGTAATAATTAGCTAAATTGGTAGTTATAGAAATGTAAAATAAGTTACTATTAGAAACGATGTAAATAATTTTAAAAGTGGAAAACAAATGGGGATAAAATATCCAGGAAACGGAAAAAACAAAGTGAATAGTAAGTTGTAAATTGATAATCGACGAAGCAACATCAAATTTGGTTTGCTCCCATAAAAAGAGCAAATATTCGATAAATAATCAATTACAAAAGCTGAAATCAAAAGGAACCAGTGTCCAGTAAAAGGAGGGTGAATTTTGAGAAGAAAAGTTAAATCAAAGGAAACCAGTGTCCGGTAAAAGGAGGGTGGATTTTGAAGAAACGAAATATTAAGATTGAGCTTCAACCAGTTAGGTGAAAAAGCAGTTCTAGTAGGAGAGGATCAGCAGAGGAAATTCAACAAAAGGTGTTCGAGAGGGAGAAATTCAAAAAGGGAGACAATTTAGAAAGGGGACAAGAAAAACAGGGGAAGATTGGAATTTTGGTAATTGGGGAAGATTGGAATTTTGGAATTTGGGGAAGATTGAAATTTTTGGAAAAGAAAAGGGGGCCAAGAATACATAGTGAGTTTAAAGGATAATGTTAAGTTAATTTTAAGGCAGGGTTGATAGGGATAAACGATAAATAAAATCTGCATTATAATATATGAGTAAATTCTTTTTATTTGGTTAAAATATCAATAATTTTGTCGAACCCAACGTGGGGCGTAACAGTAGAGATACTTATTAATAATTTGGTGCAGCAACGTGAGACGAACAATAAATGTTGATAGCAAAGTGGGGTGATTTATAAGATTTATAAAGTAAAAGGGGCGAAGTATACAAAAATAATATTAAAAGGTTTGTGGGGCAAGGTAAAACGAGAAAAATAATTAATAACTGTCATTTGGAGAAAAGTCAAAACTAATGTCAATGTCATTTGTCAAATTTTTCGATTTTTTGATAATATTTATTTTCAATTAAATACGATTAAAAGGAAAAATACATTAATTAAAAATTGAATACCTGAGAAATCCAGAACTGAAAAATAATTATAATAATAAAAAATAACTTTAATTTTTTTAAAAATTTTGTACTTAATTTGATAAAAATAAAATATGGCGGATTTGATTAAAGATCAGTTTGAAATAATGAAAAGATTATTTGATGAATATTTTGAAGAATGTAAGAAGTGGTACAAAGAATAGAAAATGGAACAACAAGAGGAAGAAAACGAAATGGAGGTGATTCAAGTTCGGACATCTCAAATTTATTCAACTGAAGACTTCATGCAAATGATGATGCAACAATTTACGGAATTTAAAGAAGAAAGGAAGAAACGATATGAAGAATTAATGCAATTATTTAATAAAGATAAACAAGATGAAAGGTCAAAGAAACGGGAGGAAGAAGCAAAGAAAAAACAAGAAGTAATTAAAAAAGTTACAGAGAAGTGTGCAGATTTAAATGTAAAATATGGTAAAGAAGAGATGTTAGAAGAAGAATTTGAAGAGTGTGTAAAAATAATTCAGGAAGATGTTTATAATGTTAACAATCCTGAGTATAAAGAAATGAAAATTCAGCCAGTAAAGGTTAATAATAGTATGGTAATGGAAGTTGGAATTATAAATAAAAGGGTTACGTTGAAATATGATAGTAAGAGTGTAATGAATGAAAAAACTGAATTTTATAATAAAATGGAAATGGAAAGTAATGTTCAAAATAAAATGGAATTAGATGGAATTAATGAATTGGATAAGAATGAAGTTATCAATCAGATAACACGAGAAGCTCTTTGTCTTCTTGAAAATGCAGAAGAAAATAATGTAATTAATGAACTAAAAGAGAATAAATCGTTTATTAAAGATGAATGCGAACTGCAAACAACAAGAATACAGTCAAATGAAGATTTTATGTCAAATTTCATGCAAATAATGATGCAACAATTAAAAGAAATGAAAGAAGAAATCAAAGAAGATACCAAGAAACAGCTAAGTAGATTGGACAATAAATTAAATGAAAAACTAGATAAGAAGCTGGAAGAAATTAAAAAAGACTCTAGAAAACAGTTTGACGAACTAAAAGAAGATGTTCATCAAGTTAAAGAAGATGTTAATCAAGTTAAAGAAGATTCCAAGAAGCGGCATGAAGAATTAATAAAAAAATTTGATGAACTACATGAAGAACATGAAAAATGGATGGAAGAATGGGATAAACGACATGGGGAACCAAAGAATGAAACTGAAGCAATTACAGAAGAATGTGTAGAGACACAGAAGGAAATTCAAGATCAGGAAGATGTTTATAATGTTAACAATCCTGATTATGAAGAATTAAATAATCAAACAGAAAAGGTAATCGACGAAACGACCGAATTGGAGAAAACAATAAAACAGGTAAGAAATGAAGACACAGAGGGCGAAAGTATTAAATTGCAAAACTTGGGAAACGAGCAGGATCACAGAGAAGAATTGAAAGAGACGAATGTAGGGATAGAAAACGATTGGGGGTTGTCAAGGGGCGAAAAGGAAAAATTGAACGGCCAAAATAGGGAATTTGAAAACGATTATGTGAAACCAGAAGAAGACGAAATGGCAACGAAACAAGCAAAAGAAAATTTAGATGATACCAACGAAGGACTAAAAATTAGCAACATACAATTTATTAAAACTGCCAAAGAAAATATTAATTCTAAACCGTTTAAAATGCCAAAATCAATACGCGATGATAATAAAATTGAGTTCAAATTAATAGAGATTATTTTAAAATTGAAACTGAATTTAGTACAAATTAAAAATTGTAATTATTGGATTTTGATAAATAAGAATTTTAAATACAGAAAGAAAAATTAAGTTTTAAAAATGTTTATTAGTGTTAAGTTTGTTCATTGTTAATTTGTTAATCTGTTATATTGTTCATTGTTAAAAATTAATTACAAGCGTAAAAAAGAAAAATTTTAATTGAAATCCATTTCAAATAAATAAAATAATTTTTGATAATTCCTACGAAGTAAAAGAAATAAATTCTGATAAAATCAGAGGGATTTTTCATGTATCAATGATATATCCGTATATTGAACAATAAAGTGAAAATGAATATTATTAAAAATAAAATGTAAATTAGTAAAAATTTTGAAATGAACAGGGTTGAAAATAAATATAATAAAAAAAATCGAGGGGCTTTTGAGATGATACTTAATTGGATGTATATAATTAAGGTTAAGTTGTTTGTTTAATTTATAAAAGAAAAACGTTATTTTTGCCAAATATAAGTAATGCAGATTTTAAATTATTAAAAATTGTAATATAATTTTAAGATAGCTAGATTAGATTTAAGTTATGTGAAAATGTAAATAAGTTATTGTTATAATGTTTGTTAGTAATAATTAGCTAAATTGGTAGTTATAGAAATGTAAAATAAGTTACTATTAGAAACGATGTAAATAATTTTAAAAGTGGAAAACAAATGGGGATAAAATATCCAGGAAACGGAAAAAACAAAGTGAATAGTAAGTTGTAAATTGATAATCGACGAAGCAACATCAAATTTGGTTTGCTCCCATAAAAAGAGCAAATATTCGATAAATAATCAATTACAAAAGCTGAAATCAAAAGGAACCAGTGTCCAGTAAAAGGAGGGTGAATTTTGAGAAGAAAAGTTAAATCAAAGGAAACCAGTGTCCGGTAAAAGGAGGGTGGATTTTGAAGAAACGAAATATTAAGATTGAGCTTCAACCAGTTAGGTGAAAAAGCAGTTCTAGTAGGAGAGGATCAGCAGAGGAAATTCAACAAAAGGTGTTCGAGAGGGAGAAATTCAAAAAGGGGGACAATTTAGAAAGGGGACAAGAAAAACAGGGGAAGATTGGAATTTTGGTAATTGGGGAAGATTGGAATTTTGGAATTTGGGGAAGATTGAAATTTTTGGAAAAGAAAAGGGGGCCAAGAATACATAGTGAGTTTAAAGGATAATGTTAAGTTAATTTTAAGGCAGGGTTGATAGGGATAAACGATAAATAAAATCTGCATTATAATTATTTGAGTAATTCATTTTATTTTGGTTAAAAATAAATTTAGAAAAATAATAAACAAGGAACCTAATTAACGACCTGAGATAAGAGCAATGCAAACAATTAAGTAAAATTAAAGAGCAAAGCAAGGGATAATTTAAAATATTGAATGTGGGCTTAATAATAATTAAATAAAATTTAAATAAAATCTTTTAAAAGAGCAAGACCATATCAATATATATAGTTTTATAGTTATTTTTAAAAATAACAAAGTTATAGGCCTGGGGAGTCATGTCTGAGACACCCCGTATATGAAGCTCCTGAAGAAAAATATTTAATGACAAAGGTATGAACTCGGATACTAGTTTTGTAGTTATCCGTAGTTTTAATGCATAGCGTTTATTTTTTATAGATTGCTCTTATATTTGGCACCGCTGGAGCACTATCGCGTGATGAAATGTCAAAAATGAAACTAGAAAATATAAATGATTTGGGATCTGCTTTATTAATTAATACGAATTCCCGACACCAAAACGAAAAAACCGAGGTCTTTTACAATAACCGGAGACGACTATGAATCTCTACAGAAGATACAGAGCTCTTTGTCCTAATACCATGACGAAACCAGATTTTTCATTAAATACCTGTTAAATTTTTGTTTAGTTAGGTTGTATTATTTTTAATGCTGGTTCAATAGCAAGAAGTTGTTAGTGTAAGTGAAGTAAGCAAACACGTTTAAATTTAAGGTTAGATATATTTACACTTTATACTTTAGCAATTTATAAGCAAGTTTAGCAAGTATTTACATCGCACGGTACAAACAGGTAACTGATTAAGGTTGGCCTTCCCTGTAGCCTCGAAGGGCTGCAAAAAGTAGCCCATGCGCAAACAAACTTGCTTAACTGAGAACTTCTTTGAATACAAATATTATTGCAAACAAGGAAATATCGTTAACAATACCAAAATGGCAAGTGCCATAGAAGTGTTGTTGGAATTCATAAATTAGCAGAGACGGCGCAAGAAATAGCTTAATATCTAAAATTACCGGATTCAAAATTGTACGCCGGCCATTCTCTACGACGAACATCAGCCACATTGTTCGTAAATGCAGGTGCTGACTTTAATAGCATTGAAAAGGTATGGAGGATGGCAGTCGTCTACAACAGCTGAAAGCTATATTGATGAATCGTTGTACAATAAATTGGAAACATCCAAGAAAATTCTCAATCTGAATGACGGCGATAATACGATGTCTTGCAATACAACGATCAACACATTAATAAAAAATAATATACCATCATGTGCCCCAATACAGTTCACTAACTGTTCAAATTGTACAGTAACATTAAATGTTAACCACTGCAAATAATTTGAGTGATAATATATGTATAAATGTACTTTTTGCTGTCTTTATTAAATAATTTAAAATTGCCTACAATGTTTAATTCTAACTAATAAGTCATATTATTACCGAATTTATGAGTAGTTGGAGAAAAAATAGTATGTTTCATTCGCACAAAAAAGTACTTCTTTATAGTACTAGTACAAAAAAGTAACTTTATTTTCAATACTGTCAAAATAATAGTTATAATATAGTTATAATATATACATATAATGGGCCGTATTCTGATCTTATGTTTAAAGTTGTCTCTAACTAAAGTCGTGTTTAGCGTAAACATAAAACGATATAGCTTTATATAATATTATATGTGTATAACAAAGATACGCGATGTTGCCATGGTAATTAAACATGACGTTGAATTAAATATGAGATCAGAATACCGACCAATATAGTTATAATATACAGGGTTACTGGTAATTCGATACATTCCTTTGGAGATGTGATGGGGCAGGAGCTAAGAATAGTATATTATAGACCAAGGTAGAGAAGACATTTTTCTCAGCCGAGCAGTATTATTTCCCGACATGCGAACCATGGAGGGAAATAAGTTGTGAGGCCGAGAAAAGTCTTCTCTACCGTGGTTTATATACTATTTTTTTCACTACTAGCACCTTTATTCCTTTTAATTAATCATTTTTACATAAATAAAAAATAAAATGACAGATGCGTATATTTATTTCTAAATATCCACAAAAATCAAATAGCCTTGCTTGAAAACAAGGGGAGAGGTTAATTTCAATTGACATTTGGGTAAAACATATTTAAAATAGGCACCTGAGCGCATAGCAATTGTTTTTATTATTAACCAGTAGTCAATAATAAAAAATTATTGACCACTAGGAGAGAAATTCATCTTCTGGGCTCGAAAATAAGGTCAATAATGACATCTTCTGATACTAGTAGTGAAAAAACAAATTTAACCCTAACATACATTATGCAAAACTCAATAGTTTTTGAGATATTTATTTCAATTTTTGTGTTTTTCTCAGAAACGTAGATCTTCATGTCTTTAAAGTTAATTTAAAAAAAATGTACTTGACATTTTCTCAACTTTTTGACTGGGTTACTTGTCCCACTCTATGGTCATCCGTTTCGAATGGAAAATATCCGGAAACATTTCGATCATGTGAAAATTTTAAATAAAAACTTATTAAAAATAATTTTTAAAAATCAGCTACTAAAATTACCTATTCGTTTTTCTCAGAAATTATTTTTTTATTTTTGCATAATGTATGTTAGGTTTAATTTGTTTCTTAGCTCCTGTCCCATCACATCTCCAAAGGAATGTATCGAATTACCAGTAACCCTGTATATAATATAGTTATAATATACAGGGTGAATAAAAAGTAAGGAACCTCGATGCTGGAGCCTTTATTATTAGTTTTAGAAAAAAAAGTTTTAGATAAAAAGTTTATAACAAATTATTTTCCACAAACTGATGGTTTTAAATATTTTTTTCAAGGTCGTACCTTTGCGCTATGACGTCATCTATACTTTTTTTAAATGGCAACCTATATTTTTTAGGTCGAAATTTTATAGCATTTTTTTTTCTCTTTGTGACCATCTAAAAATATCATAGGGTTGAATAAGCGAAATTTCTAGAAAAATCATGTTGAATGTTATTCGTACCAGTATTTAATATACGTACTTTTATCACAAAAATTAAACACATGACTATTAATAACAAATATAAACAATGTTTAACATTATTATTATTATTATTTTATTATTTGGATACAATTTTTGAGAATAGGTGGATCGGTAGAAGGGGTAGTACCGAATGGCCAGCCCGATCACCCGATTTGAATCCGTTGGATCTTGTGGGGCCATATTAAAAGTAAAATTTACACAAACAGGCCCAGAAATTTAGAAGAGTTAAAAATTCGTATTCGGGAAGAAATACGGGCAATACCAGCCGAAGTAATTCGGAATGTATTACAGGGATTTTCACATCGAATTGGACATTGTCAGATAGCGAACAATTTGAACATCTTTTGTAATAAAGTAATATTAAACATTGTTTGTATTTGTTTTTAATAGTCATGTGTTTAATTTTTGTGATAAAAGTACGTACATTAAATACTGGTACGAATAACATTCAACTTGATTTTTCTAGAAATTTCGCTTATTCAACCCTATGATATTTTTAGATGGTCATAAGGAGAAAAAAAAAAGATATAAAATTTCGACCTAAAAAATATAGGTTGCCATTTAAAAAAAGTATGGATGACGTCATAGCGCAAAGGTATGACATTGAAAAAATATTTAAAACCATCTGTTTGTGGAAAATAATTTGTTATAAACCTTTTGTCTAAAACTTTTTTTTCTAAAACTAATAATAAAGGCGCTAGCATCGAGGTTCCATACTTTTTATTCACCCTGTATATAATATAGTTATAATATATATAATATAGTTATAATATATATATAATATAGTTATAATATCTATAATAATGTAATAAGTAGGTACATAATTAGGCTTTGTCCACGACTAGTCAATAATCTGTCAATTATTCATGTGTTTGGTCAAACATAATGCTATCCATTATACACTGCCAGCAGTGAATAACCACATGGTTTTAGTAGGGTTGTTATTTAAATTTTAATTAAACATTCTTATTATTTTGTAGTCGAGGACAAAGTATAGTATACGACTCGCTATAATGGCTACTATTACCTCGGATAATTGCAAAACTTGCTCGGTCGCTAGCTCGTATTGCAAACATTATCCTCGGTAATAATAGCATTCATTATAGCGTCGTGTATAATATACTATTATTGATTCGCCCTATTTATTGGCCTCGCTCGCTACGCTCACTCTGCCATAAACTATAGGACTCGTCAATAAGGACCTACATTATGTATTGATTACATAAATAGCTATTGTACTCCCGGGCGGAAAGTGACTACTTTACACCCGCGAAGAAGGGCGTAAAGTTAATTATTGCAGCCCTCTGGCACACTTTACGCCCGCGACAAATTAATTTCAAATATCACAAAAATAAGTAGATTACCTTAGTTACAAAACAATTTTTATAAAAGCACTCTTGCCTTGAATGCGTCAATTTGACATTTTTAAAAATGCTAGAAGTATTAGAAAAAATTTATTATAAATCAAAAAATTTAAATAAAATCTCCGTCCGCGCAAAAAATATTATATGTACTACAGGCGTAATAAGCGACTTTAGCCCTTGGCGTGTTATAAACCTCGGCTAAAGCTTTGGGTTATAATATTCACGCCGCGCGCGGGCTAAAATCGCTTTCCTTTACGCCCTTGATACATAAATAGCTATTGTAATTTTGTGTAGATAGTGTTCACTTTAGTTCGAATGTGTGGATAGGAATTTTGGACGTGAATTATGGTTCATGCACGTTGGTGCTCCAGGACATTTCTCATTAGTAGTTCGGGAACATGTTAACGAAGGAAGGCTGTAGAAGGCCGGTTGCATGGTTAATCTAGGGCGTGCATTAAACAGGACGGAGGGTATTTTGAACACTTTCTGTAACTACAATAACGCAATTTATAACGGTTTGCAACACGACTTAGCTGATATCTTCAAAGCGAATCGTTTGCAGATCCATGCGCATTAAAATTTTTCCACTTTTGTGGCCTATACTCTATACTACCTGCTTTAAAAATGTGTGTGCCCTTATTTTTAATACCCTGTATTTGATTGTTTTTAGGAAGTGTATTGCCTGAAAATGTATCCAAAAAAGCGCTGAAGTGTAAGTATTAAATCTTGATTTTCAGCATCCCAGAACATGTTATGGTATTCAGAATCCCTTTCACGTTCGAGATATTTCAACACGTTTTTAGATATCATCTGGTATAATCTTTTGGTTGGAACATGATTTACATTAAGTAGCTCGCACTATTTATCGAAATGGTACTGGACTGATGTTATCTGCAGAAAAAGTTTTTCTCAGCGCACCAAACTGTGTAGAGAAATTTCAAGAGATCACAAGAAATTTTCCATTGCCTTTTATTCCATTAATTTTAAGATAAATAAATCGTATTAATGCTGTAGTATATTATACTGAGGATTTCTATTTGGGAATGAGGGGTTGAGTACTTTCGACGGCGACGGTTGCAGAGTATTTTTCTGGAATAAACGAAATATCTGAAAACTTGGCTTTCATTACCTTGTATTCCAACCGATATCTCTAAATTCGAAGAAAAGGGTTTACCATCCAAATAATAGAATATATGGCTAAGAATTTATTAATTAGGGAGGAACATTTTATTAACACATTGAATGCAGTATTGTCAAAAAGTACCTATACAGGGTGTTTCTTAATAACATGCTAATATTTAAGGAGGTTATTCTTGGGTCCATTCTGAGAAAAAAACTTCATATGAACATATGTCCTAAAGGTCTTAACTTTTGAACTACAGGGTGCTAAAGTTTTAAGAAAAAAATCTTTTTTTTATGAAAACTTTGGTATGACCCTAGATATTTTTGTGAAACGTAGTACGCATCTTCTATGCATCAAAAGGCATTTTCTGCTGTACTACATAATTTTATAATTTTACCGTTTAAAAATTATTCTCTTAAATAAATTTTTGTTTAAAGTTACATAAATTGTTTTTTCTCGTAAGTGGTCTAGCGAGATGCAAATGAATGAATTTTATTTTTTTATGCGAAAACCGCACGTCAAACGAAAAAAAATCAAGCGACCAGATTTGCTCAGAAAGGAATGACGATTTCAAAAATAATTTTTACTGTAAGAAAAAGCAGTGGCGTATCACTTTTCTCTTTAAAATGATTCAGTGCAAATCCCGCACGAACGCCACTGGCAAGAATAAAAAATTATGTTGTACAGCAGAAAATGCCTTTTGATGCATAGAAGATGCGTACTACGTTTCACAAAAATATCTAGGGTCATACCAAAGTTATCATAAAAAAAAGATTTTTTTCTTAAAACTTTAGCACCCTGTAGTTCAAAAGTTACGACC
This sequence comes from Melanotus villosus, assembly GCA_963082815.1. Lineage (NCBI taxonomy): Eukaryota > Metazoa > Arthropoda > Insecta > Coleoptera > Elateridae > Melanotus > Melanotus villosus. The sequence continues at coordinate 36,463,634 of OY720426.1, read as the reverse complement.
TTTAGGACATATGCTCATATGAAGTTTTTTTCTCAAAATGGACCCAAGAATAACCTCCTTAAATATTAGCATGTTATTAAGAAACACCCTGTATATATATGTATATTAGCTCTACAAGCCTTGCAGGCTTTTTCCCTCCATCCTGTAGCACCCATACGGTTTAGGTCCTCTTATACCTCTTTGCTCCATCTTGCCCTTGGTATGCCCTTCCTTTTCTTTCCACCCAGCTCGCTCACTACTAGCAGTCGTCCTTCTGTTATCCTCATCAAATGGCCCATCCATCTTACTCTTTGCGCTTTCACAATACCGATTATGTCTGGTTCATTGTACAACACCCTTATTTCTTGATTTGACCTTCTTTCCCATCCGCCGTGCACTTTTTTGCCGCCGAAAATTTTTCATAGAACTTTTCTTTCTCTCACCCCTAAACTTTTCTGCACAGTTTTCGTTCAGGTCCACATTTCACGTGCATGTGTTCAGGGCCGTATTTAGGATCTGTAGACTCCTAGGCTGAACCTGAGGTGCGGGCCCTACCAGGGGGGTCTGGTGGGTCTGATATACCCCCCCCCCCCAGTAAAACCGAGGTCAGCCCTCTGACATTTTTTGAAAATTAACTGCAAAAATCGCTTTCTTTCCAGGGCAATTTTCTAACTAAAAGCCTAAAAAGTTTAAAGTTTATTAAATTATAGAAAATTTTATTATACAGTATTTGTATTTAGAAGTTGATGAATTGATGAGATAAAAATATAAAAATGAAAGAATTGAAAATCAATAAGGTATTCAACACGATTTATTAACATTGCTATGAACAACTATATTAAAAAAAGAACACAAAGTTGAGATTCATGTCTGTTCCCAAATATGCAAAAATCAGTATTTTAATTTTAAACATAACATATTGTAATTTTATGTAAACATGTTAGGCAAATGGAAGATTTAACAAACAAGCAAATTTTACTTATATTTAATTCAAATACAGTACTTCGTTCCCAAACAATCAGACTTAAAATGAAAGTGTCAAATAATTTGAAATAAAATGCATAGAAATTCATTGATAAAAAATTGTAGCCACTACATATAACTGATATAACCATAGACCAAAGACTATAACTTAACTTGGAAATAGCTTAGTGGCTAATTGGTTTGCGCCTACACTTTATACTAATGAAGCTACTTATAATATCTTCATAACTTAGTTGTCTTAAAATATCACTTTCAATGCTGAGCAAAGATGGTTAAAAGTTAAAACAGCTTTTATGCAGTGATATGAAATTAAATTTTCTTCTAAGGGTGAATAATGTTTGTTCTTATTTCGTTTGTTTAATTGCATCATCTATTGCGTATTTTAATTGATAAGGTAGTTGCGAAGACTTAAAATTAAAATTTTTAAACAAATTGTGGTGCGGGCCCCTTTGTGGCGCGGGCCCATAGGCTGCAGCCTTGATAGCCTGCGCGTAAATACGGCCCTGCATGTGTTACCACTGGTTTATTGCTGTTTTATAGATACGTACTTTAACTGCTCGCTACACTGATTTACTCTTAAGAATTTCAGATAATGAAAAGACACACTTATTCCTCGCTATTAATCTTGCTTCTATTTCTTCCGTTATTGCTGGTTTCCTTGTAAACACTGTTGCTAAATACCTGAAGCTTCCTACTTCCTCAAATTTGTACTCTTTTTGCCCCTTTGACTTTATTTTTATACTTTTTCCTGTTTCGTATTACTCATAACTCCATACTATATACTTCGTCTTCTTCTCATTTATTGTTAATCCCACTGTAACCGCTTGGGGCCGCCCGTTTGGGTGTTGGAGAATTTGGTTAAGGAAACCGTATAGTTTTAATTACCAAATAATAAGTTCGTGCGGATTTTGTTTGTCTTTGATCTGTAACCCTCTTACCTGGGTAGAACGTAACCCGTAGGGGTTGAATGCAAGAAACTTCCAACAGCCACCCTGGGCTTCCCCAAATGGTTATTTTTGGCCGTATCTCGGGTAGCGTGTACGGCCTGTCCTTGCTTTCTGGTTTTAACTCTTTATTTAGTTATATTTATATATTAATTAATTTAAAGATTTATTTTTAATTAGTGATAGTTAATTTACGTCGGAGAGATCTCTCTCAGTGCAATACGCACGCAATTAGTAACTCAGTCTTTTCAAAAAAGCAATTTTGTGAACCTAATGTCCTCTGTAAGAAAAGCAAATTATTCCACTCAATAAAACTCAATTTAAAAAAAGAACAATTAATTTAATGAAAACAATAACATGTTAACAAAGGAAAATTGGTTACGGAAACAATGACAACTTAAACAAAGAAAAATCAGTTGCTGAAGCGATAACAACTTAAACACAGGAAAATGGAATTTACTCTCTAGTTACACTGAAAGTTACTTAATAGTTAAACTAACCTTATATAAAAGTCCTCCAAGTTTATTGTATCCAAAATTGGTAATTCACTTAATTTATACGAATAGAATTTGAAAATTAATGTGTTATTTTACACTTAATCAGAAAGTATAAAATCAATTTATTTAAACACGAGTTCGGTAAAAAGTGATTGAAAATTAATTTGGAAAAAATTGATAACACACGAGTTCGGTATAGACGTACTTCCGTCTTTCAAGGGGGACCGCGAACTGCCTCTGTTGAAGGTATTTTCCTTCGGTGACACCAAACTGTCTATTTTTCAAAATTAAAGAAATAAGTTTTAGTATACGTTTTCTAAGAATTTCTTGGAGAAATTTTATATCGTGAATCTATATTTATTTCTAACTGTTAATTTAGCATTTTATTTATCAAGCGTAGTGTGTTTAACTAGAAAACACGTTGATATTGCTTTTTGCACGAACTGGAAACTGTACCGGATGCTAGCTCAACTTTCGCTGAGCCAGGTCCTGTGATTACTTTGAAATATTGAATTACAGTCTGAGAACACTTGAACTTTTATTTGATTACAGAATTCTTTTGAATTTGAATTAAAAAAATTTGGAATATTATTCAGCCCGTTACACCACTGTTTGTGCTATTCGTTCGAATTTGACCATGACACCCTGTAGTTCTTTTACTTCTTGTTAAAATAGTGATACCATCCACGAATGCCAAACATTGATGGTGCTTGTGATATATAACCTGTCCTATTTATTCAATTTTTCCTGATTTTTGCTAAGGCTATGTTAAATAAAACTGCTGAAAGTGGATCTCCTTGTCTTAGTCCTATTTTTACTTATAAACTACTTGATAAATTTCCTTCCACTTGTACCCCATTTTTCGAATCTGTCAATAGTTGGTATTCTTAATTCTTCCATTGCTTGCCATAGTTGTTCCCTTTTAATACTGTCATATGATTGTTCGAAATCTAGAAATAATACGTGTGTATTCAATTTATGTTCATAGCTTTCCGCATGTATTTCGCTCAACATGCACAATTGGCCGATAACCGATCTCCCTTTCCGAAAACTACAATGGTATTCTCCGATATTCTGTCCAATTTTCGATATTAACCTATTCTTTATGCACGTTGCTGGAATTTTATATCGCACACTGAGTAGTGCTATTCCTCTGTAGTTATCGCAATATGTGTTCGCCCCTTTCTTATGCATAGGAAATATAAATGCTTCCGTCCATGTTTTAGTCATCTTTTCTTCTTCCTATATTTGTAGTATCAGCCTATGCAGAAATGTCTAAAGTCCCCCCCCCCTTCCATATTTAATCAGTTCTGTCTGTATATTGTCATTTTCTGAGCTTTTATTATTTCTGAGTCCCTTTATTTATTGCTATTAAGTATGTGGCCTAATTTTTGTTGATCTTCCTGCTCTGGACTGTTCATCAGGTTTAGTTCGTCTTCGGTATTCTGTTCTTGTCTTTGGTTAAAATGTTCGTTTTTGTTCAACAGATCTTCAAAATATTCTGCCCATCTCTATGTGATTTCTCTTTGTCCTCCTTTTAAATTTCCGTCCTTATCTTTACAAAGTGCTGGTTTTGCTTGCGATCCTCTCTTTATTTTCCTTATTCCCTGGTAAAAGTGTCTAATGTTCTAATTTTTAAAATCATTTTCTATTTTCTCTATGACTTTCAGCTTGTGTTTCTATTTATTTTTTTTGCAGTCTTTTCGCACTTTTCATCATACCACTTGTTGTTTTCATTTTTGTTTATTTTACGTATGTCTTTTGCAGCTTCGAATATTACCTTGTTTATTACTTCCCACTGCTCTTCCATACTTTCTTTCCTTTCATTTTTCGTTATTTGCATTTGAATTCTTTCTGCATACTTCTCCTGTTCTATTTCTGAATACAGTCCATTAAATCTAATTCTTTTACCTTTTTTCTGTTTAGCACAGGTATTTACTGGAATTTGTTTTACTTTTACTCCAGCCATAAAGCGATCTGAGTTTGTATCCGGTTCTCTGTAACTTCTTACATTCGTGATGCATCTTTCTCCCTTATTTTCAATTACTACATGATCTATTTGGTTTGTGTAGCTTTGATGAGGTGAGATTCATGTTTCTTTGTAAATGTCTATACCGGGTGTGGCCTGACATCTGAGACAGGTGAAATGCATGGGAAATTGAACATATAGTTATATCAACCAACCAATATGACAATCACTTAGCGATAAGACGTTGTTGTTGCCGCCTTTGGACTATTACTCATACAGAAGCAGCAAACTACAAGATATTCCATAGAAGACTTAACCACTGAACTTTGTAATTGTTTGCATGTAATAATTAAGATAATAATGTGATATATTCTACATCAGAAAAATAATACATTCAGTTTCGTCTTGACTTTTACGTTAGCGATTGCTCACAAATTCTACATACAAATAATATTAATAATAAACGTTATTGTTAAATTACAAATAATCGTTTAATTTAACTGGCGCTGCGAACAGGATAGTCAAACGGTACTCGTAATAACCGGCGTATTTTAATACCTCATTGACTATCAGAAGAAACCGCTGTCTAGAAGCTCCTGCAAGCCAACTCAACTGGACCAAACCAGAAGGACTTCACCTACCCGAAGGACTTCACCTGCGTAAAGGACCAGAGCAAGCTACAGATCAGCTTCACTTGGACAACCAAAAAGCCCGAAGAAAACTTCATCCACGAAGAATTTCCAGTAGGCACCCCGCTAGACATACTCGTGATGTTATTGGCACCTTTAGTCCTGTAAGTTTTATATTTTTCCTATTTTTTATTCAGTATACAAGTTATATTTGAAACCCGCATGAATAATATTAGAGATAGATCCCCTATTAGGCAAATTCAAAGAAATAATTCTATTAGTGAATCAAAATTAATTAATAATATAGAAATAATGGCAGTCAATTTCACTGAACTCAACCTTGCTAAGGAAATTGTTCCCACTTATGAAGGAGGTAGTACAAACCTTTCTTATTATATCCAACAATGCGAAAAATTCATAAACACCTATAGAAATTCAACTGCCGGTCAAGAAAATTGCTCTGTAAATAAATTAATATTTGAACTATGTTGTACAAAATTAATTGGTGCCGCTCGCGACACAATTATAATTTCAAATTGCACAACTTGGAATAAAGTTAAAGAAACCTTGTTAAACCGCTTTGGAGACCAAAGAAATGAAACTCTTTTAGAAAACGACTTAATCACTTGCTATCAACTCTCAAATGAAAGTTACGAACAATATTACGAAAAAATCAAATCAAGATTACAACAAATTTTAGAACACATTCATCTTAGGGAAGAAGACGATAATATTAAAGTTTTTAAAACTAATCTTTTTAACACTAGAGCTCAAAATACATTTTGTGCCGGGTTATTAGAACCATATCGCTCATTTATCTCATCTAAAACCACGGAATCTTTAGAAGACGCATTAACTCATTTAAGAAGCTACGATAACCACCAACAGCAAATTAGCTTTTTAAACTTTATTAGACAAAAGAATTCTAGTAGAAATCCAAAATTTATAGATCCACCAGCTAGAAATATGGCTAGGCCTGCTACACCTCAACATTTCACACCTTTCTCAAATCATCAACGACCCGTTTATACAACCCCTTTTAAGTACCAACAACCCGTTCAAAATTCACATTTTTCGAGTAATTCAAATCAATTTCCTCGTGGACCTATCCACATTGAATCAAGACCAATTCAACAAAGATTCCCGACTAATTCTCAAGTTTTCGGAAAAAAACCTGATTATAAACCTACACCTATGTCAATAAGTACGAGAAATACCAGTCAAACTAATAGAAATCAAAATCAAAATTATTTTCGTCAAACCAATCCTGGAAATTTCCTTTCTAAAGAATTACATAATCTGGAACAATCAGAAGATTATGAACAAAACACCGATCTTTATGACAATAGTTATGATGCGTACGATCAATCTTTAGAAAATCCTTGCGAAAACCAAACACAAAATCATTATGAGTGTCAAAACGAAAATTTTCAGATATCAGCCTCAACGGAACCAACCTCGACTTGAATGCAATTCTTAGTAAACCCTTGTTACCCTTCATTTCTATCCCCAAATTTAACCTTAAAATATTAATTGATTCTGGTGCTTCTAACTCCATTATAAACCCGCAAATTGCAGAAACTTATTTCAAAAATTATTCTTTTAAAAAAACATTTACTATTAGAAGTTTAAACCAAACTATAACTGATAAATATAATAAACTGCATGCTCATGTGTGGAATTTTTCCAAGCAAATTAAAAATAGCAAAAACAATACCAATTTTTAAAAAGGGGAATCAGAATGACATTTCTAATTATAGACCTGTGTCGTTGCTACCTGCTTTTTCAAAAATTTTTGAAAAAATTATTTATGTTCGTATTATGGATCACTTAATCAAACACAAAATAATTAAAAATAGTCAATTTGGATTTGTCCCCGGAAAATCAACTGAAGAAGCTATTTTTAAATCAATAACATACATTTTAGAAAACTTAGATAAGAAACACTATGTTAGTGGAATATATTTTGACTTATCAAAGGCGTTTGATAAGCTGAATCACAAAATCATTTTAGGAAAAATCAATACCTACGGTATACGCGGCCTCGCACTCAGGCTAATAGAATCATACTTAGAAAACAGAAAGCAGATCGTGTGTATAACATCGAATATTAATGGTGAAGTACAAACCAAATATTCAAATGCAGTTGAATTGAAACAGGGAGTCCCGCAAGGCTCAATATTGGGTCCGCTCCTCTTTCTTTTAAGCGTAAATGACCTTAGTGAACACCTTAGCTCGATTAACGAACTTTTTCAATTTGCTGATGACACGTCGTGTGTATTGGTTAGACAAAATTTAGAAATCTTGTCGCAAGATATACATAAAGTAATATCTGAAATGAGCCATTGGTGCAACTCTAATAATTTTCAATTAAATATTGACAAAACCATTTTTTTAATATTCAAAAATCCGATACAAGATGTTCGGGTGCACTTTGACGGAAACGATGTAAACCAAAGTAACGTTATAAAATTTTTAGGAGTTACACATGATGGAAATCTGGATTGGACGAATCATGTCACCCATGTCATGTCAAAACTAAATACTGCCTGTTTTGTTATTAGATCACTAAGATCTCATTTGTCAGTAGAATGCCTAAAAGTATTTTATTATGCATACATTCAGAGTGTACTTTCTTATGGGATAATCTTTTGGTTCTCATCGTCATACAGCCAAAAAACATTCATTGCCCAAAAGAGAATAATAAGGACCATGCTATACTTGTTACCTACAGAGCATTGCAGACCATATTTTAAAAAACTAGGAATCTTAACGGTACCGTCTTTGTATATTTACAAACTAGTTATGTTTGCAAAAACTAAAGATGACTCGTTCACAAAAAATTGTACTGTTAACGCACATAATATGCATCTTCGCTATAGCAATAACTTAAGCATACCAAACCATCATTCAAGCTTGTTTGAAAAGGGTCCCAAATATCGGAGTATAAAAGCATTTAATACTTTACCTGAACACATTAAATGCATAAACAAGATTACCAAATTCAAAGTAGCATTGAAATCCTTTCTGGTGGAAAAGGCTTATTATACCTTTGAGGAATTTTTAAATGACTAAATATACTTTTGTGGTAATATTTATGTAAAACTTACATTTATGTTTTATTAGTCTTAATTTGTTATGTATTTTGACAATAGCCTTTGTCCTATATAAGGAATTTATGGCAATAAAGGAAATTATTATTATTATTAATTCAAATATCTCATACCCTTTACTCGAAGATCACGGCATAAATAACAATATTAATTTTCATGTAGTGCAATGGCATAATAGGTTTGATGCCCTATTAGGTAGTGAAGATCTTAGAAATCTAGGTGCAAAAATTGACTACAATCAGCAAAGTTTAGAAATTAACAATATAAAAATTCATTTTTATTTTGAATCAAACCCCTCCAATTTTAAACCACTAAAACAAAAAGTAAAAGACTATCTCAAAATCCCCGTTAATATAAATGAAGGACAAGTTATCGTCCCCCAATTAGAAATCAATAATAAAGTTATAATTCCCGAATCAATAACCTACGCAAGAAACGGATACTGTACGGTTCCGGTTCAAAATTTAAATAAAGAAATAGAAATTAATTTTCACCATCAGATCGACGTAGAACCCTTGACTAATTTTAAATTAGGTTTTAATCCAGAAAATGACAAAGAAAAATCTGATATTTCAAAATCAATTAGAATAGATCACTTAAACTCAGAAGAACAAGCAGAAATTGTTGCCCTCTGCAGAAATTATCACGATATTTTTTATAACGACAAATGCAATTTATCCTTTACCAATGCAATAAAGCACTCAATTAGAACTACAGACGAAGAACCCGTCTTTTCAAAATCATATAGGTACCCGTATCACTTAAAGAATGAAATTCAAATTCAAATCCAAAAACTCTTAGACGGAAAAATCATCCAACCTAGTATCTCACCTTACAGTTCACCTGTTTGGATAGTCCCAAAAAAATTAGATGCTAGTGGCAAAAAAAAATGGCGACTAGTCATAGACTATCGCAAACTCAACGAAAAAACTATTGAAGATAAATACCCGTTACCTAGGATAGACGAAATATTAGACAATTTAGGTAGATGCACTTACTTTTCAACCCTTGACTTAGCGCAGGGATTTCATCAAATAGAGATGGACAAAAATTCAATTGAAAAAACCGCCTTCTCGGTTAATAATGGTCATTATGAATACGTGCGTATGCCTTTTGGCTTAAAAAACGCGCCGAGTAGTTTTCAGCGTGTTATGGACAATATTTTAAAAAAGTACCTTTATAAGAATTGTTTTGTTTACATGGATGATGTGGTCATCTTTTCAAAATCATTACAAGAACATTTAAACCATCTCAAACTGATTTTTCAAGAACTACGGAAATATAATCTTAAGATACAATTAGACAAGTCAGAATTTTTAAGAAAGGAAGTAGCTTTTTTAGGACACGTCATAACCTCAGACGGTATCAAACCTAACCCCTCGAAAATAAGAGCTGTACAGGAATACCCCTTACCCAAAAGCATTAAAGAAATTAGAGCTTTTCTAGGTCTAATTGGATATTATAGACGTTTTATATTAAATTTCGCCAAAATAGTTTACCCCTTTACCAGATGCCTTAAAAAGGGAACAAAAATCGATGTTACGAATCCAGATTACCTATCAGCCTTCCAAAAATGTAAAGAACTCCTAACGAACGCCCCCATTCTTGCCTACCCAGATTTTCAGAGATCATTTGTCATCACAACAGATGCCTCAAGTATTGCCATAGGTAGTATACTTTCCCAGAATTCCACCCCTATAGCCTTCTACTCTCGCACCTTGAATTCCGCAGAACGGAATTACTCCACCATTGAGCGCGAATTACTTAGTATCGTAGAATCAGTAAAACACTTTAGGCCTTATATTTACGGACGACCATTCTTAATCGAAACAGACCACAAGCCCTTGGTTTGGTTTTTTTCTCTAAAAGATCCAAATTCTAGACTAGTCAAATGGAGACTACGTTTAGAAGAATACGATTATAAAGTACAATACAAAAAAGGAAAAGATAATGTAGTGGCCGACGCATTATCGCGTATTGAAATAAATACCCAAGAGAAGATTAATAGTAATGACGATTTAGACCTTATTTCTATCTTACCCAATGTAGCTGATGACGTTTCACTGAACGATGTTGATGAACTTTTGAACAACCCTGATAAAAATAATGACAAACTTTCAGATAATAACACACAACATACCTCAATTTCAAACCCCATTTTCACCATACCAATTTCCGATAAAATATTGAACCTTTTTAATAATCAAATAATTCTTAAACTAGGAGACGAGTACAAAATCAATTGTAAAAAGCCTTTTCATAAACAGACCCATGAAGTAACTATACGAAGAGGAAGTGAACTAGAAAACTTAACAAAATTTTTGCACAAGCGGGAGTAGAAATCAGTTTCTCTGCTGTCAAAATCGTGACAGAAGTGGAGCATTTTCTCCCTAAGGAGAAAATATGTCACATTTTCTCCCTAGGGAGTTAATCACTTTCTCTGCTGTCAAAATTGTGACAGAAGTGGAGCATTTTCTCCCTAAGGAGAAAATATGTCACATTTTCTCTCTGGGGAGTTTATATTTGCCAAAGTTTTATTCTTAAAATTTTTAATGAATTTTCAGGTTTTTGTGGTTCTGCTTGTGCAAAAAATAGTATATACACCTCGGGAGAGAATGCTATTTTTCCCTCGGTGCTTTTTAGCCCTCGGGCTCCGCCCTTGGGCTATAAATTGCACCTCATGAAAAATCATGCATTTCTCTCCCTCTATGTATAATATACTATTTTAGAACAAACTATAAATCCCACTACTCTTTACGGAGTCTATTTTGTCGATAAAGAAATAGAACCAAAATTCACAAACATCTGTCAACACTTATTCGATAATAATGTCAAAATTATTAAAAGCAATATTTTAGCCAAAAACCTTGAAAATTTAGAAGATCAATTTAATGCAATTAAAGAATATCACAAACAAAACCATAATGGTATAAATGAAACTTATAATAACCTTAAATTAAAATACTATTGGCCAGACATGAAAATTAAAATAAATAAAATAATTAATGAATGTGAAACTTGTCTCGTTAGCAAATATGAAAGAAACCCTTATAAAACCCAATTTTCAGGACCATTGCTTGCAAAAAAACCCTTCGATGTAATCCACATAGATACTTTCAGCTTCGATAGTAACAAATTTCTCACTATTATCGACCTATTTTCACGCTACGTCCAAGCCTACTTTATTCCGGACGGAACCAGTATAACAGTTTTAAATAAACTTCGCCATTACTTCTCTCATCACGGTTACCCAAAAAAAATAGTATGCGATGAAGGGAAAGAATTTAAAAACCACGTGCTCCAAGAATATTGTTCTTTATTCAAAGTAGACCTTCATTTCACAACAAACTACAATCCAAATTCAAATTCTCCAATAGAAAGAGTTCACTCAACTTTATTAGAAAAATTGAGGGTTGCGAAGTTACATAATAAAGATGAGACCGCTAAAGACATGATGACAACTATAGTCCTCAACTATAACCAGTCAATACATTCTAGTACTGGATACACCCCTTTCACCCTTCTATACGGACCATTTGAAAATTTAAATGCCCACGAGATAGACCTAGACAAAATTATTTATGAATCCTATAATCAAAAACGAAAAGACGAAATTTTACCTTTTTACGAACAACTCTACCAAAAGCAATATAATAAAGGCACAAAAAATTTAGAGAAATTAAATCAATCCAAAGAAAAAGTAGAATTCAATGAACCCGTAGCTTATTTCACTAGGCAAAGAATTAGAAAAACCGATCCCACTTACGATAAAGTAATTGTGACATCCATAGACCAAAATAAAGTAACCGGCATCCGCGAAAAGACCAAAAGAATAGCCAACATAAACACTCGAAAGCTACGAAGAACTAAGAAAAACAATTTTTTTCAGACTCTGCCTGTTAAGCCAGAGCCAGGGCCTTCAAGTTCAAACTCTACAAACGAACGGTTACTTCCTAGAAGACTTAGGAATCGCCAGACTACAAAATCATTATCATAAGTTTTATTTCTATTTTAACATAACAGACTTAAAGATAGGATATTACACATTATTAGCAAACGTTGTTGTTTTAGAAGCCAAAGTTAAAAATTCAGCAACTTATGGTTTAATTGATATTATTAAAGAAAATTGTCTTTTAATAGAAGATCAATTTTCAAAGTTTGATTATAAAGAGAAAAGAGGACTGATAGATGGTTTAGGTACAATGATAAAATACATTTCAGGTAATCCAGACAATAACGATTTAATAGAAATTAATAAAAATTTGGAATCCCTTTTTAAAACTCAAGATATCGTTGCCAAGCAAATAAACAAATTCACCTCTTTTGCAAATCATATTACTGAACGTTATTCTAAAGATTTTAACAATATCCAAAATAGTTTAAATTCAACTTTGTATGCATTAAATAGCTTAAGTAAGATAACTGATATGCAGTTGGTAATCCAATATAATAATTACATGAGTTCAAAATTACTGAACATCCTTAGAAGTATTGAGAGAACAATGTCGCTAGCAGCTGTTGAGGTAATTGACTTAGAAATCATCAATAATTCCGAAATAATTGAAATTTTCAATCATCTGAGAATCATCTATAAAAGTTCGGAATTACCCGAATTTAATTATAACCACATGTTCACTATACTAGAATTTTCCAAATTCCAAATTGTCTCAGTAAGGGAAACAATAACTTGTATACTGTATTTCCCTATCCTAAAGCAATCCTTACATCGATACACGAAGATTTACCCGATTCCTAGTTCCAATAACAAGGTGATAATACCACCCGCTAAATATCATCTTCAGGGCGCCAAAGGTGAATTATGGACCGACGAACAATGCAGAAACATCTTTAATCAAACCATTTGTGTTAGCGCGCCCCGAATAAATAGGTGCTCTCTATTTTCAGATCTTAATAATTGTGTACACGCTGTGGTTAGTAATGATTATGAATTATACACTCAATTAAGCAACGGACAATTGTTAGTTTCTTCAAGACTTTATCTAACAATAACTGAAGAATGTCAAGATACAATTCGTTCAACAAATATTAAAGACAGTGTATTAATAGAATCTATAGCTAATTGTAAGATCATAATTAATGATCAAATATTTGAGGATACCTTTGTAAATTTCACTTTTAAAAATTCAATCAAGATTCAAGATTATAAAGCCAATCTAACTGTAAATTTACAGCAGAAACATTTAGCAGACTTCTCTGATTTAAAAGAAGAAGTAAAATCATTGCAAGAACCAATTATCGTACATCCAATGTTTCACTTTGTACATTTCTCTGTAACCATTTTTACTGTAACTGTTTTCTGTATTTTATTTATTATACTATATGTTTTGAGGCATAGAATACAGGTAGCCTTCAAGAATAAATTAAGAACCAATGATTTACCGATGGAAGAATCATCTCATCATAATTCCCAGAACGAGGACGTTCTGTCTTAAAGGAGGGACGAGTTATATCAACCAACCAATATGACAATCACTTAGCGATAAGACGTTGTTGTTGCCGCCTTTGGACTATTACTCATACAGAAGCAGCAAACTACAAGATATTCCATAGAAGACTTAACCACTGAACTTTGTAATTGTTTGCATGTAATAATTAAGATAATAATGTGATATATTCTACATCAGAAAAATAATACATTCAGTTTCGTCTTGACTTTTACGTTAGCGATTGCTCACAAATTCTACATACAAATAATATTAATAATAAACGTTATTGTTAAATTACAAATAATCGTTTAATTTAACTATATGTGAATATTATCTATTGGCTAGCTGTTGCTGACGTTGTAGCTATTCATCGAAAAGTACTTTTTTTCAGTCGATTATAATACGAAATTTATCTGAAATGAAGGAGAAATGGTATTTTTTCCTGATTATTAGACTGATATTAATTCTACAAAAATTTGATCAACTAGACTTGTTCTGATGAGCTGCAGCATCACCATGGAAATTTCAGAATTTAGTACGAACAAATGATGCGCAGCAAGCTTTAAGCAAGATGTCATAAGGTGCATGTGTGACTTTTTATTTAAAATATTTACTTTATTTTCCTTTGAGGAGCTAAATTCTCCTAATTAGTTAACAATCAATTGCTTAATAACGTACTCATCCAAACAAGAACGTACAAAAACTAAACGGTTCAGCTGGAGAGATAAAATTAAGCAATTATCAAAATCGCATGTTTTTCTCCTATGTCTCACATGTCAGTCCACACCCGGTATGTTCAAAATATGTACTGTCATATTTGTTCTTCTAGTAAAATCAATAAAATTTTACCATTTTCATTGCTGCTGGTATGTTTACTGTACTTTTCTATTGTAGATCTATAAATCTGTTCTCTTCCTATTTGTGCATTAAATTGACCTAATTCTATTTTCAGATCGTAACTTGGTACACTTTCATATTCTATTTCTAATCTACTTATTATAAAATTCTTCTATTAATACAGGGTGTAAACGAAACCAGGAACACCCCCGTTTTTTTCCACAAGTTTTAAGTTAATGAAATGAAATTTTGGGATGTTGAATTATTCGTAAAAACGCATTATACGATGTATAAATCACTGAACTAGCGCTTCCGGTTTAACCGGAAGTGACATCAACTTCGGATTTTTAAATAGCACCCTGTATATTTTTTAACAGATTCTTGTAGTATTCGAAATTTTATTTTCAATGGTTTTTTCAAATTTAAAATTGGTAAATAAATGGCGTAGAAAATTGCAATTGTTTCTCTGCAGGGAGATGGCCATGAAATCAATGTTCAAGTTAGCAGTATTTAACAAGTGGGCATTCAAAATTATTGTAAACATGTTTTAGTACAATTGTGGTAAAAAATCGAAAGTAGTTTAGACCAATAGTCCCAATATTTTTAAATTTTAATGAAAAATTCTAAAAAGAAAAACTTTCGTATGAAATAGCTGGCCACAACTCAATTTTTTTAAATGGGACCTACCAATATTTTTTGTTTTTTCTTAAAGAGTTTTTAATTGCTTTTCTAATGACATATTTAAATCATGTTTTTACTCACAAAAATTCCAATGAAACGGAAAATAAAATATTAAGTGACTTTTTAGCTCTTAGTGATACCTACAAATTTAGTTATCCATGGAATAATTTCAATTGTTTTAACTGTTGTTTTTGTTTAATTAATTGTCAAACAGTGAAAAGCAATTAAAAACTCTAAGAAAAAACAAAAAATATTGGTAGGTCCCATGTAAAAAAATGAAGTTATGGCCAGCTATTTCATACGAAAGTTTTTTTTTTTAGAATTTTTCATTAAAATTTAAAAATATTGGGACTATTGGTCTAAACTACTTTCGATTTTTTACCACAATTGTACTAAAAATGTTTAAAATAATTTTGAATGCCCACTTGTTAAATATTGCTAACTTGAACATTGATTCCATGGCCATCTCCCTGCAGAGAAACAATTGCAATTTTCTACGCTATTTATTTACCAATTTTAAATTTGAAAAAACCATTGAAAAGAGAATTTCGAATAGTACAATAATCTGTTAAAAAATATACAGGGTGCTATTTAAAAATCTGAAGTTGATGTCACTTCCGGTTAAACCGGAAGCGCTAGTTCAGTGATTTATACATCGTATAATGCGTTTTTACCAATAATTCAACATCCCAAAATTTCATTTCATTAACTTAAAACTTGTGGAGAAAAAGGGGGGTGTTCCTGGTTTCGTTTACACCCTGTATATCCAGCTGTGTGTCTTCCGTTAGTCTTAAAGTAGAATTACTTTCCGATACTGGGTTAAAATTTATAATTGCCTGCTTCAATCTTTCGCTTATAAGAAATCCTGTCCCTAATCTTCTATTTTCATCTTCGCTGTTTAAAAAAGTGTGGTTATCTATTTCCATTATTCCATTTTATTTCTGCTTGGTTTCCTGTAATGCTACAATGTCCAAATTGTCCAAGCCATATTTTGAAATTTCTCTGATCAGTTTTTTTTAGCGCGGCCTCTTCGTATGTTCTTCTTACAATCCATGTTGCTAAAAATAAATTTTGTTCTGCAGTTGTGTTTTTAACTCCACTTCTTTTGTGTTTTTCCTGCTTTTTTTTGATTCGCTAATTTCGAGTACTGTAGCTTGCCGTTTCCGTCTTATGGGTTTCCGGTCCTACTTTGTGTATTATTGTTTTTTTTATATTTTCCCCTTCAAATTGTATTATTATTTCCTTTCGTGGATCACAATCCTATCGTTCTCCATTCAAAAATATTTTTCTGTAACCTACCTTCCCTTCTTTTCAGCTCAGGTAAACGTCTGAAGGTTCCAGGTTGGATAAGGTCGATCGGATTATTGCTGAGTAGTAAGGATATTCCAGAGGTTCCCGATTCTAACAATTTTATATTATTGTCTAGTATCATAGAGGTGGCACTTCTTCTAAAATTTTTAAAATTCTAGGTTTAATATACACGGTGTATTAAAACATGCGGAGAATATTTACATCACGCGATTCTACGGTGAAAACTAGGCAAAAAATTCTAGTACCAATTAGTTGTTAACCCTTTGGTTACCGATTTAATCATGGTCTTAGTTTCAGTTCTCGAATACTTATAGCTGAGAATTTTAGTTAAATAATATCAGTAACTTACACTTTAGCAAGTAAGATAAAATATCCAGCTATAAGTTTCGCTGTTTCGTAATTAGTTTACATATAATTTTCGTTTTAAGAACATCAATTCTTTGCAGCTTAATAGTTTTCAAGATATTGCAACACCGGGCAGAATGGAGCTGTTTTTACACATTGTAATAATAAACTTGGAAAGCTATCGAAGGCTGACGTGGATGACATATTGCCATTTATAACATTTTGCTGGTTTTATGAAACTCTTCTTGATTTATTTTATATTAGTTATTAGATATTATCATTGTTCTGAATTATTTTTGTCCTCGTGTGTTTTTCAGCTTTGTGTTTTTGGTTGTTTCTTCAGTTTTGTATTTTTGATTTTGGATAAAAATCATGGCATACAGTTTTCCCGAGTACGCAGATTTGAATTTAATACTAGGCGAATGTGGTGGTAATTTTCTTCAAGCTGCAAATGTATATCCTAAACGTTATCCAAACCGGAGGCGCCCGAACGCTAATGTTATTCAAAGATTAGATCAGCGCTTAAGAGAAACAGGACGAATGTAGCCTTTGCAGGGATTAGGTGGAGGCCATCCAAGGCATGTATTAGTACCGGAAATGGAAGAGAACATCTTGCGTATATTTGAAGACGATTTGTACTTTCGGCGAGTCCAGGGGTTGCTTCCAGAAGATTATCCGCGACGGATAGAGTTTTGCAGATGGTTAATACGGCAACAAGAGCTCGGCCCGTTCACTGAAAACATTTTATGGACGGATGAAGCTACATTTACCCGCAACGGAATGTTCAATATGCACCACTGGGCCGAAGAAAACCCTCATGTCTTCCACCAAACTAATCATCAGTTTAGGTTTAGTGTCAATGTATGGGCTGGAATCATTGGAAATAGATTAATAGGTCCATATATTTTACCTCGTCCATTAAATGTCGAAAATTGTGTCGATTTCTTAACAGATGCTTTGACGGAGTTATTAAAGGAAGTACCGTTAATTATCAGGAGAGACATGTAGGTGCAATTAGATGGAGCTCCAAACCATTGGGGTGTTCAAACAAGGAAATGGCTAAACCAAAACTTTCCTGGGCAGTGGATCGGTCGTGGAGGTACAATACCATGGCCCGCAAGAAGTCCCGACTTAAATGTCCTCGATTTTTCTTTTGGGGTATTTTAAAATCGCTTGTGTATGAAACAGAAATCGAAAACGAAGAACAACTTATTGGACGTATAAATAATGCAGTTAGAGAAATAAAAAATCAAAATATGCTGCAAAATGTAATCGCAAACATTAGCGTTAGATGTACCAAGTGTTTGGAAGTAGCAGGGGCTCATTTTAATAAATTTTTTAATCATTATTAGTGATATTAATGAACTGCATACTTGATTGAATTTTAGAATTAGATACAACCAAGGGCAACCGGATGCATAATCCGCTTGTACGAGATGTACGACGTTGCCAGATTTAAAAATCTTAAACTGGTAATAACTTAAAAACTCTTCGTCTTAACCAAGTTGGTGCTAGATTTTTCTGCTTGGTTTTCACCGTAGATCGCGCGATGTAAATATTCTCCGCATGTTTTAATACACCCTGTAAACGATCTGATTATCATCCAGATCCAAATGAGTTAAACTAGTCAAGTTATACAAAATATTATTTGATAAAGAAATTAAATTATTTTGTTATAAACGTAGGCTAGTTCAACTTAAAAGATTCCTTTCTAATTTGTACAGATCCTTAAACGAGTCCTCTCTGAAAATCGAAATTGTTATGCTCAACCAGAAGTTTTCTAAGTTATAGGATCGTTTGAATTCTTTGCTTACGAACTGAATTCTATTACCAGCTAAATGTCGGAAAACTCTTAGGGTACACAATTTTTGTTAAGATAATGAATGATCATAGTTGACAAACGAGCACGTTTTTGGTTTATTAATGAGTTGTTTGCCATATAAATCTAATTCGTTTTGTTCATCTTGACGAATGATTAATTTGACGAAGCCGTTAAATCATGTTTATGCAACTCGCTCTTAATATAGTTGTAACTAAAATCTAACGATTGGCGTTCTTTTAATCCTTCGAACTTTCCTTCAAAACAATTACATGTATATCATTAAATGAAAAAAACTAATATTTCAATTTTTTCATTGTTACGGAATAGATATTCTGATATTTCGGTAATTTTGTTACTAATAGCTATAAATTCTGTTAGATTTTCCAAATTATGAAGTAAAAAGCTGTACAAATGCTCACTCCTATTAAGATGTGAGAATTCCTCGAAAATATCCTTTGGTAAAACAACGATGGAACTTAGTTGTAGCACTAATAATTATGTAAAGCAAATACGACAAACCTTGTAACAAGGTCGCTGGCAGTGCCTAGACAGCGTTATACGATATGTACAACTAAATTAATTTGGCAGGACACTCCATACGGGCATAAGACATCTTTTAAGATGACAATGTTTATTATCAATGGACCATTACTGTATGAAACATGGGTGTCACAGCCCATATCAGACAGTAAGTCTTTAATGGCAAACCCGATAATTAAAATAATTTTTTTCAGAAAGATACATTCAATAGTAAACTTTTTTGCCTTTTTCTAATTTGTGATGTCTGTTACGATTTAAACACAAACATTTAAAACTTGAGTGAATGCGCTGAACATTTCTAAAAACAAATGTAATCTAGAAAATGGATAGCCTAAAGCTGCGTATTCACTTGAGCATTTTTGCGCGCACAAACGGTTTGCGCCCAAAAATGATCATATGAGTACGGGCAGAACAGGTGTGCGCGCAAGGTCTGAGCATGCACGCACACGCTCCATCGGTTGTCGGTCTTGGGGACCATCTCAAAGGAATTTTGCGCGCAAGTTTTGCTCAGTTTGGACGAGATTTTTAATTTATGCAAACAGCCGCATTTATGTTATGACGGCAAAAGGTAAAAGCACAACTGGAGCGGATATTTGCGCGTACAAACAAAAACGTAAAAATAATTATGTGTAGATTTTAAAATTTTTGCAAACGAACGTGTGTGCGTGCACAAACGTTTGCGCGCACACATGTTCGTTTGCGAAAATTTTAAAATCTACACATAATTATTTTTACGTTTTTGTTTGTACGCACAAATATCCGCTCCAGTTGTGCTTTTACCTAAAGCTGTTTGCATAAATTAAAAATCTCGTCCAAACTGAGCAATACTTGCGCGCAAAATTCCTTTGAAGTGGTCACCGAGACCGACAACCGATGGAGCGTGTACGTGCGTGCTCAGACCTTGCGCGCACACCTGCTCTGCCGGTACTCATATGATCATTTTTGCGCGCAAACCGTTTGTGCGCGCAAAAATGCTCAAGTGAATACGCGGCTTAAGAAACAAATGACGAAACGGCAATTTGATAAAGTTTATTACTAATAAGTAGGTTTATTAATAGATTTACAACAAATGTTCAAAATAACCACAATTTTTCTAGATGCATAGGTCGATTCTACGCAAAAAATTGAATTGTACTATCTGCAACATTTCGGCATTCATTCCAATTGACCATGAAATGTTTTGTATCCTAGTCTAAAGTTCTTCCTCAGTGTTTATAGGACTGGAATACACTTTGCTCTTTAATGCTCCCCAAAAAAGAGAATCACAGATGTTCAAATCTGGTGAACGTGGTGTCCAGTTTGTAGGAGCGTCAGCTCCTCTACATGTCCATTTATTAGGAAACTGTACATGAAGATGGTTCCCAACATTTAATGTAAAATGAGGCGGTGCTCCGTCGTGTAAAAACCACACGTCACGTCTAAGAGGTAACGGCAAGTGGTCCAATAAATCTGGTAGTATATTTTGAAGAAATTCTAAATAACTCTCTCCATTTTTTGTGTGTGTGGTGTATGTGATGTGAGACGAAACAACGAGTTGGTATACAGATATTTAAACAAAGTGAAGAAGAAATAAGTGTAATAAACGAAGTAAAAGTGGTAAAAAGTGTAATTAAGAAGACAACTACGAAAACACACGTTGTGGTTGCTTTCACCGGTTCCAATATTGACGGAAAGCGTTTGAACAGTTTCTGCTTTTCAAAGTGACTATCAAAACTGCAAAAAATGACGATTTTTGAAAAGATTTTATACTTACTTGATAATATAAAAGTGGCGTCATTTTCCATTACCAAAACAATTCATAAATTACTATTCGAGACTGAAGGAAACCGAAGTAGCCGAAAACAAATATGCGAATTCAGTGGGTTTTCATTTCCAATAAATTCTCAAGAATATCAGAACAAAGAAGGTTTATAAACGATCAGTTTTCTAATAGTGACTTGATTTCGATTGCGAATATCATATTCATAAATAATAACCTTGCCAAAAGCATTTGCAACACCTTAATGAATTTGGATAAGATTTCCGAAAACTCCTTGCGTGATGAAGAAAGCGAAGCAGATGAAGAAAACAACTATGCTGATATTGAAAATTAATCTCTTATTGACCATGTTGGACATGTATTAGTAATTGGCTCAAGTTGTCACGCACCTACGTTTGCAATAAGTTTTCGTGACGTCGAAGGCTTAACTAAACCTTTTGATGGAATCTTGATTTGGAAAATGTAGTTTGTTGTACTAAATGGGTGGTAAATATTCCTCAGAATCATTTCCTGGTTCACTTTCCTCCCAAGATAGACCATTATTTTCTTGTACTGGAACAGATGAATGAACAGGAATGGGCAATGACGCACTATGTAAAACATATACTAAGGTATGAAATTTTTTGCTCGATTAGCAGATTTCTTATAGTGCATTGAATTAGTCATGTGAAAGTAGCAGTCATTTAAATGATTACTTGCTTGGATATCCCCTTCTAGATATAGCAAATGGCATCGTTTTCTGATACTACGGTACGGCCCTTTCAAAGTGCATCTACAACTACCACAACATCTATGAGGCACCTAATACTTATGTTGATTTGCAAACTGAGATTCATATGTATTTCAAAACTTAGTTCCAGGAACTCGTTTGTGTTTAATTTGGTAGTTACCAATTGTAAAAGCTACATACCAAACAGAATACCTTTTTTAAAAAACCACCACAGATAAGATGGACCAGGAAAAGTCCAGATTTAAAAATAAAAATGAAATAGATTTTATATTATCTAATAAAAAGTATATTATATAGTGAAATATGTAACGGTATTAAGTAGATTTGACACGGGCAGCGATCACATACTTATTAGTGCGAGCTAAAATAGAGCTCAACATCAGAGCAGAAAGGAAAAAGCAAATTCAACAACAACGTCTCCCCACGTTAGAGTAAATAGAGAACAACATCGACAAATACCAAAACGGGATAAAAAATTAACCTACCAACACACAAATATTTCCTGATATGGATATTGACTGTTTAGAAAATAAAATAAAGAAGGATATCCAAACCACGATCAATGGGATATGTTCAAAAATGAAACCAAAAATAAGTAAAATCAATTCGAATACACAACAGCTCATGCAACGGAGAAGAAATATGGACAAACACACAGACGAATATAAAGAGCTGAATAAGAAAAAAGATCAGATAAGATATAAGAAAGTATAATACAGAAATGACCAAAACAGTAATAGAAAACAATAAGAACACGAAAATCCTCAAATCATCCACATCTACAGGACGACCCAAAATATTCCAACTCAAGGATGAAGATGGAACGGTGAAATCAGATAAAGGCGAATTAATAAAGATCATAGAAGACTACTACAGGCAACTGTATTCATCAAAAAATCAACCGCCAGAAAACATAATCTCGAGCGAAATTAGGAATGTGGGTTCAGAGGATTTCCCCGAAATTACTACAACAGAAATAGAAAACGCGCTCTCACAAATGAAAAATGGAAAAGCTCCCGGGGAAGATGGAATCACTTGTTGTGAACGTTATCGTTCTAGTGATAGAGGCATAAATACCTCCTTAGTCATATAGACGCTAATTACTTTTACATTAACACTGCCATGAATAGCACTAGTGCTGAGCCGGCAATAATTGTATAATTAAAAAAAAATATTAAATATTCACTTATTATAGATAATTATCTAAGAGATAAAAACAAACGTCATAAATCAATACTTGTGAACAACCGAAGAGCATTGGTTATTTTCATAACAAGTGCGGGAAGTTAGCGATTCCGAAACGAATGCAGGACGTTACAGAATGCATGAGTTTCGGAATCGCTCTTCCCGCACGTGTTATGAACAACGTTTTTCCTACAAACGTTTAGGAATCGTCCTAAACTATCATTTTGTAAGTTTTCAAGTTGTCAAATTTGACATTTCCTTTTAAAGTAATAATCTAGTAAGGATGGTTGCTGTGCGATTTTATGATTTTTCAGAAATTGCTGTCACTTTCCGGCACTCCGTGCGGGAAAGTGGACTTTCCCGCACGCTAAATGAGTATGGGAAAGTAACATTCCTAAACGTTTGTCGGAAAAAGAATTAAAACAAAATTTGTTGTTATCCTGGCCCACTTAATAATTGATTTTCCAAAATCTACAATTTCCTTTAAAAACTGAAGGCTCTTTTTGTATGATTTCAAATTTAGTTCGCCGTGAGAGCATCGCATCGATTTACTAACTGTTTTGTATGTATTGGTTTTATGCATAAAAGATGGCAATTTCCCAAACGCATCTGCATATCTATCGCTAATCGAACTCCATTAGACGGACATGTATTATTCAAAACTTTAGAGAAGATGTACATGTAATATTAATTGGTTAACCATGTCAAACTACATTGATCTTTTAAGGCCACGTATGTAAGGCTTGACCTTTTGTGCTGTTCGCTAATATAATGTAATAGACAGAAACAACACATATTTGTTATTTAATTGAACATCCTATATTTATTTGGCTCACTGCAGAAATGGAGTTATAGCATTAAGTTTACAGGAATCTGAGTTCAATTTAGAGCTTTGCCATGTCCTGTTTTTAATGAGGATTCTCATTTATTATACGAAAGGAAAATTACCTACAACAAACACAACCTATCGGCTCGTAAATGCCTATACTTGTTTATTGTTCTGTTTATGTAAATAAGGTGCTTTTCTCATTATTTTTATATTAATTTTACTTGGAGACTGTTTTAAAGCATGCCACTTTGATAATTTTTAAGAACCATTTTTAAGAAACACAGCGATTTTTTTCAGGGCCTGTTTCTCGTTTGATTCCGGGGATATTAAAGTCTAAAAGGCTTAAGCTTTGGTTTGCTAGGAAGCGGTGCCGTCATTTAACGGCCGTAAAAATACGGTGGGTGACGTCAGAAAAACGGTGAAAAAATACGGCCGTCGCGAATTATTCCGAACTGTTATGTCTATTTTAACTGGACTATATACACAAGACACACCGCCAAAAAACGTTGCTGAACTGATTCGTACCGTACTGGCCCACCGCTTCAGATGAGACGGCACCGCTCTATTACGTTGGGTGTGCGCTACCGCTCTTTTGGAAAACACTTCGCTTAAAAAACACGACACCGTTTTTCGTGACGTCACCCACCGTACTTTTACGGCCGCTAAATGACGGCACCGCTTCCTAGGAAACCAAAGCTTAAGTGCATACCCTAATTAGTAGATCACACCAATTCGGTGGTATTCGTTCCTTATGTGAAAAGACATAGATCCTTCGCCGGGTGTGTAGCAAAGGCTTTCGATTCCCTAGTAGGCTGTCCGAATATGCGCTATCTTTTTCTTCTCAACGGATCACAGACACACAAAATGTGTATTGCTGTTTCTGTTTCCTTATCGCATGTCCTGTCAGTAGACTTGTAACGATCCTGAGTTGTGATGAGCTGAAAACTGAGGTCACAATGTGCATTAATGGGCTTAAAAATATGCTGTTGAATAGCCTTATTTCGCGATGTTTTTTTGGTGTCGTTTTTATTTTCAGGTAAGAATGGTTACATTTTCTCTTTAACTTAAGAGTGTCGTCTCCGTACTGCATTTGGCCTTTTTAGCTGTCTTCATATTTTAATGAATTCCAAGACTTCCACAGTTAGTGTCAGTGCCAAAGAATGTCTTTCGGGTTAGGACCGTGTCACTGTTGAGAAAAAAAAAACATAATGTTTTGCCCACATTCTTAAGGGGCTTAATCAGGAGGAAAAGGGGGCAGTAAAATAGCACCGTAATTCAACATGTGAACCACGCTAGAGGCGAAACTCGTTTCACAAGAGGAGGAAGGGTACGTTAACTCAACTTGTAAACCAAGCCAGAGCGTATCAGACGAAGATGACGATTGGCCATGAGTGGAGGGGGCGAAGCCGTTAGCAATAATAGACTTCTATCTGTCCGACAGATGATAGCTAGTGTCACAGATTCAAGTTACTAGGGTCTTGATGAGTTCAATAGTTTTACATATTTACCTGTTGAAGTAATGAGGAGAAATGGCACTGATCGATGATTTGTCAAACAAGATCTTATGGCCAGTGTCATGATGATGTTTAGCAACAGTGTGAGAGAAGACCTGATTTCAAGCACGTTTGTGTTCACCACAGGCACGTGTGTGCACTAAATTACAAGAAGAATGGATGTTATAGTTGCCTCTTGATGACAGGGATCCATATTCTATTATTTCGATTTCACATATTTATTTATTATAGCTTCATTGCCTTTCCAATAGAACCTCTCGTTATATCTGGTAATTTACATAGTTCCGTTTATATGATTCTCATTTTTCTTCTTTTCCTTAAGGTCGGGACATTTCTAGTGTTTGTAATTCTACTGACAGTGAGTTACTTTTCTGATTTTTACGTATTGTTCGTTATTCTATAACCTCTTTAAATGCGTCTTAGGTGTGAATTTCCAGGTTTGTTTATTGTTGATATAGAGAATCTATTTGTAATCAGCTTTACAGGCTTTTTTTTATTGTAGTCCTTCTTCTTCCTTCTACTCTCATTACGGTTTGCTCCTTCTACTCTTTTCTCTTACTTCTGCTTTCCAAACACGTTATGGTATTCTGGTCCATTTTATTTATTCAAATAAAACCAATATGACAATTAGTAAATATCCGATACGGTGAAAATTAGAAAAACAAGGCTAGATAATAGAACAAGTAAAGGAGTTTACTTATTTAGGAATAAACATTACAAACAATAGAATATTAAAAGATGAAGTTACCAAACAAATATATAAGGCATCTGTAGTACTAAACGATATAATATGAAATAATAAATTCTTACAACAAGAGTTGAAAGAATATAGTGAGGCCTATATTAACAATTGAAACCAGATCGGATACTACAGGGTCCGGCAGGGAGGTGTTACGTTTTTCAAAACACTCTAACACATATGTTTTTGAACAAATTTCAATTTTTATTTTTTTCAAAGATTACGTATATAATGCCATTTAAGAAACTTAAAGCACAAACAAAAAGAATGTAATTCAGGTGGGAAAAATGACTATCCAAGTGGCGACCGTTCTTGTCCAGGCATTGTTGCAGGCGGGTGGAAAAATTGTCCATACACCTTTCAAGCATACCGCGTGGAATTGTCCGAATTTCTCGAGTTATGGCTTCCGCAAGAGCTTCAAGAGTCCATGGATCTTTCACCAATTCACCGTGTGATTATTTCTTATGGGGCTACCTGAAAGCTCAGGTTTACATAGAAAAACGGACTCTTGAAGCTCTTTCGGAAGCCATAACTCGAGAAATTCGAGCAATTCCACGTACTATGCTTGAAAGGTGTATGGACAATTTTTCCACACGCCTGCAACAATATCTGGACAAGAACGATCGCCACTTGTATGGAATCATTTTTCACACCTGAATTACATTATTTTTGTTTGTGCTTTATGTTTCTTAAATGCCTTTATATATGTAATCTTTGAAAAAAATAAAAATTGAAATTTGTTCAAAAACATCAGTGTTAGAGCGTTTTGAAAAACGCAACACCTCCCCGCCGGACCCTGTACAAAAACATTACAAAGATGGAAACTACGGAAATGTCAACACTAGTGAAAATTGTAGGGAAAACGGGACTAAACCACATTAGAAATGATGAGATAAGAGAACGATGTAAAATATAAGATATGTGAACATGGACTAAGAGGAGGAAACCAGAATGGGACACCTATGTAATGTGAATGCATTAATGCAAGTTAAATTAGCTAGAGATCATAGTCTAAAAGGAAAAAGAAGTTCAGAACGCCCTCGTAAACGTTGACGAGACAATCTGGATGAAACAGGCTAATAGCCTATTACAAGAAGTAAAAGTAGAAGAAGAAGAAGAAAAGCAATGGTGTTACTGACGGAATATTGAAACTAAAGACTACCTGGGGAATTGAATTCAATATTGAAAATAATGTTTAGAATTATATACAACAAAATCATATTAGAATGAATAGAATGAGGAATACGGAGAAAGAGTATGATTTGCAGCAACAGACAGCAATGCCAATACAATGACGAGGTAGAACTTATGGAAAGGGCAAAGAAATTGAAAAAATTCTAAACTACTAGAAAGAGAAAGTAAACGCATATGGTTTAAAAATTAATGAAGAAAAAGTTAGAACACATGGGAGTGGAAATAGCAAGAAAAATCAAATGAATGAATTTACTAAGATTGAAAAAGAAATAAAAAATAAGACACAGCGATAACATCAACTATCAAAAGTCAAATGCATAAAAGCTGTACGAGAAGTGTCTTGCGGGTCAAAGATCAGCGTATGTGGTATCACTGGATGAAGCTTGGTTTAGAGTAAACTACTTCAATGGGAAACGCAAGATTTGTTATGCTAAGATGACGAAACCGTACCTGAAACAAAGGAGAGATTCGGTTCCCAACTCATGGTAGTCGGAATCATTCTGGAAAGAGGACTCTTAGTCGAGTGCCATCATCTATGTCGAAGAGGTGTTGAAGCCTTTGGCGGAAGAAAGAATTTCAGAACTTTATCCTGGGAAGGAGGAAAAGGTGTTCATTCATTATGATGCAGCCAATAAGCACATACGGTAAAATTGACTCAGGAATACGCTGCAGAGGTCTAAGAAAGTGGTTGTTCAGAGCTTATAAGCAATAGCGAGAATCCTGTCAAGTCTCCTGATACCAGGTCTATGGATTTTTTCGCTTCGGCTGGCTGAAACAGTGTATGTTCCAGAAACGCGCCACCACATGAATGACCTTTGGAAAATTTTACTGGAAGAGTGGAACACTCTTTCTCTTGATATGAGCGTCAAAGTTTTTCAGAGCTGGAAGCGTCGATGTAGGAAAATAGTTAAGAATAGAATAGAATATATTTACAATCGAAAAAAAATTCGCTTTTAAATTTTTTAAATTAATTAATTGTTAATTTCTTATGTCCTCACCCTTTGTAGTACAGTTCAGGCGACTCTTGTTGCTTTCTTGAAATCCATCTCGTACAATAAAAAGACAAACTGCAATAAAAACAACTAAACAGCTATTCCAAAACAATAAAAAAGATTCTATAGGGGTTTGCCCAAAAATATATATTTATAAAGTACATTTTCATTCGTCATTTTTCATAAATAAGAAGTCTAGATTTGCAATTAAAAATTCATACGGATTTGTAAAAGCTTGTAAGATAAGGGGCATCTTATTTCCTACACAAATTACTTTATTGACGTCCTTTTGGGGTAGTGTTTAATTATCATGAAATTCTCCGCAAATTGGTGCAATTTATAGGTTAATTAAATGAGCCTGTTTGAATCCATCATACAATTAGAACTGACGCCTCTGTAACCTCAAAGCTTATTTGATTAAATAAAACCTTTGCAAACCCATACTGAAGTTAGTTGGCTTTTTGTCTTCTATCACTTCAGCTCGGTCAACTTAATTTTTGGGATTTTAAAATTCTCAACTTTCAAAGAAAATCGAAACAGAAAAAACCTATTTGCTGTTCTAATTTTAAAGTTTCAACAATCGCCATTTTCTATTTAATTAAATTTACAATAAATTTACTATTAAAGCAGTTAATTAGTTTACTACTAATAACAATACAATTCCAGTAATTTACAAGGTTAAATTAAGAGATGAAAGCTAAATTTTTAAAATGTCTTTAAATTAAACTATTTAAACGAGATTAGAATTAGTATATAAAGGGAGGCGACTCAAATAGCTGAAATTATTAGAGGTTCTATAAAGTAACGTAATATATAGTGTAATTAGGATGTATTAGCGTTAGTTGTGGTTTTGAGGCATGATAACACTAGTTCGGTTTAGTGGCTGCGAAACGAGGAAAGCGCTCAAGATTTTCACCGGAAATGGAATGTTTAATAATACTTTGTTGTGTTATATGTTTAGGAGGGCGAATTAAAAGTATATTTTAGAGATTTTAATTGACATTAATTAAAATTACATATAAATTATGTATTATTTAAAGACACGTATTTCTTGAGCCTGTGCTGTACGACGAATTTATTAAAAGTTGATCATGTTTCACCTTTTTTTTTGTAATAATGAAGAAACCAAACTAATTCAAAAATTTTTTTGCTAACAAAAATCAATTACAACAAAGTTCTTTGCCTATCATTTTTATGTTGAATCAATCAATAACATAATCTAGAAATTTTATGAATTAGCGAAACAAAAAAGGGGCATCGGATAATATAAAAGCTGTATACCTTTTTTACACACAGCTAAGTTTGGCTTAAGCCAAAATACGTTCCTCATTTGTTTAAGAAATATTCTCTGATATTCCAGTAGTATAGAGGACAGGTCTCGTTCAGGGAAGCGACTCTGCCCACGTGAGCCATGTTTTCCACCCACCTCCTATAACGGAGGAAAAAATCATGTCCCAACTTGAAATCTCATCTTCTACTTAATTGTCCTTCCCACATTCTCACCCACTTGCCAATACGCACCTGATCAGCGTGGCGAGGTATAACTAGACAACGTTCTCTAAAAATTCTCCTCGGGTGGATCGAATGAGAAGTTCGGAATCCTACACTGCAAAGTCGGCCTTCCACACGGAATATGGGGGGTATCATTAACACATGCACATACCGGGTGCCCGGACTTCGTAGGGACAACATGGGTAACTTTTGTATTTGAAGAGATAGAGAGATGGTTAAATTAGAAAAAAGGTGCAGGTTCGAGAGCTCACTAAGAATCCATTTTCAAATTTTAATTGTCATGGCCCACTTGTTTAAATAAAAAAAAAACAAAATCTCCTGATTTATTTCTTTTATTTGCCGTAACTATTTTGTTACTTAAGATATTGAGATGCGGTTTGAACTAATTTGCATGGCAAATAATAATAATAATAATAATAAATACTTTTATTGGCACTTAATAAAACCAAGAAGGCAATTATTAAAAGAACTAAAAGAACCGAATAAGGTAACAAGACGTAAAGTTAGGCAAGACGTTGTCGCGGCAAACAATGAGATAATAGAATGGATTTTAGAAGAAAACAAAGGACCAAAAGTATACAACAGGAAGAAGTCAAATCAGACAACTAGTCGATGATCAGGGGAATATATACAAAACACGAAACGAGATACTACGATATATAGAAAATTTCTATCAAAATTAATGTTCATTCGGGTTAAGTCTCCAATATGATGAAGAAACAAGAAAATGGTTGAGAATGAACCCAGGCAAAATGGTCACACTATGTATTCGAAATTTCAAAGTTGTTTTGGGCAAGCTTTTCTCAGCTCCGCGAATATGAGAACTGCCCTAAATGGATTTGAAAAGACTGATATCTGGCCTATAAACCCAAATATCTTTACAGATACAGATTTTTTTGTATCATCTATGACTACTGATATTGAGTTAGAAACGACACCAGCTGCTCCACCTGATGACAACATTCTGAGCACGTCAGAACTTCTTGGAACTGAGAGAAATGTTAATGCGAGAGAAGACAATCTTCCAAGACATTTTAAAAGAGATATCTGATGTTGTTAATGAAAATTACCCAGCTATTAAAAAAAAAAATACTGAGCCTCTTCACGATATCACAAAAATATACAGAAACGCCCAAAACTCTTCTGGTCATGAACGAAGCCCTGGTTGTTATTGGATGACTAACAGTTCAGCAGGAGATACAGAACAACCTATTTCTTCGTTCACATGTGCCTCTCCGAAAGATGTGATTCATTTGCCTAAAGTTCAATCAGGACAGAAAAGAGCTGCAAGGAGAAGAGACAAAACGGCAGTCTTGACAGCATCGCCTTATAAAGCAGAATTAGAAGTAGTCGCGGAGAAGATTAAAAAGGCAAAAAAGAATAACTGGAGAGAGTTAAAAGAAAGGTATTAAGTGGTATAAATAAGAAAACAAATAACGGAAAAGGTAAAGGTAAATAGAATAGCAAGACGGGGAAAGTTCAGAAGATGAAGACGATGAAGACAGGCCGTGTTTTTATTGTAAAGAACTATATTCCCAGTCAAATTAAGGCTGGTGCTCTTGTAAAAAGTGGGCAGATATGTCGTGTGCTGGTTTTGACAGCAATGATGACGAGCCCATGTTGATTTGAAAATTTTGTACGCAAAAATAAAAAAAATATCTCCAATAGATATTGTTATAATTACGCAAGATTGTCCAAAATCGTTAACAATGCCACGTTATTACAAATTACCAAAATTACCTCACGTTGCGTCAACACTTATTATAAATGTGCCTCAGCTTATATTTTGTATTTAAAATTATCTTTTACTTTAAATTAACTGAGATATTCGTATCAAGGTCGTTCTCAGGGTTCGTTGAATTAAATTTCAAAAAGATAAAAAAAATTACTCATAAACTTTGAAGATACAGATTTATTACAAAAATTATCCCCTATCTTGCCCTAACTTATACTATTTTTAAAATTATTATTATTAAATTTAACCACTCACACTTATTCTTTGATTTGAATTTGTTACTGTTTTCGTTAATTTGACCTTCTACTTGTATTCACTTTGAGTCCAATTCAAGTCCACTTGCAGCTGATTTGCAGTTCACACTGACTACCCCAACTTCAATTCCGATTGCAGTTCACTCTGTTTTCAGTTTAATTCACACCCGTTTCCAATTACAATCCAATTCCACTTGTAGTTTAATCTGATTTCGGTTTAATTCAACCCTGATTCCAATTATAATCCAATTCCACTTGTAGTTTACTTCTAGTTCAAAATTATTTTATATTTTTAATCTTCTTTTATTTAATATTTTATTAAATAATAATATTTAAGGTTCGTTCTGATGATTTAAATTCAAATTTGAAATATCAAAATTAATTATCAGGAGCAACTATTTGTGCGTCCTTCCACTCTCAATTCAAAACCACCTCTTGTTTAAATTTTGTTTTTCTTCTTTTTTAGTTTCCCTCCAATCCGTTTACACATGATAAACATTCATATTTAAAACACATTCATGCATTCGTTCATCACCATAACAATTATATTTCTAGCTAAATTCTATACAACAATATACAACAATAATATTATAACACAATAATATTAAAACAATAATAATTAATTTATACAAAACAACACTTAAAATCTAATTTAGCTATTATAACAATTTTTTTATACATATTTTAAATCTGCATCCTATTGGAAATTATCAAGAACGGAGGAGAGCTGCTAAAAGAAAAAATACACGGGATTATTACTAGAATATGGGAGACAGAAGAAATACCAAGAGAATGGAGACTAGGATTGATCATACCGATTTTCAAAAAAGGAGACCGCATGAGTTGTTCTAACTATAGAGGAATATCGTTATTAAATACCACGTACAAAGTCTTAACAATAATTATATACAAAAGACTAGAAAAATATCTGCAGGGAGTAGTGGGAGACTACCAGTATGGTTTTGTGAAAGGGAAATCGACTATTGATCCAATCCATATAATGAATCAAATAATAGAGAAAGGCTATGAACATGATATAAATATACAAACACTATTCATCGATTTCAAGCAGGCCTTCGACTGTGGGGAAGACTATATGCAGATATGTCAAAAATGGGTATCCCCACAAAATTAATTAGTCTGATAAAAATGACCGTGGATGGTTCCCAAGCCGTAGTAATGACACATGCAGGAGATACCGAAGCTTTTCAGATCAACAGAGGCGTAAGACAAGGGGACTCACTCTCAGCGGGACTTTTCAACCTAACACTAGAAGCAGTCATCAGATAACTTAAATGTCAAGGAATTATTGCAAATAAATCTATACAGTTAATAGCCTATGCGGATGATCTAGCCTTAATATCAAGAGACAATAAAAGCCTAGTGAATGTGTTTAATAAATTAGTAAACGAAGCAAACAGAAGAGGACTTAAAATTAATGAATCAAAAACGAAACTCTTCCGATGCACAAGACAGAAAAGAACAGGCGAGAAAAGCATGAGACTGGGAGAATTCAATTTTGAGATAGTTAATAGCTTTAAATATCTAGGAGTAATGATCAATGGAACAAATGAAAGAAGTATGGAAATAACACAACGCATCTAAGCAGGGCATAAGGCATATTATACTTACAAAAGTTTAATGAAAAATAAGAAAATCGGCCATAAAACAAAAATAAAAATCTACAAGACTGCCATTAGACCAGCAGCAATATACGGAGCTGAAGTCATGTGTTTAGCAAAAAAAGATGAAGAGGATCTTTGAAAGAAAAATCATTAGAAAAATGTATGGCCCAGTCAAACTAGAAAATGGAGAAATCAGAAATCTAATGAACTTTGAAATTAGAAACAAGATGAATGGATAGGACATAGTTAAAGTGATCAAAGCCCATAGACTGAGATGGTATGGTCATCTGTACAGAAAAGGAAAAGAAGACAAAGTGAGGAGTATCACAGAGTGGACCCCATCTGAAGGAAGACCTAAGGGACGGCCCAAGATAAAATGGAAAGATCAAGTTATAAAGGACCCGAACAGCATGAGAATTATAAGACACAAAGAAAAATTAATGGATAGGAAAAGATGGAGAGATATTGTCAAAGAGGCTAAAACCCACACCAAGTTATGAGTTTCTGTCTAAGTAATAATATGGAGTGATTCACCATGCTAAATGAATCTATGAAACTCCGGAAGAGGAGTGGTTCTATTCCAGATAGGAATGTTAACCTTTTTGATTGATCCTATTGGAGTAATCTTTATTTTTAATTATTTACTAAATAATTGTATTTTAAATTATTATTTAAAACTAATATCATATCAAAAAATCTCGTTCTGCCCCATCATGCGGGGCGGAATGGGAAAAGAATACTTTTCGTTCGATACATATTTTTACTATACAGGGTTACTGGTAATTCGATACATTCCTTTGGAGATGTGATGGGACAGGAGCTAAGAAACAAATTTAACCCTAACATACATTATACAAAACTCAATAGTTTTTGAGATATTTCAATTTTTGTGTTTTTCTCAAAAAAGTAGATCTTCATGTCTTTAAAGTTAATTTTTAAAAAATCTACTTGACATTTTCTGAACTTTTTGACTGGGTTACTTGTCCCACTCTATGGTCATCCGTTTCGAATGGAAAATATCCGGAAACATTTCGATCATGTGAAAATTTTAAATAAAAACTTATTAAAAATAATTTTTAAAAATCAGCTACTAAAATTACCTATTCGTTTTTCTCAGAAATTATTTTTTTATTTTTGCATAATGTATGTTAGGTTTAATTTGTTTCTTAGCTCCTGTCCCATCACATCTTCAAAGGAATGTATCGAATTACCAGTAACCCTGTATACTATTTTTCTGTTTTCATAGAATTTTTTTGCTATTATAATGTTTCAAATCGTCTAAATAACTAGTAATTAAAAATTGTTTGTGTGTTTTTATTCAATTCGTCGTGATATGTCGCTAAATAAGATGGTACGCCATTCCTCCCCACCTTCCCCTACATCGCGAAGAACTGCGTCCTTATCACATTCAACGAGTTCAGGCACTACAACCACAAAATTATGGCTAACGCGTGGAGTTTTGCACCTGGTTGCTAAGTAAAATTACCGAAGATCCAAAGTTTTAAGTAGAATACTGTGGAGCGATGATGCTCAATTTACGAGGGATGGTATTAATACCACCCACAACTACGCGTACCATTCACGGTCTCTTCAGAATCCCCATGCCATCGTATAGACAAGATTTCAACATCGCTTTAGTGTTAATACGTGGGTTGGTATTTTTAATAGTCGGTTGCTTGATATTGAAGTTCTTGATGATCGCTTAAATACAGAACCATACGCTACTTTCCTAGATGGAAGACTTTATGAGATGCTGGAAGACACACAACTTCACATCCGGCAACAAATGTCTTACTAGCATGACGGCGCCCCAGCCCGCTATGGAAGACAAGTAACCGAATGGCTAAGCATGTATTATCCCAACAGATGGATTGGTCGTGGGGGTCCCATCGCTTGGCTCCTTTTTACCTTTTACCTTTAGGGTCACCTAAAACCACTAGTCTACAGTGTTGAAATCAATACTCGTAAACAGTTACTCCAAAGGATAATTGATGCGGCCAATCAAGTTCGCAATGACGATGCCATATGTCGTGTTTATGATTCGATGATTCGTAGGTGTCGTGCTTATATTCAAGCTCAAGCGGCACAATCTGAGCACTTGTTGTAAATCGTACACTCTTTTTTGTTTTTAAATTAAATGTTCATTATAAGTTCCTAACATTAGATGTTTTGTTTACCTATTTGCTACATACTAATAAAACTTTGATCTGTTGTAATTCTGTAACTAATTGCAATACGAGCTATGTTAATATGACATTTTTTGCTCAAAATGACCTCCCCAACAAAATGCCGAAGTTTGTTACACTCATTATGAATCACTCTGTATACAAGTACCAACAGACATGTACGAGAACGCCACCATCACCATGAAACTATTTCATAACACGAACCCAATTAAAGTAGTCCGGGGTGTAAGACAAGGTGACCTCCCCTACTAATTATTCACCAACTTATTAGAAGACGTATTTAAAGAAATACAATGGACGGGAACATCTGACAAACCTAAGGTTCGTCGATAATATTGTTCTGTTCTCTAGTAATATGGATGAGATAGAATCAATGATCTATTATGGAAGATAAAACAACGAAGGACATTAAACAAAGCGATTGAAGTTGTATGAAGCATCTAAACGAACGTGGTGCGTAGGATTCAACTAAATTATTTATATTAATAATAGAGAGTTTGGTCAAAAATATAAAAGAACAAACGAAACAACTACAAAACAAAATAATAATAAATAGAACAATTGAAAATAGAAATTTTCTAAATTTGCCTAAAATAAAAATGAATTCATCCTTCGTTTTAAATAAACCAATATTGGGAAAAAGATATAAATATCAAAATTGCAAATCGCAACGGGTGCTGGGTATTCTATAAGAATCAAGAAAGCAGAATAAATGTAATGGAAATCACGTATTTACGAAAGATAGAATGAAAAATAAAATTGGATCAAATTACAAGTGAGGAGGTAGTTATTTAAATACAAAAAGTGTTCGTTCAGTGAAGTCAGTAATGAAACTTAATTATAATTGTTTAATCTTCTAAACTCTAAAGTGTTATAAGCGTAACCACTTACGACTGCAGATATTTTAAAACAAATTTCGAACTTTTAGGAATTTTTTTAAAGAGTTATTTTGAAGCTTAACTTAAACAATGCGGTAACACATTTTAAAAAGTCAATATCTAGGTAACTTTCAATTAGAATGTCTACAAATTAAGTTTTCGAGAAAATTATTCCGGTTTTGGCGTTGATAATGCTGGAAATTTGTAGAACTACCAACATTTTACGTTAATTAGAAAAGTATAAAGAAACAAGACCGTACTTACCGTTTGCATGTCGATTTCTACACAACCGACCTTCGTCCTTTGGCATTCCTTTTCGGTGGTGCATTTTTTATTAACTAAGACGCTGGTTCCTTTGGAATCCATGATGTGCAAGGTATGGCAGAATGTTTCACCTGAAATAGACAATAAAACAAAATCGGATTAGGTACCTGCTTTTAAAAATTTAATTACGAGTCAAACGAGATTACACTCGAGTTGGAAGCGAAATGCATTTAGAAAATGCTTTTAATAGGAGATTATATCTTGGCACAAATTGATTTAACTTAAGAATTTAATAATTTACTTTAATTACGGAAGAAGGACTTTAGGAAGTTGGAAAGTTCCTGAAAGCCAGTCATTCATGAAAAGTGTTGACGGAGAGATTCTCCCTCTTTGGAGTTTTAAAAGTAAGATTATATTTTAATATATTTTTTAGAAGATAAATTTTTCTGCCTTCCCCTCCGATCTTGGCGACAGGAAGTGACACAGTCATTCAAGTTTTCACCGACTTGGAAAATTCGCAAGTCCGGAAAATATCAAATACCGCCAATATTCGAGCAACAAAAAGCAAAAAAGTAAATGAAAAAACTTGGCAACTTTTTCGCAGGTTTGTTTTCATTTTAATTTAAATGAATTTTAACTTCGAAATCGTTCTCTCTCCCTTTATAGCACGCCGAATTTACCAACTATTCCAAGCGCACGGAATTTTACTTTGGTAGAAATGTTCGACTGGATGAAATGTCCATTCAGTTCACACGTTTCAGTCTGAGATTGACGCCACGACACAAACTTTTAATTGGTTTAGTTCCTGGCGAGATTTGTAACATTTGTGACAATTCAGTGGTTAATTTTCGAGAGTGGTAATAATTTAAGGGCTTACGTGGCACGCCCTTAACGAAAAACTGATTGAATAAAACTTAAATAAAGAATTTTAAAAACAACGAATTCTTCTTCCCTAAAAAATATATCAAAAATTTCCCGTGACACTCTAATTAAATTAAAGTTATTTCCAGTGTATTGACGAACTGTGAAGGATGTCACGAAGTTCTAAAATTAAAAAAAAAATTAAAAAAATGAAGAAGGAAAGTACTAAGTTTTATGAGACAAATTTAAATAACGAAATAAATGTATACAAGCAGCAATTTTAAATTGACAGCTAATTTTCATTTATTTAATCTTTTTTTTCTAACACTAATATCTTATACTGTTTCTATGGTGCATAAGAGCTCACTTGTTATGTTTCCTTTAAAATACGCTTTCTCTATAAAATACGCCGTCAATGACAACGTATTTTATAGGCCTTTAAATACCTCGTTGCCTAGCAATCTTCGCATTTTGTGTATTATAACACGTCTCAAATAATAATTTATCAAAATTTCTAATAATATATTAGTGAAAGAAAATGTCTGATATTAGTGTTAGAAAAAATCTTGAAGATAACTCGTGTTTTATAGTTTAAAAATCTCGGTCTATCAAATCCTCGGCTCACTTCGTTCGCTCGGATTTGAACTACGACCTTGATTTTTAAACCTTCTATAAAACACTTGTTGTCTTAATAGCTATTGAAGGTTCTTCTATTTAAAGTAAGTCATGTAATCAGTTATTTACTGAACATTTCAAACTTGTTATAACAAATTTTCAACCCCTCCGAACGCAGTAAGCTTTCCAAAATATTTTAAGGTTTTAGTTTGACGAGAAGAAAACCCACCTAAAAGAAACAGGCTTTTCTGATATTAACCAAGCTTTTTTGTAATTTAAGGGAAAATACGAAATCATGCCCATTTGTGATCGAAACAGGTTTGGATTTTATTGTATTTGGCAAGATCTTCTCTGCTCATATTGCTTCTAATGGCCATTTAAGGTATATCACAGTTCGTTAGGTGAGTGAATTGACACCTGACAGAATTTATTGGGGTGCGGCTAAAAAACCGATGTCGTTTTTAGTTTGCTTGCTTGCAAGTGATGATTTAATTCTGAAATAAAAAGTTATGCCTTTTGGTGGCTTTTTTCCTACTTGTAAACAATGAAATTTCATAAACTATAATGATAATAGTAATTAATTACAACCAATGTTCTCGTTGCTAATTTCATTACAGCGGCCCACTAAATGGCATTTCTATTTTTTGATGTCAGAAATGAAGTAAAATAAATGTGTTTGAGTATCTTTCAGAAAACAATTTCGGTATATGTTGCCAATTTCAGATTAATGAATGACTGTTCCTTAACCCCAGTTTCGAAATAAACAGCTTCAATTCATCCCTATTTTCGTTTGGGCTGAACCTCTTATCGTTGCTATGAAACACAGATTACGATTATTTCGACGTATTTAGAAGATGTGATTTCCTACATCATTTCCACATAAATCTTAGGGTTCAGGAAATACAAACAAGAGCGTTTCAAATTCTTTATTTCTGCATCGAATCGTTAGCTGTGAAACTGTACAGGGTGTATGATAAATATACCATCAAACTTAGCAGGCTAATAAATGATGTAAAATTGGGTCGATTATGTATCTTTCATATTTAGGTTATATGCATGGTTCGTTAAAAATATGTTATTCCACTGTTTGAGAATTATAGCTTGCAATCATGGTAGGTATAAATATAACCAATGCTTAAATAATAATAAATAAAAGTACATTTAATCACAAATAACAATGGTCAATTTAATTAATTTACATTTTTACAACGTTTAAAATAGCCGCCGTTCATATTAATAGTACAGAAATTGGCGCGATTTATGCAGTTTGTAGTCTTCTTAATATCTGGCAACCTGGAATGTTTTAATCTTATACCAGCCGGAGCAGTACAAGAAGTAATCCACGAAATATCTAAATATGAACTTGACGCATTAGCTTTGCAAGAAACAAGATGGCCAGGCAAACGCACACTAGAAATGAAAACCCACACTCTTTTCTATAGTGGATCCAATCATCCAAAACATGCATTAGGAACT
Organism: Melanotus villosus; assembly: GCA_963082815.1. Lineage (NCBI taxonomy): Eukaryota > Metazoa > Arthropoda > Insecta > Coleoptera > Elateridae > Melanotus > Melanotus villosus. The sequence goes on along the minus strand of OY720426.1, from coordinate 36,424,188 downwards.
GGCTTTCTCGTGCACAACAATATAAAGAAACATATTATTTATTACAAGGCAATAAATGGAAAGATGTGTATTATGACACTGAGAGGAAGATTTTGTAATGTAACCGAAGAAAAGGAAGAGTAAATAAAGAATCAGTTTATGATGACCTAGGAAAAGTATACCAAGATTGCTCTTAGGAGACCCTAGGAAACCTAAAGTAAGCATTGAAGAAACCTATCGCCCCACTATCGCCAAACACAGTTTGCATGAGACCAGTAATGACAACGCACTTAGACTAATAGACTTCGCCTCTCCCAAATAACTAATTATATGAGGAATATATTTTCCACATAAAACCAATCACAAGATAACATGGACATCTCCTGATGGCAAAATGCACAATCAACTAGACCACGTACTTATTGACTCCCGGCATTCCACCAGTCTGCTGGATGTGCGAAGTATGGGAGGTGTAGATTGTTCAACGGACCACTATTTAGTCCTTGTGAAACTTCGACAACACATTGCACGAAGTTACAATGAAAAAGGAGAAAAGAGACAACTTTGGAGTGTGGGAAAACTAGACAATGAAATTATCAGAGAAATTTATGAAAGTATGCTTAGCAAGGGCCGCTGAATTAAATATTGCATATTAAGGCCTGCTCACTTCATTTAGCCAAGACGCAATTTAGAAAGGACGGTGGCGCCATTTGGGGCGAACTATACATTTTAAAGGGACAAATGCATAGTTCACCTCAAATGGCGCCATCGTCCTTTCTAAATTGAGTCTTGGCTAAATCAAGTGAGCAGGCCTTAATATGAAATATTTAATTCAGCGAGCCTTGATGTTTAGTGCTGAACTTCAAAAAGAAGTAGGTACCTAAATGTCAGGATATCGAAGGGCAATTCAATTGTATAACAATAAGAGGTAATTGGCAGAAAGGCCAGAAATACTCAAAACGGCTGGTTTGATCAAGAATGTGGGGTTGCAGTACAACAGAGACCAGCTGCCAGAGATAAAATGATACAGTTTAGAACACGAGCAAATGTAGCAAGATACGAACAAGCATGAAAAACCGCTAATAAATACTGTAGAAGAAAAATCAGGAGGAAGATAGAAGGAAGATAGAGGATATAGAAAGATTCCGCCAAGAGCAAGATATCAGAAATATGTATAAGATAGTGAACGAGTCGAGGAAAGGGGATCCGACCTGTGATAAAGGTGAAATAATAAAAGTCTTTGCATAGCACTTTGAACCTCTATTAAATGAAACAAGAAGTAATGAAGGCAGAAAGTGAACAGGAAAGATTCTTTCAAGATATATTTTCGAGAGAAAAACCAGACAATTAGGACAATCAGGAGTTCAGCTACCCTCGTACGAGATGTTGAAGGAGCTATTAACGAACTGAATTGCAATAATGTTCCAGAAATCGATGACATTCATTTATTAGGAAAGAGGACGAAAAGTTACACTCAGCTATCCTAAAATTAATACAAACAGTATGTGAAAATGAAGAAATGCCAAATTAATGGAAGGTGGAAATCATGTGTACCATCCACAAAAAAAGTGACAAATTAAACTGCGAAAACTATAGAGGTAACTGTTTGCTTTCAACAACATATAAAGTACTAACACATATAATCCATAAACGACTAAACCCATTGGCAGAAGAAATCATTGACGAAGATGGCTTTAGAAGAGGGAGATCGACAAACGACCAAATATTCACAATACGTATGATTCTGGAAAAATGAAGGGAATTTAATGTCGACATATACTACCTTTACATCGACTAAAAACAGAGAATATAGGATATCAAATAAGCTAACACGCCTAACAAAACTAACGGTTACTGGAGCACAAAGTGTGCCGAGTAGGAAGCCAGACATCCGAAAAATTCAAAATAAAAAGGGACCTATGACAAGGAGATGTACTCTCTCGCTGTAACGCCCTACTTTACCTAATGGTCTTGGGTAGCTCGGTTGGGCCGGGTTGTATCGCAGCTTGAATGTATAACACAGAGGTTTCGTAAATAAATAAAAAAATGTAATTCCAAGAATCAATACAAAGTAACTTAAAATGTAAACAAAATATGTACAAGTTCACAAAATAAATATTGTTCAAACAATTCTTGTAAGAATTCTTTCCTGGGGTGCCGTCGGTCCCACTCGCGGCTTTGAAGCTGCGCGCGTCTCGGCGCAGGTCTGTCTCGACTCTGCCAGGAGGCGGCCGTAGCGGGTACTAAGCGAGAAAATGGCGGCGGCTGCTGAGTTTTCTGTTGGAGTACACAAAAGTGAAAGTGACACAAGTATTAAATATCTCGGAGTCGTGGTCCTATCGTCCTTGTAGTTACGGGATAGTGAGTGTAACGGCAGGTAAGTGAAACCCCTAATTTTAGCGTCGTTTTCTAAAGCGGTTCCCGTGGGGAAGGGGTTCCAGGTTGACAGCGTTTTACGGGAAGTGTCGGGGTTGCGGGGGAATGTGAGGGTTTGGTCGGACACGTCTTCCCTGATCGGGCCGACGTGGGGGAACGGGTGAATAGTCTATCACGACTTCCTTGATTGTTGTCTTGGACAAAGCCTTGCCGACGGTTTAGGCGAAGGTTACGGAATCGAATCGTGGGTCGGTGGATTCTCTTCTCTGTTCGGTGTGGCTTCTCTTATACAGCGTCACCGTTAATGTCCGCATCATATGGGACATTTCTCTATTATTTAGTTTACGCAAATTTAGATTTCATGGACAGTTTTTGCTTTGAAAATAGTGCAAAATGACGTTGACGATTTTTTTTATCCATCGGCTATACCTACCTGTCAAATTCGACATATTTTCAAAAAAATTACAAAAAGTTAGGTTATTTTTCAAAATTTCGAAAAATGTTAAATGCAAAAGTTGTTTCTTTTTCAGTTTTCTACCCACATACCAAATTTGAACAAATTTGGATAACCTTGATATGTTTCACGTTTTCTTAACCTAACAATTTTTTGGCTCATTCCAATTTATTAAAATCCGAAAAGACCCGTAAAGATGTAATACACTCCTCTTCCAAAGGGTTTTCTTCTGTTTCTGTGGGTAGAAAACTGAAAAAGAAACAACTTTGCATTTAACATTTTTCGAAATTTTGAAAAATAACATAAACCTTTTGTAATTTTTTTGAAAATATGTCGAATTTGACAGGTATAGCTGATCCATAAAAAAAATCGTCAACGTCATTTTGCATTATTTTCAAAGCAAAAATCGTTCACAAAATCTAAATTTGCATAAACTAAGTAATAAAAAAATTTCCCATATGATGTGGACTTTAACGGTGACGCTGTATACATTTTCCCGCTCGGTCGTCTCTGTCTGGCCTAATACGGGGGAAAAGGTTAGACGATCACGTAGGCACGCAGGCGGGTCTTTATCACTAAGCTTAAAATTTCGCTTAACGTGTACCTGTACTCGACTTAATGTTGTGAAATTTTAGTCACAGATAATACAAAATGTTTTAATTACATGTGGCACGTAACAACCCCTACTATGTACTCATTTAATCGGACTCTGGAAAGAGTGATACGTCAAGTGAATATAAACCCTGGAGGCACTATACAGGGTGCCCATAATCTATCTCATTACATGGGTAACTTTCTTAATATAAAAGATAGAGGATCCGTTAAATGGGGAAAGTTGGGCAGAATTATAAGCAAAATCTCATGCCATTTTCAAATTTGACATATGCCATCAACTTTTTTTTATTATTTCGAAAAAACTGAAAAAGGTCGTTTTCTTCAATGTTATATCATTCAACGACCATTTACCTTAGAGATGAAGTAAAGGTGTCTTGTTGCAGATATTTTTGCGTAGAATTCGATAAAGTTACGCAAAATGTCATGGCCCTCTTGGTTTTCGAGATACAACATAAACTTGCATTTTTTTAAATAGCAATCATAGTTGGCTGTGATCCCATTAAATAGCTTTTGTTTTTCTGATTTCATTGATATAAGGTTCGATATACTTTACTCTCATATTTTCTCTTTAAATGCTAAAAGAAGCTTATTGGTACAATTAAGCAGCAAAATAATACACAGGTAGGCTTTGGAAACAGAAGCTTCAAACAAAAAACCCCGTTGTCAAACAAATTGATTTACTTAAGTTGCGTTACTGATTTATTGTATGAAGACAAATTTGTTAAAATAAGCAATGTATACAAATGAAGAGAAAAACGACATGCTTTTTTGTTACGACGCTAGGAACAGAAACAGTAATGAAGCTAGTGAAATGTAATTGCAAAGATATATGGAAAGAAGACAACCAGATAAAAGGCTTTTTTCCAAATTAGAAAACAATTTAAAACAATATGGGTCATTTATGAAACCGAATGATGAAAAGCAAAAGTTTAAACAAGAAGACGAGAAAGAGTTTTGGCATATGTAAATTACAAACCAACAACATCTACCAGTGAAATTGCAAGTGAGTGTGCTATTTCTGCAGAAAAAGCTCTTTTAATTTTAAAACAAAATCAGTTCAAGCCATTTAAATCTCATATTGGAAATATGTACCTTGTATGCTGGCGACTCAGAAAGATTGCAAAGATTGCATTATGCTAGATGGATTTTACGAGAAACGGGCAACAACCCAAATTTTTCACGCGGTATTTCATTTACTGACGAGGCAAAATTTACCAACAACGGCATATTTAATAGGCACAATCACATCTATTGGTCTGAAAATAATCCCCATCTTACTGTCGAGAGGCGAGATCAGCTTTACATTAGTTATAAGAAGAATTCGACCTGACAGTTTGGAAAGAGTGCATAGAGAGATGGTTAGAAGATGTCAAATGTGCATACAGGTTAACGGGGCCATTTTGAACATTTAATATGAAATTGAAATTTTTGTACATAATGGAGATTTAATTTATAAGCTGTTTTTGTAATAATGCACTTAAAACCATTAATAGTACATATTATTATCAATAAAAATTTTGTTTTCAAATTTAATCAACTTGTTTGATTGGCAACCAGGGTTTTTGTTTGAAGCATCTGTTTCCAAAGCCTCTCTGTGTATTATTTTGCTGCTTAATTGTACCAATAAACTTCTTTTAGAATTTAAAAAGAAAATAAAAGAGTAAAGTATATCGAACCTTATATCAATGAAATCAGAAAAGCAAAAGCTATATAATGAGATCAGAGCCAACTATGATTGCCATTTAAAAAAAAGCAAGTTGATGTTATATCTTGAAAACCAAGCGGGCCATGACATTTTGCGTAACTTTATCGAATTCTACGCAAAAATATCTACAAGAAGCCACTTTTACTTGAGTTCTAAGGTAAATGGTCGTGGAACAGTACAACATTGAAAAAAACGACCGTTTTCAGTTTCTTCAAAAAAATTTAAAAAAATGATGACATACGTCAAATTTGAAAATGGCATAAGATTCTGCTTGTAATTCTGCCCAACTTTCCCCATTTAACCGATCCTCTTTTATATTAAGAAAGTTACCCATGTAATGAGATAGATTATGGGCACCCTGTATACAACAGAAGCGCGCAATTATTGGCCCACGCAGATGATGTAGTGATATTGGGACGAAAGCAGGAAAATATTGTAAAAATGAATACAAGCTTAGATGATAGGTGACAACAACTCGGACTGTAAGTAAGCTAGAGAAAAACGAAATATATGAGGACTAGCAAAGCAGACCTACAAGAACACCGACTCGAAATTCCACACAAAGAATTTGAAAAGGCCAATGAGCTTAAGTATCTTTGTACATACATTAATAGCAAGCACGATATCAACAAAGAAATAGGTACACGAATGACAGGTAACAGGACAATGTCCTCCATAGACTCATTCTTGTGATCTAAACTTCTGTCTCACTCCAGTAAAATACAATTATATAAAACGTTAATTAGACCAGTAATATGCTATGAATGCGGGTCATGGACTCTAAACAAGAATAGTGAAGAACTGTTTTGAACGGAAAATTCTGTGGAAAATGTATGGGCATATAGAGATGGCGACCAAGAATGAATTTCGAAGTCAAGCAGTTATACGGAAGCCAAGATAATATAGTATAGTAGGATGGCTGAAAAAGCGACGTATAGACGGCTGGGAGATGTGTGGTGTATGTCCGAAAACAGGTCTGTCGAAAAGTCACTAACGCAAATACGAGAGGGACAGCGATCAGTAGGAAAAACTAGAGGACGATAGCTAGATAATGTATCCGCAAATCTTAAGAAAATAAGAGGATAGACATGGCAGAAAATCAAATTGATACTCATTGTTTTTTTGACAGTCAATGAATCGTCCACAAGGAATTTGTGCTGTCAGGATAAACTGTCAATCAAACTTTTTATCGGAAAGTCCTTGAAAGATTCAGGAAGAGGGTGGCAGGTGTGCGACCAGCTATTGCACACACTTGGATGATGCACCACGACAACGCCCCATGTCACATGGCAGTTTCCATCAACAAATTGTTGATAGGAAAAAGTATTCCTGTGGTTTCCCAGACCCCCTATTCGCCGGATCTCAGTCCCTCTGACTTTATTCCCTCGGTTGAAAAACTATTTAAAAGGGCGCCATTTTGGATAATATCCAGAACCTTCCTAACGGCACCTGTTGTGTCCATTCTTTATAAGAATGTCTTGAAGATTGAAGATCGAAGATCGTCGGGTTGAGACACTGTGATTTTTGTGCAGGGCGATGATGTGAATTGGCATCCATGTGTGTAGGTTTACGATAAACTGAGTGTGCAAGATGACCACTCGATTTGCGGGTTACCAAGACGCCGAGGAAAGGGAGAGAACCGTTTGATTCTATTTCCACAGTGAACTTGATATAAGGTTTCGCCTCTGGCTTGATTTACAAGTTGAGTTACCGTACCGTTCTTCCTCTTGCTAAAAGAATTTCGCCCCTGGTGTGGTACACACGTCAAGTTATCGTGGTCTTTTTCCTCTTGATGAAGCCCCTTAAGGAAGTGGACGAAACATTGAGTTCTTCTTTCTTAACAATACCACGGTCCTAACCCGGAAAACTTTCTTTGAACAGAGTTTTATACAGGCTGTTTGATAAAAAACGGAGCAAGCCGTAGCACTCTTATTTATTAACTGATTGTAATAAAAAAATGTTTGGTCTAATAACTCATAAAAATCTACATTTTGCCGTAAAAATTTTTTTTTTCGGCCTCATTGGTTAAGCGTGGTGACGTCATGATGAATTTTTTAAATTACACCCTATATATTTTTTTAGATATTCTCATAGAGAATTTTTTTCTCTTTTCAACCGTGTAAATATTTCATATGGTTGCATAATAAAACTTTCGAGTTAAAGACAAAAAACCAATACAAGCCAGTAGGCCATTAAATTAGCAAAAAGATGCCAGCTATGCGTAACTCGCGATGGTGCCCAATTTGAACAATATCTGTAGTTTCCATTTCTTGTGTTTTTTTTTGTTTTAATAGTTTTCATCTGTTTAATGTATTTTAACATGGCACACTCGATTTGTTCAAAGTTGCTAGAATAAACGTTCGTAATGTTTCAGTCTTGTACCTATTGGTTTTTTGTCTTTAACTCGAAAGTTTTATTATGCAACGGTTGAAAAGAGAAAAAAATTCTCTATGAGAATATCTAAAAAAATATATAGAGTGTAATTTAAAAAAATTCATCATGACGTCACCACGCTTAACCAATGAGGCCGAAAAAAAATTTTTTTACGGCAAAATGTAGATTTTTACGAGTTATAAGACCAAAAATTTTTTTTATTAAAATCAGTTCATAAATAAGAGTGCTACGGCTTGCTCCGTTTTTTATCAAACAGCCTGTATGTTTTTGATAGAATAGTTATTTCTATTCCTAAGCGCAAAAATTTCTTTCTTTCCAAAAGAAACTATTAATTTTCTTTAATTCTTGGAAAATTGCGTTTGAAATTAGAGTAAATGAAAGTCAGTTTTTGCTAGTTTCTAATTAACTCTAGTACTGGATCAATCTATGTTTTATTTTGTAACTTACGTTAACTTCAAAAGCTCAGCTTCTTCTCTCACGTTTAGCCGTTACATACTGATAAATAATTCCTTGTTTATTTTTAATAGAACGAATTCAGCAATTTAAACCCCACGTCAAAGGAATTGCCGGAATACAAAACTGACGCTATTTGTAACTTGTATAAACAAATACTACCGCAAAAGAAAAAAAAATAAAAGATCCAAAATCTAATATTCAAAGGAAACTTCCAAGTTGTTATTTTTGAATATTTGCTTAGGTAATAATTTACTTAAAAACTTCCAATACGAAATAAAATTACTTCGTTGAGTTCTTTTATAGGTACTTCTATTTTTCAAACTTTTTGTCATAAATACCATTCTGAAGTTTGGAAGCTAAATAAAAGTAGTAAACTCCATAAAGGAAACATTTTCTTTTTGAAAATTCTTCCGTGTTAGCTCGCTTTCTAAAGTTAGAAAATTATATTTCGGTGTTTGTGAAAAAACGAACGAGATATTTTTGGGTGAAACTGGATCTCAGACAGCCGTGCTGATTGCTTTTTTATTGTGCTGGTGATTTAGTTTTTTTGCGATTCTTTCACGGCCTAAGTACTTCGAAAAGCTCGTTATGTATTTCTATCTTATCCCATTTTAGTCTTTTGACTTCAAAACCCTCGGATAATACGAACGCGAACTTTTTAATCATATTCTTCTAATTTAATTGGCTGAAGCTTTCTTTGGCGTTTTCTGAGAAATTTCTTTTCTAATCGATCTTAACCGCATGGGCTGCCTTTTATTTATTTTAAAAATTCACGGCTATTAGAAAATTGCGCATTCCACTCACGGAAAATAATAATTTTCCGCTATTTTATCGCGTGCATTTGAAGCGAAAGTTGACAGATCATGCTTCTGTCAACACGGTACTTATCGATTATCGGAGTTATATAAAGGCAAAACCGCGACACAACCGACAGCTTGTGTATAAATGCATTGTGTGGTAAATGACTAGCTGACAAAATAACCTCGCCTTTTAGAGCAACAAGAAATCATCAGGACACTTTAGATTAATGCAGTATTAAATTACGACTGTTTATTTGGTGGAAACAACACATGTTAACAAACTGTAAACGTAAAATCGTCGGGAGTGCTTGGTTATTCATTTGACAAAACATTTTCTGAGGTTGTCAAGCGTTGGCTTAAAATCAGGCATTAAAATTATGTTGGTTAGAGTTGAACAATAAGATCTGTGCATACGAGATAAAGCTATAAAATAAGAAGATTTGTCTAAGGTGTAATGTCATGAAATTTTTTCTTTGTCAAACCACTTTACATTGCTTTCTTACTGCTTAAATTAACCATAAAAGGTGATATTTTAGCCTGCATTTATTATTTTCGGGAATAAATTAAATCTCTTCGTTCTTAAATTTTTATTTAGCGGACACGATGTGTCATGTTAATGTAACAGCATCCTGCATTTTTGATTTAGTATTGAGTTTTTAGGTTGTTAAGGGTTGGCACCACGCGTTATTTTTTTTTGTCTAAGGTTGAACAACTAGATGGGTGCATACAAGTGCCGCTACAAAATATTTAAATGTTTAAAATATTTCTCTTGTTTAAACTACGTCATTTTTTCCGGCCTTTCTTCTTCTTCATGTGCCTTGCCCGGTTCCCCGGACGTTGGCGATCACTGTGGCAAAGGCCTCCCATGAGTGATAAAGAGAAAATTATGAAGAATAATTCAAAGCGTGATAAAATTACAACGGAAAAAATTTTCATAAGCGATGACTTAACGAATAAAGAAACAGAGAAACAGAGGCAAATAAAGACAAAAGCAGCGGAAAAAAAGTTAGAATTGGTTATACGTAATAAGGTTATAATATATGGATCGGTGTGGAGATCGAATAAAAATACGGCAAAGGACACGAAAATGGAGGAAATAGACTAAAGGAACAAAAACAAGGCTGAGGGGGAAATAAAGCAAAAAGGGAGGAAACAGAAAAGAGAAGGAATTTGGAGAATTGGCATATGGAATAACGTATGTCTCAAAAGTTTTGGCACAAAATACAACTCTATGAAAAAAATAAAAAATACCAAAATATCGGGTTGGCTTTGCAAACAAAAGTAATTCAATGATTTGTCATTTTAATGACAATTCAGTTACCGAAATCGATTGCGTTGTAATGGCTTATAAATTAGAGCTTAGAAAAAGCGTTTATAATTTAGTTGGGCAGATGCCTAAAGTTCAAATAGCCCGACTTTTTAAAAATCAAAATGTGTCGCGGGGAGCCATATATCGTGCGATAGCAGAATGTGAACAAGGTTTACCATGCCTAAATCTTCCGAAAAGTGGAAGACCTAGACTGTTAACTGACATAGAGCAAACCAGTTAGTCGAAAGTGCCAAGAATAAAATTGGACAGTCATTGAGAAAACTTTCACGGCGTTACGAACGTTACGGTGTTTCCAAGGATGCAATTTCCAGAGAACTGAAGAGAAGAGGTGTAGAATATCGGAAAACAAAGAAATGTCCTAAATATACGCTAAATCAGTTAGCTAGAATACCGAAATGTTGCCGTGCTTTAAGGCGCACTCATTTTGAAAATAACAAAGTCATCGTCATAGATGATGAAAACTACTTTACTCTAAGTAATTCCGAAATTAAAGGAAACTATTATTTTTATATTTAAGAACTATTCTATTGGGTTTGAGGATTAAATCCGAAGGAAATTATATCTACGATTTCTCCTAATTTTTAACATAATTCGTGATGTAGATTTGTTGTTTACTGATTATCTTGGTTTAGAGGTGTGGAAGTAGTCATTTTCAGTAAGTTTTTTTAAATAATAAATTTATTATTTAAGTTTATATGTTGTTTAATATTCATACGTTTCGGAAATAATTCCTTTATCAATGAGTGACATTTTAAAAATTATACAGGCAGTACATCTAAAATATTATACAGTTTTATTAAATTAGAAATAAGCGAAGGAATACATACTTACTTAAAATCATTTGGTTTTAATGAAACATTATAGTAAATATACAAAGATTTGTACTTTTCTTGTTAATAAACTTCAATTTTTGATTTAAAATCATTTGGAATTAGTGAACCATTAAAGTAGGTACATATTATAAAGAATTTCCCTTTCTTGTTAATAAACTTCAATTTTTGATTTAAAATCATTTGGATTTAATGAACCATTATAGTACAGATTACAAAGATTTTTCTTTTCTTGTTAATAAGACTTCAATTATTGACTTGTACGTTTGGTGTTTGTACGTGAAGTGTGTTATTTTATGAAAGTATTGAGATATCTGTATAGCTGGTATGTGTGGATAGTAAAGGTTTTTGAAAAGTATAAAGTAAAAGGCAAAACTTTTTAAATTAAGTTTATTTGAGATATGGGTTATTCCAGTAAATTATAGTAGATTGTGTTTAGGTTATCTATATCTGTTTTGTAGTTAATTGCGTTTTTATTTTTCTTAATTTCAATACTTTCTGTTAAAATTCGTTTATTTAAATTTGATTCATGTTTAAGGATTATTGGTTTATTTATATTGAAATTATGTAAGAATTGATAAGCATGGTTTGCATAAGCTGTATTGGGTTTATTTGGATTTTTTATTTTTGATTGAATTGATTGTTGGTGTTGTTTGATTCTTGTTTTTAAGTATTGTTTTGTTTGGCCTATATATGTAGCTTTACAATTGTTGCAGTTTAATTGGTAAACAAGATTACTTTGGTTATTAATTTCGGTTTTGTCTTTTAAGTTATGGTATATTGTGTTTTTTAGGGTGTTAGTATTTTTGAATGCTGTTTTGATGTTGACTTTTTTTAATTCTTTTTCTATTTTTTCAGATAGTATTGGTATGTAAGGAATTGTTATGTATGTAGGTTTTTCAAATTGGTAATTGTTGAATTCATTATTGAGAAAATTTGGTTGTAAGTTTATAGTATTGTTAGTGAGGGTTTTATTTTGTTTGAATTTTAAGGTTTTTAGTCTTTTATTGATGATTGTATTAACGAATTGTGGATTGTAATTATTATCTTGTAGTATGTTTTTGATTATATTTATGTTTTGATTGTGATGTTTTTTATTTGCTAGTAAGATGGCTCTATCTGTTAAGTTTGAAATTATACTTTTTTTATATTTAATAGAAGTGCAGGAATTGAAATTTAAATATCTATTTGTTTTTATGGATTTTCGGTACCAATTTGTTGTTATTGTTTTGTTGTTTTCTCGTTTAAGGGTGAGGTCTAGGAAGTTTATTGTTTGATTGGTAGTTTCTGTTTCTATTGTGAATTTAAGTCTGTTGTGAAAGTTATTAAATGTTGTTAGGAGGTTGTTAATTTCTGATTGTTCTGCAATAATTATAATGTCGTCAACGTAGCGTTTGTAAAAGGAAATATGTTTATTATAAAGTTTGTTTATATTTGATTCTAAATTCATTAAAACAAGATCTGCTATAGTGCTTGAGATTGGTGATCCCATTGGTACGCCAAATTTTTGGTGATAAATTGTGTTATTGTAGCTGAAATAAGTGTTGTTTAGAATAAATTCTGTGACTTCTATGAATTTATTTAAGGGGATGTTTGTGTATTTTTTAATTTCTGTCCAGTTGTTTTTTATAGTGTTAATGGCTATGTCAGATGGAATGTTTGTGTATAAGGAAATGATATCAAAGGAGTACATTTTATGATTTGGTTTTATTTTGGTATTATCTATTGATTTTTTTAAGGTCCAAGAATCTTTTGCATTGAAAATGTTATTGTTTGTTATGTTAGAAAGAATTTTTGATAAAAATTTTGAGATTTTATAGGTGGGACTCATATAAGAAGCAACTATTGGTCGTAATGGAATGTTAATTTTATGGATTTTAGGGAGGCCGTATATTTTGGGTGTAGTGCCATTTGTACAGATGATTTGTTTGTATTCTGTGGTGTTGATGTAATTATTTTTTAATAAATATTTACAGAGGTTATTGTTTTTATTTTGTATTTTGGTGGTTGGGTTTTGTTGTAAGATTGTGTATGTATTATTATCTGATAATAGGTTATTCATTTTATTGTTGTATTCAGATTTGTTAATCAGTATTGTTTTCTGTGTTTTGTCTGCTGAGGTTATCAGGATATTTGGGTTATTTTTTAAAAAGTTTTTTGTTTCTGTTATTTGTTTTTGAAGTTTTATGTGGTTGTGTAGTTTTGTTTTTGGTATTTTTTTATTGTTAGGTTTTTTTTTATAATTAGTTAGGATATTGCAAATATTAGCTCTTGTTTTATTGATTTGGTCAGATTCTAATGTGTTAAGTTTATTTTCTATATTTATAATTATTTGTTCGATTTGTGTGTTTTGGGGGTTGAAAGTATTGAAAGTATTGAAATTAGGTCCTAGTTTTAGGATTTCTTGTATTTGTGGTGGTATGTGAGTTGTTGTTAAATTTAGAAGGAAATCTTTATTGTTATTATTTGTGTTATGTTTATTTAGTTGATTTGTTTTGTTTGTTTTGTATATTTGTTTGTGTACTAAGTGATTAAATTTTTTATCTAGGTTTGTTGTTAGTGTATTTTTTGTTTTTTGTATGTGTTGTATTATTGTTGTTAAAATGTGATTTGCATCTTTTGTTTTTAGAATTGTGTCTAATATTTTTTGAGTGTGGATAATTTTTTGTTTTATCAAATTTTTAGTATTATATGCATCTTTAATTAATAATTTTAATGTTTTATCATTGAAATCAGAAATTAAGTTTTTGAAGAGAAAGGAGTTTTTGTAGTTGTTAAAAATAATATGATTGAAGTTTTTTTGTAGGAATATAGGTGTGATCATATGTTTTTTACATTTTTTTAAAAAATATATTCTTTCGCTTATTTTTACATATTTGAGGCTAATGTTTAAAAAAGTTTTAATTTTTATTAAAAAATTATGGTTAAAGTTATTAGTAATGTATTGAAATAATTGTTTGATTGAGCTGTTCATTGTGTCAATGTTTGGAAATATAATTAATTATTACTCTTATGTTACTTAGTATAATTACTTACATAGTGGATTATATTTACTTTAAATAAAAAAAGGGGATATTGTGAGCGATAATATGTAGAATCCAACTTCCAAGGGTTCTAAGTTGATGTAGATTTGTTGTTTACTGATTATCTTGGTTTAGAGGTGTGGAAGTAGTCATTTTCAGTAAGTTTTTTTAAATAATAAATTTATTATTTAAGTTTATATGTTGTTTAATATTCATACGTTTCGGAAATAATTCCTTTATCAATGAGTGACATTTTAAAAATTATACAGGCAGTACATCTAAAATATTATACAGTTTTATTAAATTAGAAATAAGCGAAGGAATACATACTTACTTAAAATCATTTGGTTTTAATGAAACATTATAGTAAATATACAAAGATTTGTACTTTTCTTGTTAATAAACTTCAATTTTTGATTTAAAATCATTTGGAATTAGTGAACCATTAAAGTAGGTACATATTATAAAGAATTTCCCTTTCTTGTTAATAAACTTCAATTTTTGATTTAAAATCATTTGGATTTAATGAACCATTATAGTACAGATTACAAAGATTTTTCTTTTCTTGTTAATAAGACTTCAATTATTGACTTGTACGTTTGGTGTTTGTACGTGAAGTGTGTTATTTTATGAAAGTATTGAGATATCTGTATAGCTGGTATGTGTGGATAGTAAAGGTTTTTGAAAAGTATAAAGTAAAAGGCAAAACTTTTTAAATTAAGTTTATTTGAGATATGGGTTATTCCAGTAAATTATAGTAGATTGTGTTTAGGTTATCTATATCTGTTTTGTAGTTAATTGCGTTTTTATTTTTCTTAATTTCAATACTTTCTGTTAAAATTCGTTTATTTAAATTTGATTCATGTTTAAGGATTATTGGTTTATTTATATTGAAATTATGTAAGAATTGATAAGCATGGTTTGCATAAGCTGTATTGGGTTTATTTGGATTTTTTATTTTTGATTGAATTGATTGTTGGTGTTGTTTGATTCTTGTTTTTAAGTATTGTTTTGTTTGGCCTATATATGTAGCTTTACAATTGTTGCAGTTTAATTGGTAAACAAGATTACTTTGGTTATTAATTTCGGTTTTGTCTTTTAAGTTATGGTATATTGTGTTTTTTAGGGTGTTAGTATTTTTGAATGCTGTTTTGATGTTGACTTTTTTTAATTCTTTTTCTATTTTTTCAGATAGTATTGGTATGTAAGGAATTGTTATGTATGTAGGTTTTTCAAATTGGTAATTGTTGAATTCATTATTGAGAAAATTTGGTTGTAAGTTTATAGTATTGTTAGTGAGGGTTTTATTTTGTTTGAATTTTAAGGTTTTTAGTCTTTTATTGATGATTGTATTAACGAATTGTGGATTGTAATTATTATCTTGTAGTATGTTTTTGATTATATTTATGTTTTGATTGTGATGTTTTTTATTTGCTAGTAAGATGGCTCTATCTGTTAAGTTTGAAATTATACTTTTTTTATATTTAATAGAAGTGCAGGAATTGAAATTTAAATATCTATTTGTTTTTATGGATTTTCGGTACCAATTTGTTGTTATTGTTTTGTTGTTTTCTCGTTTAAGGGTGAGGTCTAGGAAGTTTATTGTTTGATTGGTAGTTTCTGTTTCTATTGTGAATTTAAGTCTGTTGTGAAAGTTATTAAATGTTGTTAGGAGGTTGTTAATTTCTGATTGTTCTGCAATAATTATAATGTCGTCAACGTAGCGTTTGTAAAAGGAAATATGTTTATTATAAAGTTTGTTTATATTTGATTCTAAATTCATTAAAACAAGATCTGCTATAGTGCTTGAGATTGGTGATCCCGTTGGTACGCCAAATTTTTGGTGATAAATTGTGTTATTGTAGCTGAAATAAGTGTTGTTTAGAATAAATTCTGTGACTTCTATGAATTTATTTAAGGGGATGTTTGTGTATTTTTTAATTTCTGTCCAGTTGTTTTTTATAGTGTTAATGGCTATGTCAGATGGAATGTTTGTGTATAAGGAAATGATATCAAAGGAGTACATTTTATGATTTGGTTTTATTTTGGTATTATCTATTGATTTTTTTAAGGTCCAAGAATCTTTTGCATTGAAAATGTTATTGTTTGTTATGTTAGAAAGAATTTTTGATAAAAATTTTGAGATTTTATAGGTGGGACTCATATAAGAAGCAACTATTGGTCGTAATGGAATGTTAATTTTATGGATTTTAGGGAGGCCGTATATTTTGGGTGTAGTGCCATTTGTACAGATGATTTGTTTGTATTCTGTGGTGTTGATGTAATTATTTTTTAATAAATATTTACAGAGGTTATTGTTTTTATTTTGTATTTTGGTGGTTGGGTTTTGTTGTAAGATTGTGTATGTATTATTATCTGATAATAGGTTATTCATTTTATTGTTGTATTCAGATTTGTTAATCAGTATTGTTTTCTGTGTTTTGTCTGCTGAGGTTATCAGGATATTTGGGTTATTTTTTAAAAAGTTTTTTGTTTCTGTTATTTGTTTTTGAAGTTTTATGTGGTTGTGTAGTTTTGTTTTTGGTATTTTTTTATTGTTAGGTTTTTTTTTATAATTAGTTAGGATATTGCAAATATTAGCTCTTGTTTTATTGATTTGGTCAGATTCTAATGTGTTAAGTTTATTTTCTATATTTATAATTATTTGTTCGATTTGTGTGTTTTGGGGGTTGAAAGTATTGAAAGTATTGAAATTAGGTCCTAGTTTTAGGATTTCTTGTATTTGTGGTGGTATGTGAGTTGTTGTTAAATTTAGAAGGAAATCTTTATTGTTATTATTTGTGTTATGTTTATTTA
This sequence comes from Melanotus villosus, assembly GCA_963082815.1. Taxonomy (NCBI): domain Eukaryota; kingdom Metazoa; phylum Arthropoda; class Insecta; order Coleoptera; family Elateridae; genus Melanotus; species Melanotus villosus. The sequence goes on along the minus strand of OY720426.1, from coordinate 36,407,409 downwards.
GTTGATTTGTTTTGTTTGTTTTGTATATTTGTTTGTGTACTAAGTGATTAAATTTTTTATCTAGGTTTGTTGTTAGTGTATTTTTTGTTTTTTGTATGTGTTGTATTATTGTTGTTAAAATGTGATTTGCATCTTTTGTTTTTAGAATTGTGTCTAATATTTTTTGAGTGTGGATAATTTTTTGTTTTATCAAATTTTTAGTATTATATGCATCTTTAATTAATAATTTTAATGTTTTATCATTGAAATCAGAAATTAAGTTTTTGAAGAGAAAGGAGTTTTTGTAGTTGTTAAAAATAATATGATTGAAGTTTTTTTGTAGGAATATAGGTGTGATCATATGTTTTTTACATTTTTTTAAAAAATATATTCTTTCGCTTATTTTTACATATTTGAGGCTAATGTTTAAAAAAGTTTTAATTTTTATTAAAAAATTATGGTTAAAGTTATTAGTAATGTATTGAAATAATTGTTTGATTGAGCTGTTCATTGTGTCAATGTTTGGAAATATAATTAATTATTACTCTTATGTTACTTAGTATAATTACTTACATAGTGGATTATATTTACTTTAAATAAAAAAAGGGGATATTGTGAGCGATAATATGTAGAATCCAACTTCCAAGGGTTCTAAGTTGATGTAGATTTGTTGTTTACTGATTATCTTGGTTTAGAGGTGTGGAAGTAGTCATTTTCAGTAAGTTTTTTTAAATAATAAATTTATTATTTAAGTTTATATGTTGTTTAATATTCATACGTTTCGGAAATAATTCCTTTATCAATGAGTGACATTTTAAAAATTATACAGGCAGTACATCTAAAATATTATACAGTTTTATTAAATTAGAAATAAGCGAAGGAATACATACTTACTTAAAATCATTTGGTTTTAATGAAACATTATAGTAAATATACAAAGATTTGTACTTTTCTTGTTAATAAACTTCAATTTTTGATTTAAAATCATTTGGAATTAGTGAACCATTAAAGTAGGTACATATTATAAAGAATTTCCCTTTCTTGTTAATAAACTTCAATTTTTGATTTAAAATCATTTGGATTTAATGAACCATTATAGTACAGATTACAAAGATTTTTCTTTTCTTGTTAATAAGACTTCAATTATTGACTTGTACGTTTGGTGTTTGTACGTGAAGTGTGTTATTTTATGAAAGTATTGAGATATCTGTATAGCTGGTATGTGTGGATAGTAAAGGTTTTTGAAAAGTATAAAGTAAAAGGCAAAACTTTTTAAATTAAGTTTATTTGAGATATGGGTTATTCCAGTAAATTATAGTAGATTGTGTTTAGGTTATCTATATCTGTTTTGTAGTTAATTGCGTTTTTATTTTTCTTAATTTCAATACTTTCTGTTAAAATTCGTTTATTTAAATTTGATTCATGTTTAAGGATTATTGGTTTATTTATATTGAAATTATGTAAGAATTGATAAGCATGGTTTGCATAAGCTGTATTGGGTTTATTTGGATTTTTTATTTTTGATTGAATTGATTGTTGGTGTTGTTTGATTCTTGTTTTTAAGTATTGTTTTGTTTGGCCTATATATGTAGCTTTACAATTGTTGCAGTTTAATTGGTAAACAAGATTACTTTGGTTATTAATTTCGGTTTTGTCTTTTAAGTTATGGTATATTGTGTTTTTTAGGGTGTTAGTATTTTTGAATGCTGTTTTGATGTTGACTTTTTTTAATTCTTTTTCTATTTTTTCAGATAGTATTGGTATGTAAGGAATTGTTATGTATGTAGGTTTTTCAAATTGGTAATTGTTGAATTCATTATTGAGAAAATTTGGTTGTAAGTTTATAGTATTGTTAGTGAGGGTTTTATTTTGTTTGAATTTTAAGGTTTTTAGTCTTTTATTGATGATTGTATTAACGAATTGTGGATTGTAATTATTATCTTGTAGTATGTTTTTGATTATATTTATGTTTTGATTGTGATGTTTTTTATTTGCTAGTAAGATGGCTCTATCTGTTAAGTTTGAAATTATACTTTTTTTATATTTAATAGAAGTGCAGGAATTGAAATTTAAATATCTATTTGTTTTTATGGATTTTCGGTACCAATTTGTTGTTATTGTTTTGTTGTTTTCTCGTTTAAGGGTGAGGTCTAGGAAGTTTATTGTTTGATTGGTAGTTTCTGTTTCTATTGTGAATTTAAGTCTGTTGTGAAAGTTATTAAATGTTGTTAGGAGGTTGTTAATTTCTGATTGTTCTGCAATAATTATAATGTCGTCAACGTAGCGTTTGTAAAAGGAAATATGTTTATTATAAAGTTTGTTTATATTTGATTCTAAATTCATTAAAACAAGATCTGCTATAGTGCTTGAGATTGGTGATCCCGTTGGTACGCCAAATTTTTGGTGATAAATTGTGTTATTGTAGCTGAAATAAGTGTTGTTTAGAATAAATTCTGTGACTTCTATGAATTTATTTAAGGGGATGTTTGTGTATTTTTTAATTTCTGTCCAGTTGTTTTTTATAGTGTTAATGGCTATGTCAGATGGAATGTTTGTGTATAAGGAAATGATATCAAAGGAGTACATTTTATGATTTGGTTTTATTTTGGTATTATCTATTGATTTTTTTAAGGTCCAAGAATCTTTTGCATTGAAAATGTTATTGTTTGTTATGTTAGAAAGAATTTTTGATAAAAATTTTGAGATTTTATAGGTGGGACTCATATAAGAAGCAACTATTGGTCGTAATGGAATGTTAATTTTATGGATTTTAGGGAGGCCGTATATTTTGGGTGTAGTGCCATTTGTACAGATGATTTGTTTGTATTCTGTGGTGTTGATGTAATTATTTTTTAATAAATATTTACAGAGGTTATTGTTTTTATTTTGTATTTTGGTGGTTGGGTTTTGTTGTAAGATTGTGTATGTATTATTATCTGATAATAGGTTATTCATTTTATTGTTGTATTCAGATTTGTTAATCAGTATTGTTTTCTGTGTTTTGTCTGCTGAGGTTATCAGGATATTTGGGTTATTTTTTAAAAAGTTTTTTGTTTCTGTTATTTGTTTTTGAAGTTTTATGTGGTTGTGTAGTTTTGTTTTTGGTATTTTTTTATTGTTAGGTTTTTTTTTATAATTAGTTAGGATATTGCAAATATTAGCTCTTGTTTTATTGATTTGGTCAGATTCTAATGTGTTAAGTTTATTTTCTATATTTATAATTATTTGTTCGATTTGTGTGTTTTGGGGGTTGAAAGTATTGAAAGTATTGAAATTAGGTCCTAGTTTTAGGATTTCTTGTATTTGTGGTGGTATGTGAGTTGTTGTTAAATTTAGAAGGAAATCTTTATTGTTATTATTTGTGTTATGTTTATTTAGTTGATTTGTTTTGTTTGTTTTGTATATTTGTTTGTGTACTAAGTGATTAAATTTTTTATCTAGGTTTGTTGTTAGTGTATTTTTTGTTTTTTGTATGTGTTGTATTATTGTTGTTAAAATGTGATTTGCATCTTTTGTTTTTAGAATTGTGTCTAATATTTTTTGAGTGTGGATAATTTTTTGTTTTATCAAATTTTTAGTATTATATGCATCTTTAATTAATAATTTTAATGTTTTATCATTGAAATCAGAAATTAAGTTTTTGAAGAGAAAGGAGTTTTTGTAGTTGTTAAAAATAATATGATTGAAGTTTTTTTGTAGGAATATAGGTGTGATCATATGTTTTTTACATTTTTTTAAAAAATATATTCTTTCGCTTATTTTTACATATTTGAGGCTAATGTTTAAAAAAGTTTTAATTTTTATTAAAAAATTATGGTTAAAGTTATTAGTAATGTATTGAAATAATTGTTTGATTGAGCTGTTCATTGTGTCAATGTTTGGAAATATAATTAATTATTACTCTTATGTTACTTAGTATAATTACTTACATAGTGGATTATATTTACTTTAAATAAAAAAAGGGGATATTGTGAGCGATAATATGTAGAATCCAACTTCCAAGGGTTCTAAGTTGATGTAGATTTGTTGTTTACTGATTATCTTGGTTTAGAGGTGTGGAAGTAGTCATTTTCAGTAAGTTTTTTTAAATAATAAATTTATTATTTAAGTTTATATGTTGTTTAATATTCATACGTTTCGGAAATAATTCCTTTATCAATGAGTGACATTTTAAAAATTATACAGGCAGTACATCTAAAATATTATACAGTTTTATTAAATTAGAAATAAGCGAAGGAATACATACTTACTTAAAATCATTTGGTTTTAATGAAACATTATAGTAAATATACAAAGATTTGTACTTTTCTTGTTAATAAACTTCAATTTTTGATTTAAAATCATTTGGAATTAGTGAACCATTAAAGTAGGTACATATTATAAAGAATTTCCCTTTCTTGTTAATAAACTTCAATTTTTGATTTAAAATCATTTGGATTTAATGAACCATTATAGTACAGATTACAAAGATTTTTCTTTTCTTGTTAATAAGACTTCAATTATTGACTTGTACGTTTGGTGTTTGTACGTGAAGTGTGTTATTTTATGAAAGTATTGAGATATCTGTATAGCTGGTATGTGTGGATAGTAAAGGTTTTTGAAAAGTATAAAGTAAAAGGCAAAACTTTTTAAATTAAGTTTATTTGAGATATGGGTTATTCCAGTAAATTATAGTAGATTGTGTTTAGGTTATCTATATCTGTTTTGTAGTTAATTGCGTTTTTATTTTTCTTAATTTCAATACTTTCTGTTAAAATTCGTTTATTTAAATTTGATTCATGTTTAAGGATTATTGGTTTATTTATATTGAAATTATGTAAGAATTGATAAGCATGGTTTGCATAAGCTGTATTGGGTTTATTTGGATTTTTTATTTTTGATTGAATTGATTGTTGGTGTTGTTTGATTCTTGTTTTTAAGTATTGTTTTGTTTGGCCTATATATGTAGCTTTACAATTGTTGCAGTTTAATTGGTAAACAAGATTACTTTGGTTATTAATTTCGGTTTTGTCTTTTAAGTTATGGTATATTGTGTTTTTTAGGGTGTTAGTATTTTTGAATGCTGTTTTGATGTTGACTTTTTTTAATTCTTTTTCTATTTTTTCAGATAGTATTGGTATGTAAGGAATTGTTATGTATGTAGGTTTTTCAAATTGGTAATTGTTGAATTCATTATTGAGAAAATTTGGTTGTAAGTTTATAGTATTGTTAGTGAGGGTTTTATTTTGTTTGAATTTTAAGGTTTTTAGTCTTTTATTGATGATTGTATTAACGAATTGTGGATTGTAATTATTATCTTGTAGTATGTTTTTGATTATATTTATGTTTTGATTGTGATGTTTTTTATTTGCTAGTAAGATGGCTCTATCTGTTAAGTTTGAAATTATACTTTTTTTATATTTAATAGAAGTGCAGGAATTGAAATTTAAATATCTATTTGTTTTTATGGATTTTCGGTACCAATTTGTTGTTATTGTTTTGTTGTTTTCTCGTTTAAGGGTGAGGTCTAGGAAGTTTATTGTTTGATTGGTAGTTTCTGTTTCTATTGTGAATTTAAGTCTGTTGTGAAAGTTATTAAATGTTGTTAGGAGGTTGTTAATTTCTGATTGTTCTGCAATAATTATAATGTCGTCAACGTAGCGTTTGTAAAAGGAAATATGTTTATTATAAAGTTTGTTTATATTTGATTCTAAATTCATTAAAACAAGATCTGCTATAGTGCTTGAGATTGGTGATCCCATTGGTACGCCAAATTTTTGGTGATAAATTGTGTTATTGTAGCTGAAATAAGTGTTGTTTAGAATAAATTCTGTGACTTCTATGAATTTATTTAAGGGGATGTTTGTGTATTTTTTAATTTCTGTCCAGTTGTTTTTTATAGTGTTAATGGCTATGTCAGATGGAATGTTTGTGTATAAGGAAATGATATCAAAGGAGTACATTTTATGATTTGGTTTTATTTTGGTATTATCTATTGATTTTTTTAAGGTCCAAGAATCTTTTGCATTGAAAATGTTATTGTTTGTTATGTTAGAAAGAATTTTTGATAAAAATTTTGAGATTTTATAGGTGGGACTCATATAAGAAGCAACTATTGGTCGTAATGGAATGTTAATTTTATGGATTTTAGGGAGGCCGTATATTTTGGGTGTAGTGCCATTTGTACAGATGATTTGTTTGTATTCTGTGGTGTTGATGTAATTATTTTTTAATAAATATTTACAGAGGTTATTGTTTTTATTTTGTATTTTGGTGGTTGGGTTTTGTTGTAAGATTGTGTATGTATTATTATCTGATAATAGGTTATTCATTTTATTGTTGTATTCAGATTTGTTAATCAGTATTGTTTTCTGTGTTTTGTCTGCTGAGGTTATCAGGATATTTGGGTTATTTTTTAAAAAGTTTTTTGTTTCTGTTATTTGTTTTTGAAGTTTTATGTGGTTGTGTAGTTTTGTTTTTGGTATTTTTTTATTGTTAGGTTTTTTTTTATAATTAGTTAGGATATTGCAAATATTAGCTCTTGTTTTATTGATTTGGTCAGATTCTAATGTGTTAAGTTTATTTTCTATATTTATAATTATTTGTTCGATTTGTGTGTTTTGGGGGTTGAAAGTATTGAAAGTATTGAAATTAGGTCCTAGTTTTAGGATTTCTTGTATTTGTGGTGGTATGTGAGTTGTTGTTAAATTTAGAAGGAAATCTTTATTGTTATTATTTGTGTTATGTTTATTTAGTTGATTTGTTTTGTTTGTTTTGTATATTTGTTTGTGTACTAAGTGATTAAATTTTTTATCTAGGTTTGTTGTTAGTGTATTTTTTGTTTTTTGTATGTGTTGTATTATTGTTGTTAAAATGTGATTTGCATCTTTTGTTTTTAGAATTGTGTCTAATATTTTTTGAGTGTGGATAATTTTTTGTTTTATCAAATTTTTAGTATTATATGCATCTTTAATTAATAATTTTAATGTTTTATCATTGAAATCAGAAATTAAGTTTTTGAAGAGAAAGGAGTTTTTGTAGTTGTTAAAAATAATATGATTGAAGTTTTTTTGTAGGAATATAGGTGTGATCATATGTTTTTTACATTTTTTTAAAAAATATATTCTTTCGCTTATTTTTACATATTTGAGGCTAATGTTTAAAAAAGTTTTAATTTTTATTAAAAAATTATGGTTAAAGTTATTAGTAATGTATTGAAATAATTGTTTGATTGAGCTGTTCATTGTGTCAATGTTTGGAAATATAATTAATTATTACTCTTATGTTACTTAGTATAATTACTTACATAGTGGATTATATTTACTTTAAATAAAAAAAGGGGATATTGTGAGCGATAATATGTAGAATCCAACTTCCAAGGGTTCTAAGTTGATGTAGATTTGTTGTTTACTGATTATCTTGGTTTAGAGGTGTGGAAGTAGTCATTTTCAGTAAGTTTTTTTAAATAATAAATTTATTATTTAAGTTTATATGTTGTTTAATATTCATACGTTTCGGAAATAATTCCTTTATCAATGAGTGACATTTTAAAAATTATACAGGCAGTACATCTAAAATATTATACAGTTTTATTAAATTAGAAATAAGCGAAGGAATACATACTTACTTAAAATCATTTGGTTTTAATGAAACATTATAGTAAATATACAAAGATTTGTACTTTTCTTGTTAATAAACTTCAATTTTTGATTTAAAATCATTTGGAATTAGTGAACCATTAAAGTAGGTACATATTATAAAGAATTTCCCTTTCTTGTTAATAAACTTCAATTTTTGATTTAAAATCATTTGGATTTAATGAACCATTATAGTACAGATTACAAAGATTTTTCTTTTCTTGTTAATAAGACTTCAATTATTGACTTGTACGTTTGGTGTTTGTACGTGAAGTGTGTTATTTTATGAAAGTATTGAGATATCTGTATAGCTGGTATGTGTGGATAGTAAAGGTTTTTGAAAAGTATAAAGTAAAAGGCAAAACTTTTTAAATTAAGTTTATTTGAGATATGGGTTATTCCAGTAAATTATAGTAGATTGTGTTTAGGTTATCTATATCTGTTTTGTAGTTAATTGCGTTTTTATTTTTCTTAATTTCAATACTTTCTGTTAAAATTCGTTTATTTAAATTTGATTCATGTTTAAGGATTATTGGTTTATTTATATTGAAATTATGTAAGAATTGATAAGCATGGTTTGCATAAGCTGTATTGGGTTTATTTGGATTTTTTATTTTTGATTGAATTGATTGTTGGTGTTGTTTGATTCTTGTTTTTAAGTATTGTTTTGTTTGGCCTATATATGTAGCTTTACAATTGTTGCAGTTTAATTGGTAAACAAGATTACTTTGGTTATTAATTTCGGTTTTGTCTTTTAAGTTATGGTATATTGTGTTTTTTAGGGTGTTAGTATTTTTGAATGCTGTTTTGATGTTGACTTTTTTTAATTCTTTTTCTATTTTTTCAGATAGTATTGGTATGTAAGGAATTGTTATGT